>OZ017740.1:225000-555000 GCA_963969285.1 Odontomyia ornata | reverse complement strand
TGCGTTGCACTCAAACCCGGCTACTATAATGAATGCGCTCGACATGCGTTATGGAGACGGCATGGGATGCAGAAGTCTGGCGAAACCTTACAGCAGCCAGCACAAGACATTGAGCGACTGGTACTTTTGGCTTACCCAGCTTATGACCCAGAACATCGAGATGACGCAGCAACAGAAGTATTCATCCGTGCATCAAAGGACCAGGAATTGCAACAAGCCATGCGTTTAGCTCAAAAGCAAACGGTTAAGGACGCATTGGCTTATAGTCTGAACTTTGAGGCAGCGAAAAATGTAAGCCGTACTACTGGCCGGTTTCGCGAGGTAGTGACAGACGAGTGCAGGTGTGAGCGCGTGGAAATTGAGTGAGACCCGCATGTAAATGGTGCGCCTAGATGCTGGAATTGCTGAGAGAAGGGGCACCTGCAAGGAGATTGCAAGAAGCGAAGAAAATCGAGCTATTGTCCAGGGTGGAGGAGATCCAGACCGAGTCAGAAGCCCAGAATGGAAGCCCTTCAAACTGACGGGGTCAACTTCATGAAGCAAAGGTTGGCTAGGAGGAGCGACGTCCACAGCACTACCATCACCGTGTCAAGACTACATCGTGGAGAAGCGGACTTATGCCTTCCGGGTCAAGTTGACGGAGAATATTGCACCATAACAATCGACACTGGCGCAACCCGATCGATTATCCGACCAGACCTAGTGAGACAGCAACGACTTCAAAAGGGCAGAATTTTCTCACTACGCACAGCTACAGGAGAAACTGCACCTGTTCATCGAGAGGTCAACCTCCAGATATAGCTGGGAGACCTTGTGTTCCGACATAATTTTCTGGTTGCGAACATTATGGATGACTGCATTCTCGCAATGGATTTTCTGCGACCGCATGGAATCACGTTGGATTTGGGCAAACGGGTATTGAAATGGCAGAATATCGAAGTACTGATAGAGGATCCCAGCGTCCAAATTCCCAAGATGAATGTGATAGAATGTGCCGACACTGATGTGCCGAATTCTTCCGAAAGCATTGTAGGGGCCAAGCTTGATGGTGATTCTGGAGACCACCGATCTTATCTGAAAGAGCCAATGAAGACGTCCGCATTGCGCAGTTTGATTGTAGGACGAAGCCTTGTTGTCCTTAATAGCGCAGACTCAACCACGAAAATGAAAGCGGCAGCAGTCATCGGCAGCTGCCAGCCGGTTTCCACCATCACCTCTTTGGAAGCTACTCACGACCATCACTGGAAAAGGAGGCAAGACACAGACAAAGCCCGGGAGTCTACGTCTGCAGTATTGAAGCAGGTCAAATTGCCAGTGCAGCTATTCAAACGAGCCTCTGATCTGGTCACCAAGTACAGTGATATCTTCTCAACAATCCCGGATGACCAAGGCCGAACGAGTATGGTAACTCACGTCATAGATACACAGGGAGCCAAGCCAATTCGACAAGCGCCGAGACGTCTTCCTATAGCCAAAGAAAGATAGTTACCCGCTCTCACGCATCGATGACATCATGGACACCTTAGACGACGCAAAATGGTTTTCTACACTCGATCTCAAGAGTGGCTACTGGCAGGTAGAAATCGACAAGAAGGACCGAGAGAAGACCGCATTTTCAGTTGAGACCGGATTGTAGCAATTTGGGCTTTGCAATGCTCCAGCCACTTTCGAACGCCTGATGGAATACGTGCTACGTGGCCTAAACTGGAAAACCGGCTTGGTGTACCTAGATGACATCATTGTTATAGGGAGGACGTTCGAAGAGCATGTGCGGAACATAGAAGAGGTTTTCTCCAAATTGTGACTGGCAAATTTGAAACTTAGTCCCAGCAAGTGTACCCTTTTTGCAGCTGAAGTAATATACCTGGGACACGTCGTATCAGCAGAAGGGGTCAAAACAGACCCTGAGAAAATTGAAGCCGTGAAAAGCTGGCCAACACCAAACAACAAGCGCCAACAACGAAGTTTGCTGGGCCTGGCAACCTACTATCGAAGATTCGTCAAAGACTTTGCCAAAAAAAGCTAAGTGTCTCCATCAGCTAACCGAGAAAAATCGTCCGTATGTCTGGAATGAACAATGCCAGGTAGCCTTTGAGACCTTGAAGGAGAAGCTGTGTGAATCACCCGTGCTGGCATATTCGAAACCCGGAAAATGTTTGTAGTTGACACCGATGCGAGCAACGGCGGTATTGAAGCTGTACTCTCAAAGCAGATCGATGGCGAAGAATGATTCCTCTCGTATCACAGTCGAGTTCTCTCAAAAAGTGAGAGGAACTACGACCAGTAAGGAACTATTGGCTATAATAGAGGCCACCAAGTAGTTCCACAAGTACCTATATGGCCAGAAATTTGTTCTTCGAATGGACCATGCATCGTTGAGATGGCTACTTAATTTCAAAAACCCCGTGGGACAAGTTGCGAGATGGATCGAAAGATTGCAGTCATACGAAATTGTTCATGCGATAAAGGTTGGTCAAAGGAGGAGATTCGAAATGCCCAGTTAGTCGATGAAGACATCGGAACATTGCTCGTATGGAAGGAGACAACTGGGTGACCTGACTGGAAAGACGTTTCAATGCATGGCGCAAGCCTGAAAAGCTATTGAGCACAATGGAACTCCCTTCAGGTGGAGGGTGGCATACTCAAGCGGATATGAGAAACGGCGGATGGCAGCTCCTATAGGATGCAAACTATACTTCCCAAAAGCCGAATCCACGATGTGGTTAAGGAAATGCATGGACGATCCTCGGGAGGCCACCTTGGTGTTAACAAGATCTTAGCGAAATTGCGGGAAAGGTTTTACTGGCTCCACCGTTTGAAAGGATTGCTGTTGACATCGCTGGACTCTTTCCTGAATCCGAATGGGGAAATCGATACACGCTGGTTGTTGCCGATTATTTCAGCAAGTGGCCCGAGGTCTACCCCATTTCCCAACCAGGAAGCAACTACTGGAGCCGAACAGCTAGTGTTAATTTGGGTCAGTGGGTACGGCGTACCTTGTGAACTGCATTCAGACCAAGGCCGAAACTTTGAGTCACTAGTTTTTGGTGAAATGTGCGAACTACTGGGAATACGGAAAACGAGGACAACACCACTGCATCCCCAATCCGATGGAATGGTCGAACGTTTCAACGGCACGCTCAATAAAGGGACTGGGACCGACATATCCCACTATTTTTGATGGCGTACAGAGCTACTGAACATGCATCGACGGGCCGAGCCCCAGCCAAAGTCATTTTTGGAAAGACTATTCGACTTCCAGCTGATATAAAGTTCGGGACACCCCCTGAGAAACCCCAAACGATCTCGGAGTACGCAAGTGAGCTAAGACAACGGTTGAACCAGATACATCGGACAGTGCGAAAACACCCCGAATCGGCTACTGACCGCATGAAGACCAGGTATGATCTAAAGGCAAATTCTACTGGCTTCCAGCAAGATGACTTGGTGTGGCCATATAACCCACAGCGACGGAAGGATAGGTCTCCAAAGTTGCAGCATAATTGGGAGGGACCATACCGGGTTACAAAGCGAATCAACGACGTCGTATATCGCATACAGGAACACCGTAAGCCAAGAGACAAAATGGAAATCGTGCACCTGGACCGTCTTGCCCCATATTACATCCAGCGAGAATTGACTACAACTGGTGACACATCTTTTCGGGGCGAAAAGAACTGAGCTGGGGGCAGCGCTACATGCTCGAATAATTCTGCGAGCTACTGTTGCAATTGTTTTCACAACCATTAAGAACCTCATGATCAACAAAGTGAATTTACTCAAAACCACGAGAACCCACCAAGCATGATCAACATCTGAAAGTGACGTCACTCCATTCATTAAGCTGCTCGAATATAGTAGGTACCTCTCGGCAGAACATTCACCAATGTACGAGAAATCAGTTGAATGGCTAGAGACCCTATTTGAAGGCGAGCTGAATGAATGGGGGCATCATTCATTACAACCGCGATAATAAAAACTGCGATAGAGTGGAGCGCGAGGTAAAGGCGATATTGATTAAGTGATTGTGAAGTGGTTTTAGAAGACAATCGCAATAGAAATTTATTGACAAGTGGACGTTCGACTTTTAATAGTGAAATTAATAATTGTGCATTCTTATCAATACACTCTTTTAATTTAAAACAAGTTGGGTAAACAGACCTATGGTCATGTCAGAAGGGTTTTGTATTCAATTTACAAAATGCAGTCACCAGATCGAATAAAATCAAGAAACGATTTTATTGGAGAAAATATGAAATTCGAAGATCATACTATTATTAACAAAGTTGAACGAATTTCGTGTTCTGAGATTTTTGTTGTTGTTATACTCATAAATATCTCCCTTGATAATTATTTCAGATATCCATTCGCTAGGGAGGAAACACATTTTTCATGTATTTCCCCCCTGTGCCCCCACTGAAGCAAAAACTGACAGTTTAACAACTGTTTTGAAAAGCTCCCATGAAAACTTTCATTTCATACTCATACCGGCTACGTTTGATGAATTTTTATTTTCAGGAGCCACTTTCCTGTACTGTTATCATCGATTAATGGCCAATTTTTTCGAATCCTAGAATGGTTACAAAGCCCTTTTGCTAGGAGCTCTCTCCCGCCTCCTTGACTTGCTTCGCTTATGAGTATTAATTGTAGGTACTCATCTTCAGTCATTCATTAAATTGAATCAAGTGTTCAAAGCATGCACCTTAAACGTTGAAGTTGGGAAAAAATAACTCAAAATTATTCAATCTTCGCATTTAAAACAGCCACCATTTTGTTTTACGATTACTGATACCACTAGCTGAACCGATTCGCAAAGATATTCATGACACCTATCATTCCTGAAATTTTCATGCAAATCCTAGCAAAACTGTAGTGTCTGAGTCGGTAAAAAGCGCATGTTGTTCCATAGCCATATGTTGCCATAGTAATACGAGTATATGCAGCGCATATTGTTCCATAGTAATACAGGAAAATTCAAACCGCTATAACTTCGCTAAATATGATTCAATCTTTATGAAACTTTCAGGACAGATCAACCTTATAAATAGTCATCTATGTACTGAATTTCATAGAATTTAAGGGTACCGTTAAGATTTTATTCAAGAAAACATAAAATCGATAAATCATACTATTACTAACAAAGTTGAGTGAATTGCGACTTCTAACGTATTTGTTGTTGTTGTACTCACCAAGGCCTACATTCCTGATTTTTTTCAGATTTTTCGGATCACAGGTGTCCAATCGCGAGGGGGGGGGACACAAATTTTTCGTGTATTTCCCCTCCCTGTGCGCCCCTCGAAGCAAACTTTGCCAAACAAAGACCTGTTTTGAAAAGTTCTCATCAAGACCTTTCATTTGATACCCATATCGGCCACCTTCAATGAAATTTTTTTTTCGGGGGGTCACTCCCTTATATGGGGAGACCCCCCTTAAATACCTTATGAAATTTTTTTTGTATTTGAACTTTGAAGAGAACACCACTTTACACCAACATACAAAATTTGATGTTTCTAGCTTAAGTAGTTTCCGAGAAAAACTGCTGTGACACACGGACGGACGGACGGACGGACGGACGGACAGACAGACGGACAGACGGACAGACAGGACGCGATTTTAGAAGAGTTTTGTAAAATTATTTTACAAAACCCTAAAAAGACCAAAGTGGGCATTCTGGTTAGAAAGCAGTCCCTTGAGGACCATAATTATCGGGGGAGTGCAAGTAACATTAAAACTACCAGTCGAGTAACTGGGCTTTTTGATGGACTCAAGGATGAATTTCCTCAGAAAAACCAGAACAATAGCTGATGAGGCTCCAGCGGTACCTAATCGACTGATAAACAATATAAGACGCACATTTCAACAAGAATATGATATTTGATGAATACTGTGCATTCTGTTCTACGGTATGGGAAAAGTTATGTGACAATGTCTTCAGCAGGGAGCCACATCAAAAAGAGCTAGCACAGGTGCACTGCAATATGCATCTGAATAAGGAACGGTTCTGAAATACTAATCACCATTTTTGCAAGAGTACAAGGGGGTATCCACCTTCGTAGAAATGAAGGCAACAGAGAAGCTATTGAAAACGATCACTTAACAATTGACGACAATTCTGGGTGAAAGCCACAAAGCAAAGGTAGGGTCGTGGCTTATTTTACGGCATGGTGAGAGTGGCTTCAACGGGACCAAGCTTTTCGGTGAAAATTGATGTTTTTAGTCCTACCTACATAAGATTGATGATTTGAGACCCCTTGATTATGTATTTTGTGTGGAGAAAGGAAATAATACCTGTCACACAGTTTCAGCAAAATTTACGAAACTCATATGAACCAAATGGGTGATTGTCGGCTATGATATTTTCAGGTAAGACATGAGTGGAAAATATGTTTTTTAATTTGCCTACTATCCCCTCTACTGTTTTTTGTTCCAAGAGAAATTAATTTTAGATATTTTGAGAAATAGTCAACAGCAACCAGAATTTTCTCTTTACCCATCTCAATTTTATCGAAGGGGATGTTGGAAATTTCATGACTCACGTATTCCTCACGTTTATTATTGTTCCTGAACTTTGGGCAGATTTTACATTTTATTATTATAATTTAAAATCCTTCATTGATTCCAATATGCTTAAGGCACGCCCGGCTCTTAATTTTTCGATAATTTAAAAATACGGCTCGCTGCTTGCGATGAATTCCTCATTTGATCTGAATCTCATTCCCTGGAGCCACCGCTTGAGGCTTGGGAAAAAATAATATTTGCTAGGGGCCAAGTCTGGATAATGCGATGGATGAGCAACAGATTCGATTCGCATTTGGTCCTGTTCGGCCATCGCTTTCAAAGACGTGTGTTACGGTGCGTTATCGTGATGATACAAAACTTTTTCCTTCGCCAAATGAGGGCGTTTTTTTCATTTCGTCAGTCAGTTTGTCCAATAATGCAGCATGGCACTTTTCTGAGACCGCTCTTCTCTTCTGCAAATAATCGATGAAGATTAGTTCATGCACACCCCAAAAAATGGAGGCCATAATCTTTGAATTGATTTGATATGCTCTGGATTACACGATCTACTCTCTTGCGAATAATATTTCCCAAAAGTCAGTTTTTACTAACCTTAAATTGTTACTTCTCTTTATTGAATTTTATATTCAGTTGTCTTGCCTTTTCTATTACAGTTTTCAATATTTCACCATTCTTTGTGTCATTTTCAGCTGATATCTAGATATCGTCAATGTAAATTATGCTTCCTCTGTGTGGCAAAGTTTCTTTCATAATATTTTTGGAAGATTTCTGGTACTATCTAAACACCAAATGATAGTTTTTTATATTTGTACAGTCCAAAAGCCGTACTTACATTGCAAATATTACTCAAGGGCTTTTCTAGCTCAATTTGAAAATAACCAGCCTTCAAATCTAGCACAGTAAAGTCTGATTTATATGTTAATTTTATAGGAAGTTCCTCAAATGAAGAAATTGGGTTATTAATTGGCTTAAATTCCTCATTCACTGTTTTGGGATCGAGGTGAATTCAAATTTTTTCGCTTGGTTTCTCGCCTATAACTATACTAGAAACTCAATAAGATGAGCCCTCTGCCCTTTCTATACTACCGTTTTCTACCAGTCGTTATAGCTCCAGTTTGACTGAATATCTAATGAACAGAGAAATTCACCTAGACGCCTTTGTCACAGGAGTTGCAATGCCCAAAACAACCATTTTTCGCCAAAGTACCGAGCCCTTCAAAAATATCAGCATTTTGTATGAAAAACTGTGTTTGATGTAATTTTTTGATTCGTTTTGATTCTTTTAATTAGATTCAATTCGATGCAAGTACTCAGTGTACTTTACCACGAAAATTTCCAAGATTTCACTTTCGTTTCTAACTATGCAATTAAATGTAACTTTTTCTCCCCATTGTCTCTAATTTTGTTCCTCTATATGCATGACTTTTTGTTTCCACCTAGTATAATTCTCCTTTTTTAGTGATTGAAAAGTATCAAAAGGAAGGATATTAAGGTCAGCACTAGAATTTAGCTTGAGCTCAACTAAATGGTTTGCACTTTGATATTTTCTACATATGACTGTACATTTATTATTACGTTATCACCGTCATTGTTTAAATTCAAATTTCTCACCTCATGTATCTTGTGTGATTTTTAACTGCGAGAAATCGCATATTGGTTCTTCTGCTCTATATAGGGAGAAAATTATAGAGGGGACAATTAACAAATTTTCTGTCCAAAACTCCTAATTTTACGCATACTTCAAGCTTTTCACTAAAACTATCACGTATGTAACCTAACTAAATGTAATCAGGTTCATACTCTTTAGACAGAAAGGTCAACAAAGGTTACTTACAGAATATCTAAACATCAGCAGTGAAAATGCTATTATTATGATCATATTTTACTTTAAAAAGTTCAATGTTTTAATTAAACTATGCATGAAATATGAAATATACCTCCGGCATGAAAACCGCACCAAACAGTAATTTTTTGTGGATGCAATGGTGTCTCAAGAAGCATATGTGGGTTTTTTGCTGACCAATAATGCATATTTTGCTTATTAACAAAACCATTGAGCCAGAAATAAGCTTCATCGCTGAAGATGATTTTTCGATGAAATTCTTCATTTTCTTCAAGCTTTGCCAGAGCCAAATTGGAGAAGTTTTGGCGTTTCGAATGATCAAGTAGCTTTAGTTCTTGAGTTGATTTGATCTTGTAACCATGTAGGCCAAGATCTTTTTGCAAAGTAAGCCAAAGTGTCGTTTGAGCGATGCCGAATTCCACTATAGCAACTGGTGTAAGCGGTCTTAAACTTGCCACCACTGACTCAGAATTTCGGTAGTAATTTTTAATAATTTCCAAACGTTGCTGGTTCCTGAAGTTTACCATACTAAAAATGTTGACTTTAACTAATATTTTGTCATTGACAGTTCATTAAAAAAATTTAAGGGGCGTTCATATAAAGATACGAAATTGTTATGTCCCTAATGGAAAGTCCTATAGTTTGTGTACAGTTCTATCGGTTTTGATGAAATTGTCACAGCATTTAAATTCAACTCTAACAAATTCCACACTCTTACAGTATAAATTCATCGATGATTAGTGCCACTTTCTTCAATTAATTTGACAAATTCACGCAATATTTACATCATTATGGTTTTGTAAAAAAAAATTTTTACAAATCCCTATTAATATCGGTACCCGTACGTCAAAGCAAGTTTTCCCAGGAACTATAGAAGCTACACTTATCAAATTTTGTGAGAAGCTCAGAAGTTTCTGGTTAATCGAAATTCCTTAGTGGAAAAAAATGTCAAAGGCTTTGAGGGGGGTCTCCCCATTTAAGGATGTGAATCATTTAAAAAATTGTTCACCAAAGGTAGTCGAGTAGGGCACAAAATGAAAGGCCTTATTGAGATCTTTTAACACCTGTTATTAAAATTGCAATAACGTTGATGGGATAGGCAAGTGAAGCGAAAGAACACAAGAAAATTGTGCCCTCCTCGCGATTGAATACATGTGGACCGAAAAATCTGGATAAAATCAATGAGGTAGTTCTCTATGAGTACAATAGCGACAAAAAAGTAAATATTTGCTAAACTTTGTTAGTAATAGTATGATTTATCAGTTTTACATTTTCTTGTATAAAACCATGAAGGCCCCCTTAGATCCATTGAAATTTTACATTTATATGACCACTTATAAGGCTAGTAAACTACGAATATTTTAAGAGAATCATCGAACGAAGTTCTGGTGGTTTAAATTCTCGATGTTACAACAACAATAAATAGCTATTGAGCAATACGTGCTTCCAATCGACTTAGACACTACGGGCTTGTTAGGATTTGCATGAAATTTTCAGAAAGGATGTGTATCATGCACATCATTGAAAACATATTTAACGAGTGAAATCAGTTATCGGAAAACAAAATGGTGACCGTTTTAAACGAAAATACTGAGTAAATATAAGTTATTTTCTCCAACTTCAGCATTGAAAGTACACGCTATCAACTCTTGATGAAAATATATAACTTTAAATTTAAACTTAAGTACTTCAAGAAAGGGTGCTTATATTCTGGAGGAGTCAATAAAGTTAAATCGCACTCACGGAAGTAATAGCAATTTGAAAGCTCTCCAAGTACAACAAATATACATCTCTGAAATTTTGTGAAAAGGTCGGGAGCTATGACTTCTAGAAAGTTTCCGGGGGTGAAAATGACTTCGAAAGGGCTATGAGGGGGTCCGCCATATAGAGGAGTGACACTTAAAAAAAATTTTAATTACAGGTGGTCAAATAGGATGTCATATGAAATGTGTAAATAAGATCCAATCACAATTAACTTAATGATTGAAATTTGTTGAACTTTGCTAATAATTTTAGGATTAGTCAATTTAATAATTTCTCCTGTAAGACTTTATAAGTGTGATTGAATTGGATGAAAGTAGATATTTAAGTAGTGTTTTAAAAGATCCTTATAGAATGTACAGAAGCTATTGCCATTTGATTTTTCTCTTAGTGCAACAATCAGACACGGTTTTTCTACTAAATATGCTTTCCATCAAACCAGACACTACAATTTGGATTACACATATCTTTTCCAAATATTTTATATAACAAAAATACATTTGAGAATAGGCATAGGCAATGTTTTACGCATTATTGCAACAAAATGTTGAGTGGTTAAAATGGTGTAACACTGGTTTTTCTTCTAAGGCAAAAATATATTTGTTGCCTATGTCTTTAAAGTTTTTCTGGAATTAAATTATTCTATATGACCGCATGTCGTAATTTAAATACAAAACTTTACTGAAATGAGCGCAATACTGTCTACCCTACCGTCTTTTGGTTATCAACAGTATTAGGATTGTGAAACTCAGCGCTTTTAATTATTCATTGATATATTTGTTTAGAGGTTTAAATCCTAGTTTGAACATTTTTCAAAACTGAATCAGATAAATGCTTAGGGAAATTTTGATTACAGCCGATATTAGCGACCTGATAATGTTATACGGTCTCAGCTCCAGATTTTGTAAATTTCTTGACTATTTAGTTTGCCGAATATTGATGACTTAGTACTGGCAAATCGAGGAAGCAATCATTACCTGCTTCAGGAAAAGAAGGCATCACCTAACTATTGGATTGTGGTTGGCACAGTGACTTAAACCCCAATTAGCAAACAATTAATGCCATTTCGATGCCACACCTCCATCCCCCTGATCATCGTATCTGGAGTCTTTGGGGCTTTACATCCAACATTCAGGAAGGATAATAACATTCCAAACTTGTTTTCAAAGATGCCGCTCAGATTTTCAAAGAATGTACTGCCTAGTATTCGCCGCCTGACTCTGGCTAGTGCTGGGTAACTACAAAGAAACTGATCATATTCTCCTCTCGTGTACGCCCTTTCAACTACTGTAATATGTATTGTACTGTATATAACACCTGTCCTGACTGTATGGGTTCAAGCCGGTCAATGGTCTGTACTAACAAATTTAAGAAGTACTTCACCAAAATGGTAGACACATTTTCCGTTTGATGAAATTTCGAATAAAAAATGACTTGATAGGAAGATCTCCAGAAATGATTTCCCATAATTTTCTTAAATTGTATAATCAAAGCATTAAAAATTTTAGGAATTTTTACTTCTTTATCTTCTTTTTAAAATTTTGATTTGGTTATTCCACAAAATATTTTTGCATATTCAGATGAGCCTACGGCACTGTGAAGATGTTATTACTAACAGTCTAAATGAGACAATCGGAAGATACGCGCGAGGGCCAATAAGAATCAGAATAAGCAAACAAAAAATTAATATGTAATACCAATGAATAATTCAGAGCTTGAATGAAGTTTGTATTTGTCCATCAGTTTTCGGTAACACGTGATGAGACAAAACTGCGCGAAACAACTGAACCTTCCACACTCTTAGCTAATAGATAACTGGCAAACATCTTCAATTTTTATCAACATTCAAAGCTTTCAAATAGCTGAAGTAGTTTAGTGTGTGCTTTAAGATGCCATTTTCGAAATAGAAATCCTGCCCCTTTCCAGACATCAATGGGGAACTGTATCTGCGAAAAGCTCTTCCAGTGCAGTTTACAGAAATTTGAAGCATCAGTCATGCTGATTCATTTAAAAATGTGTGGAAAGTATGTTTATTTTATTCGTTAGTACATATTTACAGCCATTGATTCCCATAGATTCAGGATGGCTACAACTCGCGGATGAATGAAGCGTATGAACTCTAACATGCTCATAGAGAATCCATAGAGATGTTGAGATATCTATTTAATCCGTTAAATTTCAAGGACTTCCAACAGCTCCTGACAAATTGATATAGAAAATTTTCTCAATACGTATATGCTTTGCCTCATACAATTAAGGTGTTTTATATGTTATTTACTCTCTTCAGTATACTTATGTATAGTATTATATTGGAAATGTATTTTGGAGTTCTTTTATAACATAATAAATATTGTACAATATATAGAGGCAACTTTTCATAACATAAGATACTCGTATGTTACAAGAATATTACATAAATAAATTTTTACCCAAGATCTTAAAACAATACATGGAACATTCAATTGCAATCCTTTTCTTGTCACTAAAGTCTATCCTAATTTCTGCAGCTCCATTATCCATTTCCATGTAGACATTGTGTTAAAGATTTATTAGTTTCTTCCCACGTCCTCCTGAAGAGAGCATTCACAATCTTTCATTTTTTGGCCAACCTCTGTCGACTATGTGAAACTTACATACTATAGTACTCGTCCATGTGTATTTAAGGTGTTTCAAATCTCTTTCGTCCTAGTTTTTCATCATGTAGCAGCTGCAATTCCTGTTGGGGAATCTACAAATTGATATCCTTCACTGATGAAACTTAATTAGGAAAACATGTGCTAGTAAAACTACAGAAACCAATAAGTAGATTGCGGATGAGACAGGGTTTTTCTACCCTGCTAACCAGTTGAGTAATGTTTGGTAATTGGGACAACACAAGTTAGCAAAATATTTGTTTTCTGTAATGGCTGTATTTTGGCGCTCATTGCGAGTGAGTGCCTTTCTTTACAAACAAAAGATTGCAGCATTGTGATATTGATCTCTTATGAAATCCTGAATAATGATTGAAGGGCCCAGAGATTAGTGTTTAAATTATAATTAAAAGTATTGAATTCGATGTTTGTTGCAACTTTGATGTGTATTTACGTAGGATGGCGTGAACTGGAATGATAACCACAATAGTACATCAACATGTTAAGGAGGTGATACTTCCGTTATTTGCCTATCGGAAACTATAATAAAAGACACAAAATTTGGTTGGCTATAAGAGACGCATCAAATAATTCACAAATTTAACCAGAAAATCACTATCTATCTATATTCTACTATCAATAATAGAATTATATGATTTGAGGATATAAACTTTCAGAAATCAGTAAAAGAAGAGGTAGAAGCGCAGTTCGCCCTTGAAACTGCTATATTTTCAAAGCGGATTTCTCGAGTTGAACAAAAAAGATCTGTTAACCAACTAAAATCTAATACAAACTTTGTAGAGCGTTCAAAACGCAAAAAAAAATGTTAATAACACCAAAAACGTTCAGTGAGCTCCTAAATTTAATAATAGGAGCTGATCTAAGCGCCAAATATCATCAGGTATTAGCTTGAGGCATTAGAAAACACGGAGACAAAAATGAAACGCACGATTAATTTTTACAGTTAACAAAATTCAAGTATATTGCACAATATCAAACAAAGCTTCGACTTCAGTTTTAAGCCAACGTGACAAAAAAAAGTTAAATATCGCTTTCTGTAGATTTAAGTTGACTACGCGGACTCGAAATTTTTGCGCATAGCTGATATCCCAGGTGGGCTTTAACTTCATTGAACGTCTTATGTCTGATTAGCCATTTCCTAGCAAATTTATAAGCCAACTTCAACTTGTTTGTTTCGTTACACTTTTTATGGACAACTGGTTGTGATGGAACCGACTTTAATTCTGAACTTTGAAGAGCCATCACATCTCGGCATCGCAAAAACTGGTGCAACTCATTTTCTTCTGGTGTACTGTTTGGAACTAAAAACGGATGTGCAAGCACTTTTTGGGTTGGTATTGGCTTGTAGTCAGGATCAATATCGGCGAGAATCAGCTCTCTTAGACGATGGACAGCAAAGCGAATTCGCTCTTCTTCACTCACGGAATGACAAAAATTAAAGAGGCTTGAAAAGTGTAATTTTGGGCGCTTTTTCTTCCAAAAAGGCATGACGACAATTGATTCAAAATAAGTCAAAAACTAAATTATACCACTGCAAATTTTAACAGAAATACATACATATATGTGTATGAGATGATAATACTGAACAAGTTCTTTTGATACTAAACGTCTCTAGGGTCACTAATGATAATGGCAGAAATGGCAAGTTTTGTCAATTATGATAGATCCATTTGAACTTTTCGCGTAATAGTTGTGGATGTAAGCAATCAGTCATTTTAGAAAATATAATAATATGAATTTTTCAAAATATAACCCCGCTGTTTGGTACCTACATAATTTGAGCTGAAATTTCAGAAAATCTGTACATAGGAGCTTTATAATCAATCTATCAATAGCACCCAAATATAAGTCTACATTCATTCTTCACAGGCACATTGTTTTTTAAGGGGTTTTGTACTAAAATGCAAAGCCCTATTGCAATCACCACCCATGTCCGTCTGTCCGTCCGTCTGTATGTCACAGCACTTTTTCTTCGAAACTATAGAAGCTACAACCATGAAACTTTGAGGACTTTCAGTCTCATTCCCACGGAGAGGATTCGTCTCATCTCGATCAACGTTAACTCCATTGTAAGTCTACATCGACGTGACTGTCTCCTGCAATTCCTTGTCAAGCAACAGCGCTTTTCACCGAAACCCACCTCAATTCATGGCACTCCGTGACATTCAAGGATTTTGAGTTCGTAAGAAACGATAGGGTAATAGGTGATGGGGGAGATGGCACCGGAATATTGGTTCGAAGACCCTATTGTTTCCAAAATATTGAAAAAGTCGAGTTCAAAAGCTTTGAATCTCTTGAAGTGTCCGTTATCAAAATCTCACTGCCAGATGGGGATAACCTCTTCGTTATCCCTACCTATGCAACTGGTGGAACTGTTCTCAAGCTCAAGGAGGAACTCAATTTCTTGTTTGAAATACTCGAATTGAACAGGCTGCATAGTTATTATATTCTTGCTGGTGACCTGAACGCCAAGCATACATCATGGCTGAACGCCACCAATAATCCAAGAGGTGTATTCCTAAAATCGTGGATAACAGAGAACCAAATTGAATACAGGTGCAATCTATATGGGTCCGAGTTCCCAACATACCCTAGGGCAAAATCATATTTGGACCTCTGTATTGCTGACGCAAGACTTGAATTCAACTTTAATAGTCCTCAAGGAAAACTTTAGGTCCTTCGTTATGATAGCGACCATAACGCAATCGCAATGGAAATCAATCATCACAGGCATGATTTCTTCCTGATTCCAGTTCAACATGAAAATCATTGGTTGAATTTCAAAAAAATAGACTGGGGAAAGTTTCAAAAGAAGTTTAATCGGGAGTACCAGAAGCAATGTCCCCGTTCTGATGATGGCAACTCTTGCTCAATGGTTCCCAATGACAGGAATCTAACGATGAAATAGATCTCTATTTGTCGAAGTTAGAGATGCTGACATTGGAAACGATTGAGAAAGACGTTCCCAAGATTAAACATCGAAACAATATGGAAGAATTTGAAGCACCAACCATCGCAAGGTTGAAAAGATTGAAAAGCCTTCTTCTCACACGCGTCAACAATATTTATCGACGATTTTTGGATTACAACCATCCCTCGTTGGCATTGTTGAAATTACATCTGAAGCACGTTCGGAACTTTATCCGTTCATACTTCAGGAGTGAGGTCACTAACCAATGGGGGGAAAATTGAGGGGTATTAGCCCACAGGACCCAGATGGCGTGTTCGCGAAAGTGAATAGTATACTCCGTAGGAAGTCTCGAGTGAAGGTATCGAGTCTTGAAGTCACTAGTGATGTAATAAATCTTCTCGATAGGGCTGGTATCGAAATTGATAGTACGACTCCGGATAAAAATGGAAACAGGATTATATGTGAGAGATTGCATAAACTTGCCCTGATTGGAGCACATTTTGAATTGGTTCATCTAGAAAACTCTGAAAGAGGGAATGTAATATTTTCAGAGGTCGTTGAAGCAAAAGTTTCCGATTTCAAATCAAGCCTGAACGGCCAATCAATTCTTCATTTCAATGAAACATTAACATCTGACCTCATACCGAGCTTGATCTTATTGATTATATTGTCAGCTATGAAGACTTGTGTTTCACGCTTCGCAGGATAAACAACAAGAAATTATGTGATACTGATGGTATTCCAAATGTAGTTCTCCGACATTTGACTGAGGTTGCTATTGGGAATTATTGCATATTGTTCAACAACATGTTGAGCAATTCGTATTTCCCAAATGAGTGGAAAAAAGCTAAGGTATTTTCAATCTTGAAGAAAGGAAAAGAATCTTCATGCCCTAAAAGCTATCACCCAATCAGCATGCTGCATAACATCAGCAAGGTGTTTGAAGTGATACTCAACAGAGCATTAAACGCCCACATTGAGGAATATGAGTTGATGCCGAATTGCCAATTTGGCTTTCGTGCCAGGCATTCGCCCACACATGCAATACAAAAGTAACCTCAGACATCTGTTGGAAACTTAATGATAGACAATGTGTTGGAGCATGTCTCATTGATATGGAGAAAGCCTTCGATACGGTGTGGTTAGATGGACTAGTTTTTAAACTCCTTCAGGACAAGTTCCCCAGACACCTTGTTGCCATGATGTGCAATATGCTATACGGGAAGTCGTTTGTTGTAACTGATGGAAATCTGACAACATTGAGCGAATTCAAGATCTTGAATGGTGTACAGCAGGGAACAGTTACTCTGCCCTTCTCAATCTTCATTCGCAAGCTATTGAACGGCTTTGATTTTAACTTCTCGCCAACGCGATCATTGATAGCGTTTGCTGATGATCTGATCATCTATACGGCAGACCAAAAAGCTACAATAATTTAGAGGAATTGTCAAAAAATATTCAATAATGTACAGCTGCACACCGACAATGCAGAAGTGTGAAACAATCCTGTTTTACACAACGGTGCAGGGGGTCAGTCAAGACCTGAAGGTAGTTCAGAACGGATTCCACATAAATCCTGTGTTCGATACCTCGGTGTTTATCTCGATTAGTATCTGTACTATAATGAACATGTGAAAATCATGCTCAGTAAGGCACTTAAAGTAGGCATGGCCCTACGAAGACTCTCTCATTCCAAATACATTGATCAAAAGGTCAAAATTATCTGTTACAAGACCCTGGTTAGACCAATTTGAACATAAGGATGGAAAGATTAAGAGTTTTCGAAAGGAAATGTCTTCGTGAATGTACTGGTTTGTACAGAAAGCCTGAGACGGATTGGAAACATTATATATCGAATAGAAGAATTTATCAAACTGCCCAAGTGGCAACAGTCGATATCTTCATATTGAAACTTCTTCGGAATCATATCGCAAGATCTGTGACTGTGAGTGAAAACCCTTGGATTTCACACCCGTTCCACCCTACAGGCGAGTATATCACAATACGAGGTGTGTTCAAAAAATATCGCGAATTTTTTATTTTTTTTTCAAAAATTATTTATTTATTCATGAAAATCTATTTTGTCCCCTTCAAAGTAATCCCCATGAGATATTATACACTTGTGCCAACGGTTTTTCCAATCTTCGAAGCACTTCAAAAAATCATTTTTTTTTAATCTTGTTCAGCTCCTCCTCGATGCCGTCTTTATCTCGTCAAGCGTAGCGTAACGTCGTCCTTTCATGGGCCTCTTCAGTTTAGGAAACAAGAAAAGGTCACAGGGGCCAGATCTGGGGAATACGGTGGCTGCGGCATCATTAGTGTGTTGTTTTTGGCCAAAAAGTCGCGCACAAGCAACGATGTGTGAGCAGGGGCGTTATCGTGGTGCAAAAGCCAATTTTTGTTCTCCCACAAATCCGGGCGTTTCTGGCGGATTGCTTCGCGCAAATTGCGCATAACTTGCAGGTAATATTCCTTATTGACCGTTCTTTCTTGTGGCAAGAACTCATGATGCACCACGCCCCTGCAATCGAAGAAAACTGTCAGCAAAACTTTCACATTCGACCGAACTTGGCGCGCTTTTTTCGGTCTTGGTTCATGCGGCAGCTTCCATTGAGATAATTGAGCTTTGGTTTCCACGTCATAACCATAAACCCACGATTCGTCACCAGTTATGACCCTCTGGAGCAAATTTGGTTCGTCACGGACAGAGTTTAACATCTCATTAGCAATGTTCATGCGTTGCTGTTTTTGGTCGCAATTGAGCAATTTTAGTACGAATTTCGCGGCGACCCGTCTCATGCCCAAATCGTTGATAAAAATCGAATGGCATGAGCCAATCGATGTTTGGGTCCTCAGCAACTTCTCTAACGGTGATTCGACGATTGGCCAATACCATTTTCTCCACTTCATTAATTTTTTCGTCTGTTGTTGAAGTGCTCGGGCGTCCGGCACGCTCTTCGTCGTTCACATCTTCTCGGCCTTCTAAAAACATTTTGTACCACCGATAAACGTTGCTTTGGTCCAAGGTAGCTTCTCCGTATGCCACAGTCAACATTCGGAATGCATCCGCGCACTTAATTTCGTTTTTCACACAAAATTTGATACACGTTCTTTGATCCATTTTTTTGAATAAGTAAAAATCGAAGACGATTGAAAACACGTGCAAGTAAAGCAGCTATCACCAATTAAGTGAACATTCAAAATGGCCGAGCTTGTCGACATAAGTGACAGACATGAGTACCAACATAACGCCACAAAAAAATCGAAATTCGAATATACGTAACCCGCGAAAATTCAAAATTCGTGATACTTTTTGAACACACCTCGTATATAGATGGGCCACCGATAAGAAGATGAAATATCCTCCGAATTTGAGTTCACGAGACCAACAATTCCAATGGAGATACTTTTTTGCTAGATTCGTTGAAGCTGATCGAGCTGAGACTGGGCAATCTAGGTATTGGGAGCTGAATGACAATGTCTAAATTATTCGTGTTTATTTCCCGTTTTTGTGTTTTTCGTTAATTAGTTTTTGAGTTTTAGCTCATTATTGCTACATCTAGTATTGTTGTTTATTTGTGTTAAAAATCAGGGATAAGTTAGGTATACGAGTATGTTATGTTTATTATATTACGTTAGAGATAAGATTAAACACGTAGGTTAAGAATATTGTGATAGAATTTTTTAGTATAAGATAAGTTTTTGATTTAGATAGAATTAAGTTAAAACATATTAGGTGTAGGATCAAAGTTCACTGTTGTGTTTAAATTATAAATCATTTTAGGATAGTGTTGGTTGATTTTTTCTCCTTTTTCCAATTGAATTTCAAAATATGTAATAATCTTAATTAGTTGAATTTGCTGTAAATTTTTTTTTTGATGAAATGTGTTTAATGATAACGTATAAATTTAGAGACCCATTTGAGCCATTAAGTTTTTGTATTATTATTGTTTGGAATTTGCTTTATATTCATTGAAAATTTATACCGATTAGTATTGAATAAAGCGCTTTTGATTTTGACTTTGTGAAATGTGAATGCAGATCACACGGCCGCTGTGCGATGAAGATGGAGGCATGGAAGCAATGGTAGGGGATGGAGGCACTTTAGAAAATATATTCACAATAGTTCATCTCATTGATTCATTCATTTCTCCAATACAACAAAAACATTTTCCATTTAATTGGGATTACAATATCTTCAAGCAAACTTCCTAAATATTTTGAATAAAATCATTTCTACACGTTCATAGATTTTCGTTAGACTCAGTCTAGCTAATAGCGTATCGATTACTTCTTTTATCTTCTTGGGTATAATTCGATCATTGAGTTCAACGATGAGCTCAAAGTTTTTCAAAACTTTAGGTCTTCGCCTTAGTTGACCTAAAACATCGGTGCCACATAACCTCGTTGTTCCAATATACGCATTTTTTGACGTATAAAAATCACAAACATAAACGGCTTCATAGCTTCCATAATCAGGACGTGCATAAATTCTATAAGCGTATGATTCAGCAAGTTCAAAAAGCCGATCGATATCATCATGATTTGGATGAACTCGAGTTATTCGCGACAAATGGTCTACAATCATGTTAATATTATGCTGAACAGTCATTATACATGTGGACAAAAAGATAACGGGGTACATTTTAAAGATTCCTTCAGCTTCAAGATTGCATAATCTTTTATCTGGTATCTGAAAAGAGCCAAGTATTCGTTTCTCCCATCTATTGAAGAGCGTTATCTGCAGAAAAGGTGACTCACGAAGAGACTCGCCAGGTAATGGACTGATCAGGAGGACTATTTCATTATCTGACGAATTCTGTTTTATAGCACCCAAAGCTTCCTTTACAGTCATGCCTGTGCATTTGGTCAGAGCTGTTAGTGGACTCGCCAGAGCCTGTGTGGGAACAGGCTTGGCATCTCCAGCATCAGAAAAAGACCTCGCCACTAATGTTTCAGATGGGCACTTTTCCGGGGGAAGAGAAGGCTGTGATTCCTCTTTTTCATTCACTTCAATACACTCTCGCGCTATTTCGGTGGAATCTTTGGGATTTTTATCAGTTGGAAGAAGTTCCAATGATTTTTCTTGATTAATATTAACCTCAGGCTGTTTAATGTAGGATTCTGGTATTTCTATTTCAACTTCCGGTGCAATTGCTTCATTGGTGATTTCCATTGGTAGCGTCATAGAAGGCACTTTTGTCTTATCATCAATCAGTTTCGTGTGTATGTCTCGTACGCAATTTATCCGACTTACAGCAGTTGACAAATCATTTATTTGATAGTCATCCACGCACTTGACTCCTAAAATTAATGTGTCCCCAACTACCTCAGATATTTGACTTGCGGTGCTGATCATATGTGACATTACTTCTCTTTCCGCCTCTTCTTCAAGTCTGTCAGACTTAGTTCTTTCTATTGCTGTTTTATCTTTGTTCGGAATGCCTGCCCGTTTTCTAGGACTTAATGAACTTTTTGTTGTCACTGTAGAAACCCTACTTCCACGACCTCTTCGTAAACGCTTCTCTTGTAAACGCTCCTTATACATTTCCAGGGCCATAAGCTCAAAGTGGATGATTTCTTGCATACTGGGGCTGCGTAGGTCTGGGCTTTGCAATAACAATTTTTGCATAATTTCATTCGTTTTCTGAATAATTTTTCTGTCTAACTCAAAGCTAACATCGCGGTGCATGGGAATACGTTTTACGGCTTGCCGGTAATCTACATAATGAGAATGTCCTGCACGTACGGACTGCAATTGGATCAGAGTATTCAGTCGGTGAGCAGCCTGTTCAAGTTCTTCTAAATCCTGTTTCGCATAAATCGCATTGAAGAGTTCACCTAAAGGCATTGTTCATTAAATTTTTGATGGTAAAAATGTATTAATACTTGATCGATTTGATTAGCTTGAAATTTAATTCTGATTTTATGTCAATATTTTGTGACATTAAGACAGTTTTCAACAATGTGTGCGGTTGTGTGTTAAATTTTAAGGTCATTGTCATTTACCACAACTGAATGAAAGGTTTCATCAAAACTTTTAGAATCTGAAACGAAAAAGTCATTTTGTGCATCAGAGGGTCCAGGCGAGGTAAAATGTACAAAAAACTGTCCCCGCCACCTCGCAATTGCACAGCAGTAAGCCAAAAAATCTGAAAAATCTGATCTTCCGGAATCAGTAAAAGAAGCGAATTCACTTATGATCTTCAAGAAAAGACTCAGGAACTATTTAATGAATAGCGATTGAATCTCAGCGCAGAAACTTTTAACATAGCATCTTAGGGAAATTTTTTTTTATCCTATCATCGAGATGCCTCAGGACACAGCTAGCCTTATGATTTATTATTATCTGTCCAGTAACTTCAAAATAGCATCTTAGGGCATTGTTGACCCTATCGTCGAGATACTTGAAGAAACAGCCATTCTTTTAACTCAGAGTTTTTTTTACTGCGTCGAATTAATCTTTTTTTTACCTCTGAGAGCTGTTAACGAATCGGACATGAAAAGATTAACAGGATGACTTCACATATTTTTTGTGTGCCCCCTTATACCGATGTTTTACACATTGTCTGGGTGGCACACCTGTAGAAACGACGAAATGTGAAGTGCAGATCACACGAGCGTTGTGCGACGAAGAAAGTGTGATGGAGAGAGTGGAAGGGAAGGAGGTATTAAAAAAAAAAAATTGCGGCAGAACAAATACCCCTGATATCAAAATTCAACCGACGTTCTAATCGGCACTTTCAAACTTATTAAAATTCGACAAGTGTGTAGATTGGTATAAGGTTCTTATCATCAAAAAATTTCATGGATGTCAAACGAGTTGTGGCCATATTAATTGTATGGAATCGTAACAAGAATACGTGTTGATGATTGCCACATATTTCAAATCGGCCTAAGCACTATTATTTTCTTCGGGTTTGCATGAGAATTTAATTTAAGGAGTAGTGCTTTATTGGAATAAGGTCAATTGGCCAAGGATTCAGAAAAATTATCTAAGCTGGAACAAAATGATGGCTGTTATGTGTGATGAAAGAAACTCAGCGGCTTTAAGACAAATTTGAACGATTTCTTATGCAAGTATTAGACGAATAATTCAAGTCATGGATTCATGCTATTAGAAAATAGTTATAGAAGTTGGATGTTTTTAGGTAAGGGATCAGAGAGACAAGAACGAGGAAAACAACATGGAAAATTCAAAAGCTTGTAGTGATTTCAAGATGATCCATATGCCCGTAAAGTATGGTCTGCTGCCTCAGCGAACGAGGATATTATGGTCGATGGAATTGCGCTTGTCTAAGGACGCGTGAATGCGGTTGCAGGCTAGCATTGCGGTGTCGTGAGATGGGTTCTTTCCTCCAGCACAAGGGCCCACTTCAAAAAAATTTCGCATTCACGTATTTTCCGAACATAATAGATGGGTTCGACGGTGTCGAGGCTGAGATAACCTACCAAAGGATGATCTGTAGAAAATGCGACCGATTGGCTCGATCAACGCACGCGGGGCACGAAACAATTCCGTGCTTACTTTGAACACTCATGCTCCCACTAAGGTTGGGGCATCCAGGTGGAAGCGGTAAAATTGAGTTTACTGCCAAACGATGGGGTCTGAAAACAAATATTTCTAAATTTTGGTATAATTTTGGTTTAACTATTAAAATTATCAAATTTAATAGGAATAAAACAATAATTTCTTTCGATTTCAAGCCAAATTTCTAATTCACATCGTGTGACAATCGGAGGAAGAAAACGCAGTAGCATTAATTTTAAAATTAGGCATCTTGTATTTCTTTAGTAGAGCGACCGCAATAAAACCAAAAAGAACATAAATGATTAATTGAAATCCCTTGAAAGTGGCTAAAATAACTTACTTCATTCAAAATTATACTGAATTTTCAAATTGACTAAATTTTGTTCGATTTGTCGTTCGTTTTGCAACAAATGAATTAAATCTGTGTATTTATAATATAAATTGTATCTCTCTTAAATTCATTTAACACAATATTTTATTTGAGGGGCGACGAAAATGAATTAATCATACAACAAAATGTTTCTCAAAAATTTCATGAAATTTTGATTCTATTTTGAAAATTTGCTATAAGTAACATAGATGTAGCCTTACTTCGAATTTGTACTTTCTAAGCGCTAAGCTTTATATTCTTATAAAAACAGAACTACATTGTACTTTGTGGTCTATATTTATATATATATGTATATATATATATATATATATATATATATATATATATATATATATATATATATATATATTTATATATATATATAAGTGAAAAGAATTTAATCCGTTTTCTCTCTATTGAATTTGCCTGGAAAATTTCCTTTCGGAAGTTCGTTCAAAAGCACCAATATAATATATAAAGATAAATCGCTTAAAATTTATTTAGTATTTTAAAACACAGCCATGGAAGTAATGCCTAGAATGTTATGATTTCAGTCCCTAATAGCACATAAATACATAATTCTATCGCACTCTTAAATTACATCGTCTCGTTTTGAAATGGCTAAGGCGTCCCAAAGTACTTTCATTTATAATCAATCACATACCTATCAGTCCTCTCAAAATAGTTTCAACGTTATACTACATTCATACATCAATGACGAAAGGACTTAAATACAATACCCGTCAAGCCATTTATGGAAATTTGTTGGCAACTGAATACAACGAATATTTATGATAGAACTAGAATTTTGGTGTACATAAATATTCATCATTTGTAAAGCATATTTTATAATTTTTTCTACAGCAGTTAATTAGGAAAGCTTCTTTAACCGTAATCCGCAATGGACTTAAAAATTATTCAAACCTGGTACAACCGCTGGCAAAGCTACTGTCGGAACAACAACTGTCAGCCACTGGCGAATTCAATTTATGGAGAGAATAGCGGGAATATAAGTATATTGGCAAAAATATTGCTTTTTTCACTTCGCCCAGCAATCATCGTATGCCACGCTAGAATACATTCGCCCGCAAACACAATGGGCTCTCCTCACTCATCCTTTGGCCTGTTTTTCCCTGAAATCCAAATAACACTGATCTTAATGCTCAAAATGTTTGCAAGCCTTGGCACGAATGCTGAGAGGGAACCATTAATAAAGGATTGAGGATTCTGACTGATCTACGCTTTTACCTGAGAGCTTTGTTCCATAAACATTTCAGATTACGGTGAACTGAAGCAACTAGTGCGCGATTCCGTGTCAATTACCTAGATAACATATAGGATATGAAATTTACCAGAGTGCGTGGCGTTTTTCTATACAACAACTAAACTCAGGCGGCACCCATGTTTATGCAAGTTGCTGACTTTTCGCCTTCCTTACAGGGATTGCGAACGAATCACAAAAATTCAACGACGGAGCGTCAACGACCACAGTCACAACTAGTGCTGCGACATCGATATCGATATTTTTGGAATATCGATGTTTTAGCAAAAATATCGATATTTTTACATCGATGTTAGACTTCCGATGTTTTATCCTACATCGATATATCGGCTCGATGTTTATGCCAACTTCCAAAAATAGAATTCGCTGAATTGGTTCGACCGGCGTCGACGGTCGACATAATGTTTTTGCATTGGTGTGCGTTTGGCCGTTGGCTTCAAGCTTGGATTGGATTGAACCGGTTAAAACACGTTTTTTCTTTGTTACCTACCCAACTAATTACCAATACCATAGCATAGCGATTTCGTTTCGACGACAGTCTTTATTTAGTATATCGATATATATTCATATCTAGTTTCAGCAGTTGTTCTTGTTGTTGTTTTGTTAGCATTAATTAGCATTAGCAAGCCAAGCAGATCATGTCTCAGAGATGAAAACTCATACTCAATTCGGTCGGGTCGGTACGGTATAGTTCAGTTTCAGTACAGTTCGCATTCAGTATTTCAGTTTCAGTGCAGTCAGTCTTCTTTTTTTTGTGTTGGGTGTTAGGTCTTTTGAAATTGTATGTTCTATGTTATGTTGCAGTTAGTTATAGTTATAGAAGTTGGCTTTGGCTGGCAGTTGCAGTGCAGTGCAGAGTGAATTGAGTAAGAAAGAGTCGTATATTTTAGTTTGCTTGCTTGCAATTGCAAAGTGTACTGGGTATTCAATTTGAATCCGAAACGGTAAATATTTGAAAACGTTAACGTAGTTTCAATTTCAAAACGTGAAAGAACTAGAACAAAGAAATTTGATTTGATGTATTGTGAGATTTATCGCGTCTTCGTCTCGCCCGAAATCAATGTCAATTTCAAGTCTTGTCATCAGTAATCAGTTAATTAAATTAAGGTAAGAGTCGAAAATTGGAGCTTGTGTTCTTAAAATGGTGACCCATTTTTATATTCATAGCTTCTTAACGTTCCAATATTTCAACGTGTGGTTGCAAAACGCAAAAGAAGTTTGTTGTGAGATTGATCGCGTCTTCGTCTCGCCCGAAGTCAATGTCAATTTCAAGTCTTGTCATCAGTAATCAGTTAATTAAATTAAGGTAAGAGCTGAAAGTTGGAGCTTGTGTTCTTAAAATTGTGTTAACCATTTTTCTATTCATAGGTTTTAACGTTCCAATATTTCAACGTGTGGGAGTAAATGTATTTTCCCATATGCATCGCTATCGGATTCGAATTCAATTATATTCTTTTTAAGCTTACACTTAATGCCGAAATACCCATCTGTCGCATAAAAAACAAATAGCGTTTTGAATGCAGAATACACAAATTAAAGATAAATATATTGAACTAAATTTGAAATTCTTAAATTTTATCAGATATCTGAAGATATTATCTAGTTAACAAAATAATAATCTATCTATGTGTTAAATGCATATTAAGTTTACTTATAAACATGTTCTGTAATCAATCGTTTATTGAAAAAGAAAGTTAAATACACAAATTAAGAAATTAAATTCATAATTCTTTTATATATAACTAAAGATAATTGTCGATAGTTAGTTCGATCTTGTTTTCATTGCAGAAAACTTGAAAATATCGACATCGATGTTTAAAAACATCGATGTTTTTATCGACATCGATGTATCCTAATCAAAACATCGATATTTGCAAATATCGATATTGCTTCGGCGATGTCGCAGCTCTAGTCACAACTGCTAGCCAAGCTTCACAAAGAACCATGTGCTAGCAACCACTTCCGACGTTAGGTTGCGGCTCAGTGGCAGTGCTTTGCTCCGCACACTCACGACAGCAGTAGATATCTGTCATTCCAACACTTTCCAGCAGATTGGAATAATGTAGGGCTGACCGATATCTGCTGGGTATTGCTACGCTTGTTATGCAACAAATTTGTGGCATAATATTGCCACCAAAACAGCATACGCTTTGTGGACAAATTTAGAAGATGCATCGGCTGAATATGAAGTAGTTCGTGGAGCAAACTGCTCGATTAATGTAGAGTAAAGTAAGAGAAGTTGCGTCCAATCTTATGCAAGATATTTTAAAGTCTTGATTGATAAAGAACTGACAAAATTTGTGTGCTTTTTGTATAATCAGCAATCAAAGGGAGAAATCAATGTACTGTAGAGAATGTAAGCACAAATTACAAAAAACTCAAAGATTATGATGTAATTTTATATGAGAAGTAAAACTTTTAGCCAGAGTGCCAGCTCAAAGCTCTGAGAGATGATATTGGCTGATATACAGGGTCTGTATAATAAGTAACCGGACTGAGCCTGCCCCGCACCGCCATAGCATCTGCTAACCGGTATCTGGTACTGTAGTGGTGGTGGGGGTCTAGGTAAAGGGAACCGGGCTGCAGCAGTTGCCTCCAAGTGCTTAGAGAGATAGCATCGAGCGAGAGCGAAGTGCGTGTTCAGTTACGTCGTCGGAGTGAAAATGGAGCGTACGATCGAGCAACGTTTTAGCATCAAATTTTGTGTCAAACTCAATAAAACGGCCACGGAAACTATTCAAATGATTCAAGAGGCATACGGTGAGGATGCTCTGTCCAGAACTCAAGTGTTTCAGTGGCACAAAAATTTCCAGGAGGGCCGCGATGACGTCCATGACAAACAGCGCGTTGGTCCTCCATCAACGAGTCACACGGACACAAATGTACAAAAAGTGCGTGATGTGTTGAACAGTGATCGTTGTCTAAGCATTTGGTGCTCTGTCGACTAACCACCCGGGTCCGCCGAGTCTGTCCTGAGATTGCCGATTCGTGGATCCTCCATCACGACAATGCTCCGTCGCACACCTGCCTGCTCGTCACCGAGCAACTGGCCAAACAGTCGAGGGCAACGTTGCCACAGCCTCCTTACAGCCTTCTTTCTGTTCCCCAAGATCAAGAGACACCTTAAGGGGACGCGGTTCGGGACTCTGGAAAATGTTCAACGTGCTACGACGAGGGCTCTAGACAGCATCGAGGTG
The DNA here is from genome assembly GCA_963969285.1 of Odontomyia ornata. Classification (NCBI taxonomy): domain Eukaryota; kingdom Metazoa; phylum Arthropoda; class Insecta; order Diptera; family Stratiomyidae; genus Odontomyia; species Odontomyia ornata. The sequence goes on along the minus strand of OZ017740.1, from coordinate 526,935 downwards.
GCCCACTTCCAGGGAGCGTTCGGGGATTGGAAAATCCGGTATCAGCGTGTTATCGACTCCAATGGGGACTACTTTGAAGATTTCTAAAGAAAAATTGTACATATTTTGCCAATAAAAAATTTCCTTAGGTCAGTCCGGTTACTTATTATCCAGCCCCTGTAAGTGCACATTTTTTATCGATCATGTAGCACAATAAGAAATCTTGGTCTTAAAACAAAATGAAGTGGCAGGATTTTTTTTCGCAGAAATCATAAGTAAAACAGGTTTAATGTTATCAGAAGGATAGAGTGTTATACAACAAAGAAGGATAGTAGCTTGCGATGCCAAAAGTAAACAAGTTGGGTAGGCAGACCTACTTTCATGTCAAAAGGGTTTTTTACTCAACTTACAAAATGCAATCACCAGCAACAAATAATATCAAGAAACATGTCAAAGAGATTTGCTCGTTTCAAAGAAAATCCATTGTTTCTCCATTTTCAACTAACAAAAATCACTCAAATCAAGAAATCCCAAAAGCATTTATGTCATCGATCTTATCTGAAAATTTAAGAACAAAAAATCAAAACTGCAGTGTCTGATTTGATGGAAAGTCCACAAATACCAAAAAAGTGTGTTATATTTTTTGTAATTGGAGAAATTTCAAATGGATATAACTTCCGTGAATATAATACGAACTTTATCAAAGTACTAGGACCTTGTGTAAGGTTGGGTTCAAAGGCATCCATACGATTTTATTGGAGAAAATGTGAAATTCGAAGATCATTCTATTATTAACAAAGTTGAACGAATTTTGACTTCTGAGGTATTTGTTATTGTTGTACTCATAAACATCTCCCTTGATCACTTTATTCAAATTTTTTAGATTACTGATGTCCAATCGCGAGGGGGGGACACATTTTTCGTGCCCCGAATGAACCAATAACTGTCAGTTTAAGGACTGTCTTGAAAAGCTCCCATAAAGACCTTTCATTTGATACTCATATCAGCTACCTATGATGAAATTTTTTTCAGGGGCCACCCCGTGTACTGTAATCATCGATTCATGGCATCAGTATTTTTTTCGAACCCTAGAGTGATTACAAAGCCCTTTTGTTAGGAGCTCTCCCCTGCCTCCTCGACTTGTTTCACCTATGAGTATTAATTGTGGGTAATCATGTCCAATCATTCATGAAATTGTAGTGTCTGAGTCGGTAAAAAGCGCATATTGTTCCATAGCCATATCTTTCCATAGTAATACAGCGCATATTGCCCCATAGTTATACAGGAAAATTCAAATCCCTATAACTTTGTGAAATACCATTCGATCTTTATGAAACTTGCAGGACAGGCCAACCTTACAAATACTCACTTGTATGCCAAATTTTATTGAATTTAATGGTACCTTTAAGAGTTTATTTACAAAAATATAAAATCGATAACCTCACCTATTTATTGTTATTGTACTCATACAGGCCTACATTCATGATTTTTTTCAGATTTTTCGGATGAAAGGTGTTCAATAGCAAGGGGGGGTACGCGAAAAGTTGGTACGTTTCCCCTTCCCCTGGTCCCCACGGTACTGATACAGCAATCTTAAGACTTGTTTTGTAAAGATCTCATTTAGACCTTTCCAATGACATCCTACTCGACTACCAATGGTGAAGTGAAGGGTCACCTCCCTATATGGGGAGACCCCCTTAAACCCCTTTGAAAAATTTTTTGACCCCAAACCGATGGGGGCAGGGGAAGGGTAAATGCACGAACACCTTCCATCCGAAAAATCTGAAAAAAATCATTTATTTAAGCCTTTATGAGTACAACAACAACAAATACATGAGAAGTCGAAATTCACTCAACTTTGTTAGTAATAGTATGATTTATCGATTTTATGTTTTCTTGAATAAAATCTTAAGGGTACCCTTAAATTCAATAAAATTCAGCCCACAGACGACTATTTATAAGATTGATCTTTTCAGAAATTTTCATAAAGATCGAATAGTATTTAACGAAGTAATAGCGATTTGAATTTTCCTGTATTACTATGGAACAATATGCGCTGTATTACTATGGAAACATTTGTATGGCTATGGAACGATATGCACTTTTTCCCGACTTAGACCCTAGAGCTTTGCTTGGATTTGCATGAAAGTTTCAGGAATGATAGGTATCATGAATATCTTTGAGAATCGGTTCAGTTAGTGGTATTAGTAATCGTAAAACAAATTAGTGGCTGTTTTAAATGCGGAAATCGAATAATTTTGAGTTATTTTTTCCCAACTTCAACGTTTAAGGTACATGCTTTGAACACTTGCTTCAATTTAATGAATGACTGAAGATGAGTACCTACAATTAATACTCATATGTGAAATAAGTCAAAGAGGCAGGAGAGAGCTCCTAACAAAAGGGATTCGTACCCATTCTAGGATTCGGAAAAATAGGCCATGAATCGATGATTACAGCACAGGGGAGCGGCCCATGAAAAAAAATTTCAATAAAGGTAGCCGATATGAGTATCAAATGAAAGTTTTTTTATGGGAGCTTTTCAAAACAGTTCTTAAACTGACAGTTTTTGCTTCAGTGGGGGCACAGGGGAGGGGGGGGTGGAAAATACATGAAAAAGTGTGTTTCCTCCCTCGCGAATGGACACCTGTGATCCGAAAAATCTGAAAAATTATCAAGGGGAATATTTATGAGTATAACAATAACAAATACCTCAGAAGTCAAAATTCGTTCAACTTTGTTAATAATAGTATGATCCTCGAATTTCACATTTCCTCCAATAAAATCGTCTTTGACATGTTTCTTGATTTTATTCGTTGCTGGTTACTGCATTTTATAAGTTGAGTAAAAAACCCTTCTGAGATGCGCGTAGGTCTATCTACCCAACTTGTTAATTTTTAGTATAGTTGGTTGGTTTTTTCTCCTTTTTTCCAATGAATTGATAATGTTTCGTTAGTTTCATTTGATAACATTTTATATTGTTGTTGACTAATTTTTTGATTGACTATTGTGTAAATTTAGAGAGCAACCAAGTTTTTTAAGTACTTTAGTACTTTAAAACTTGATTTGTGTGTTCGTAAAATTTACCACGATTGAATTATAAAGCGCATTGAAATTTTAATTTCGGAGTACATCCAAAAAACGGTGATAAAGCATCTAAGCTTCTAGAATCATTGAGTAATAACAATAATAATAATCCATCTCATAAGAGATGAGATTTATTGTTAGGGTATCTCAATCTATGACCATAACAGAATTCGAGGTGATATGGTCAATATCACGCTCAACCATGTGATTATTATCTAATTTTCCAATCAGTACCCATCACAGCATGGTGGGTTGATAGTCCAATAGTAGAATCAGAAGCTAAAACTCGATGCTGCCATCAAGATTTGAACTTGCGCGCTGCTCCTCAAGTGGGATGTGTCCGAACCCACTGCTGAAGACGGATTAATTAATTAGGCTACTACAAACTCCAATCCCCTGCATGGTTCTGAGATCTGAGATGATGCCATAAATGTAATGAAATCACAATCACCTGCAGTAACTGCGTTCACTCTGAAGGCGTTCACTCTATAGGCTTTTCGAATTCGAACGTAAAGAGGTATTCAAAATTTGCTTGAAAATAAGTCATGACCAAGTTGCAGCACAGACACGTGTGAAAATTTTGAATGCTTTTGGTCATCGAAAGGCTAGTCTCATGGAAAACCTTGAACCACGGAAATATGGAGAGAGGTGAACTATTATCTTTCTCAACTTCAAATCGGCCACCAATACTTTCGTGAATACCTCCAGATAATCAGAAAGGTTAGAAATCAGCGACCTACTTTGTACATTTCTTATGCATGCACTTCTCTGTAGAGAGAAAGAAGAGACTGCAAATCAACTTTAAAGGGTATTTAATCGGATCTAGTAAAGTTTATTTATTTCTCTCACCATAAACTCTATTACAATCAAAACTAAATGTTAATACATGCTTGAATTCGTAGCTCAAAGGGAAATTTCCTCTCTTTTGGAACGTCCTGATAATAACGCTTGATTTAACTTTATACCCGTTAGAGCTACGACTTCATTGAGACTGTGCTTCTTTGTCCATTTCAATTTATTTTGATTTTATTTAAAAAAAAAAAAATGTATTGAGCTGATTTGAGTTTTGAATCGAAATTGGCTTTAAGTACCCAACTTTACTGTAACTCAAAAGCTTTGTGCAAAGATGGGAATATTATTAATTTTTTATTTAAAAGGATTCTCTAATAAAATTTGTTCGTTGAGATTAGAAGTGTTTTGTTCCCTATTGACATATTTTCCCATTTTCGATTCCATTCTTAGTCTGGTGGTGATGTTCTTAAAGATCAGTTTTATTCAGCCAACTATTTAGAAAGACATATATGTATCTATCAATCACCTCATACCAAAATACCAAAATAAATCAAAATATATATACATTGAAAAACGTCAAAATTTCAAGTTAGATATATTATAAAAAATACTTGAAGCTAAATCCCTTAAAAATGAAAAAAATTCAAGTTCCAACAAACAGATCAATCCGCAAGTCAACAGTTTTATCAAGTTCTAGTCGAAAATCTTTTCAAAAGAACCTTTCTAGTGACTTCGATGTCAACCGTTATCGATATCGTGAAATTCCTGATTATTCCGAAGACGTTCTTTGTACTAAATCTAGTAGAGAAATTCGTGTTATCCTGCCACGAAGACTATCTAAGGAACTCCTAAGTACCGAGACCATAACAGGTCACAGTGTTGCTAAAAGAGGTCTCGTCGCTATGTTAAAGACAAAAAAACAAAGCGAACCATCTACAATAGACATGTCTGCCAAATTAAATCAAGTCAAAATGCGTGAACAACTGATGAAGAAAATGAGTGGCGCTGGGAAGTCAGACGAAAAATCTGATGAGAAAAAAGTGCAAGAAGCTAAAAAGCCCCCTGAAAGCAAGTCGCCCCCTGATGCTAAGAAGCAATCAGAAGCTTTGAAACTGCTCCTGAAGCCAAAACCGGACAAGGTTAAAGATGAAACAGGTCAACATGAAGAAAATAAAGAAGCCAAAGAAGATGAAGATCATAGTAAACATCCTAAAGGCAAGTTGTGGATGAAGCTGCGTGTTGTGACGAAAGTAGGAGGATTTTATACTGAAGTTCAAAAGAAACATAGGTACCTAAGTATGCGAGACTTTAAAAAGCAGCTGAAAAGGCAGCAGAAAAAAATACCAAAGGTCCGCAAACGAAAACCTGGTGACACCCGGGCACAAAAATACAAAATAGTAGCTCGGCCGGACAGGATCATCGAGAATTTCGTTGGTAATTTATCATCCAGTATTTCTGGTTTGAATCCAGCTCCTCCGACTGGTGCACACAGTGAACCTTTTGTTATTGATAAAAAGAAAAGGACGACTTTTATGGTTTCATCTCATGAACAGCCTAATTTGCCAGCGGCTACATTACGATCGGCCAAATCACAGCCCAATAACAATACCTCTACAAACGATGCTAAAAACGAAAATCATTTGAAACCAAATAGTTTTCAAATGGAACCCGCCAGCAATCCCATAATTGATGAACGCAAGAATGCAGGTCATTGTGCAAAAAATCACTGTATAAATGATGAATGTTTGCAAAATCGCCGGAAAGGAAGTAACTCACGACACAGAGGAGGATATGATCCTATTGCAGATGCAGAAAATCCACAATATGACCCACCAATAAGGATTGGTGAAGCCTTAGCGGCTATTCTGCTCGACCTAAATGAAGAAGATGTTCTTCTTATTATCAGCCCGATTCATGACCAGTCAATATTAAATGCAACTTATTTACGAGTCACCATTGTAGAAAAGTGTAAGCTGAAAGTCCTAGGAAATTTCCTTATTCCTGGTGATCAAGCAATGTCTGCTGAGGACGAAGATGCTTTGGCACGGTATACATGTTTGTATATAACAAGAGATTTCCAGTGCATTGAGAATGACTTCTACTATATTATTAAATATCTCTCTGATTCTGTGCTACTGAAGTCCACCAAGACAATACCGCGTAAAACAGCAGGAGCCGAAATCAAAGAAATTCAATTAGCAAAACAATCACGCTGGCCATCGCCTGAAGGAGTTTTTGAAAACGCTAGAAGAGACAATATGAGAATATATATTCGACCCGATTTTCTAACAAAAGACTCGTTGTTCTCGTGCGAATTTTTCTCGCATTGTGGGAAATACATATTTTCATACAAGTTTACTTTTGATGAAGTTGTGGAGCAATGGATTAAGTCCCCAGGTCATCAGGAGAATTTTTATGTTGTAATGGATGTTCTTGATATCATATTCCCTGATGCATGCTTGACCAAATCGATTTTTCGATTTTTTGAGAGCATCATGAAAACCCTCAAAATTCTTAAAGCCTACGATTACATATGCTATGCTGTCTTTGGTATTTATAAGAGAATATTTTAAGAAATATAATGTTTGTTTAGTTTGCAAGCCGAGAAGGCAACAATGCTGTTTACTGATTTGATGCCTAGCAGTCATTGTGAAATAAAGCACAATAGAATTTGATATGTTTTTTAATAGCTCCTGTCAGTAGTTTAAAAACTAATTAAAATAAATGAAATAAAGCGCATTTGACTTTGAAGTGTTTTTCAACAGCTCCTGTTACCAATTAAAAACGTCAATTGGAATTATTAATTTTATTGGTAAAGGTTTGTTCCTCGAAATTAATCAGTTGATCGGTGAATATCATCATTGAATTTCGGTACAATAAGCCTGAATACAGAGGCTGCAAAGCAAAGAAATGCAATGGACTTTACAAATGTCGTAGCGAATAGACATGTTTTATTTTAAAGTCAAATTTGTTCAACTTTTGGATTTATGCTTGGTTTTTGTTCCAATTTTTCAACAATTATTGAAACCAGAAATTTCAAACGACAAAGAAGCATCCAAGGAGGGAGATGTTAAATTCGTCTGTCGCGCCTAACAGCCTGAGTTGTTTTTTTTTTTTGGCGTAGCACCAATATACTTGTGTTATTTTGGTGTATAAGCAAATCCAATTTATCGCCTTAAATGCTCTATTCCGAATTGCTTCGCATTAAAGTTCATCTAGTAAAACTCACTAGTTTCTCTTTGAAGTCATTTATGTGCTGAGTTTAAGGCTGCCATGCTTGCGAGCGTCTGAAATAGCCATTAAATACCTCCCCTGTCAACCATAGAACCTAACCTGGAACCATTTGACACATTATTTCGGAACAGGTCTCGTTTTGCTACGCCGTGGGGTGCCTCCAAGCTGGGGGATCCCTCTTTCTGCCGGAGGGAAAAAAGGAAGGTGAATTGCTAGTTCACTGATCCCCCAGCTCTGACATGTCCAGCTGCTACGAGTCCTTTTTGTGTTTTAGGACTGCCCAAACATAATTTGCGACATGTTCAATTCGTCAACCGATCCAAGCATCATCGCAGCTATGCTATCCAAGGTGAGCTCTCTTCTTTCCTTGCAGAGGTCGCATTGTATAATAGGCATCGTCTTCCATGCTACGCACTGCCGGTGCATTGAATGCAAAGAAATCTGAGTGTAAATTGGCTCAGATGGAGCCTAAAGAAAAACTGTACTGCGGCAGCTGCTGTGTTTGTATTCAGTAATCCAGCATCATATCGAAAATAACCTCGATATAAGATGTAAAAGTTAAACTTACTCTAAAACACACACAAGCACACCGCAATGTGATACTTTCTAATTCCATCAAGAAGGACCATTTTCACTCACCGCTAGAGGACCAGCAGACAATACTGTATATAACAATATGTTGCTTCTCAAAATCTACTTCCAACTTAATTCCTTATCGGGAAGAATCAACAAGCAAGATTCAAAAATTAGCTTTGCGGCTGTGTCGAGGATAACCCGAGGATGATGGACTGTGGCAGCTCCCGAGACGTGTCCATAATCTTTGAAAAACCACAGTTTTGCTGACACCAGCCCTCTATTTTTCGAAACTCTGGTCTCTTTTGGGCCAAAAAAACGTGCTTTCATGTTGATAGCCAAGATGGCCTGGGTGAAGAACTAGTTGTTCCTTCACTTAAGAGACTGGCACCATTGTTCTAAACACTTTTGTTTGATAACCACAAGCTGTTGCGGAAACTTAGCTCGACGATATAACTTACATGTTGGACGTGTTCCTACATGCATATGAAGGATCCACTCCCTACCTTGGGACCATACGGTCATCCTGCCCCGAGGATGATGGACTGCGGCAGCTCTTGAGAAGTATCCATCTTCCTCAACGAAATCGCAGTTTTAATGACATCAGCTCCCTATTGCTGGAAACGCTGGTCAAAAAATGTGCCAAAAAATGTACTATCATGTTGATTGCCAAAACGTCCTGGTGAAGAACAAGTTATTCTTTCACTTAGGAGACTGGCACTATTGCTCTAAATACCTCAACGTAACTATATTCTTGAATTTATTACTAAGCCTAACACCATGCCTCTCACTGCAACTCACCTCAAGTCATGGCATTGAATGATATTCAAATATTTTGAACTCGTAAGAAACGAAAGGATAAACTATAATAAGTTTCTGTGTTTTTCGTTATTAAGTTTTTGAGTTTCAGCTCATTATTGCTACATTTAGTGTTGTTGTTTATTTGTGTTAAAAATTAGGTATAAGTCAAAGTCACAGTCGAAAGCGCTTTATTTAATACTAATCGTTATAAATTTTAAAAGAATATAAAGCAAACTCCAAACAATAACAATCAAAAAACTTAATGGCCCAAATGGCTCTCTAAATTTATACGTTATCATTAACACATTTCATCAAAAAATAACTATAGCAAATTCAATTAATTAAGATTATTACATATTTTTAAAACTAAATTGGAAAAAGGAGAAAAAAACCAACCAACACTATCCTAAAATTATTTATAATTTAAACACAACAGTGAAACTTTGATCCTACACCTAATATGTTGTAACTTATTTCTAATAAAATGCAATCAAAAACATTATCTTATGCTAAAAAAATTATATAACAATGTTCCTAACCTAAGCGTTCAATCTTATCTCTAACGGAATATAGTAAACATAACATATAACTAACCTATACCTAATTTTTAACAAAAATAAACAACAACACAAATGTAGCAATAATGAGCTGAAACTCAAAAAACGAAATAACAAAAAACACCAGAGGTGAAAAATAAACACGAATAATTTAGGCATTTTCATTCAGCCACCAATACCTGGATTGCGCCGCCTCAACGCGATCAGCTTCAACGAATCTAGCAAATGAAATCGTTGGTCTCGTGAACTCAAATTCGGAAGATATTTTATCTTCTTATCGGTGGCCCGTCGATATATGTGATATATGACTGGGACACCGTCAGAATCAAAAACACATCCATTCATGTCCAAATACACGAATGCGAGGCAAGTCGCTATATACCCGTCTGTTGGGTGGAGCGGCTGTGAAATCCAAGGGTTTTCACTCACAGTCACAGATCTTGCGATATGATTCTGAAGAAGCTTCAATATGAAGATATCGAACCTCGTCACTTCAGCAGTTTGATAAATTCTTCTATTCGATATATAATGTTTCCAATCCGTCTCAGGCTTTCTGTACAAACCAGTACATGCACGAAGACATTTCCTTTCGAAAACTCTTAATTTTTTCATAGTACTAGCGCTCTGGTTGAACCAGGTCTGACATCCATATGTCAAAACTGGTCTAACCAGTGTCTTGTAACAGATAATTTTGACCTTTTGATCAATGTATCTGGAATGAAAGAGTTTTCGAAGGGCCATGACTACTTTAAGTGCCTGATTGAGCATGATTTTCACATGCTCAGTATAGTACAGATACTGATCGAGATAAACACCGAGGTATCGAACACAGGATTTATGTGGAACCCGTTCTAGACTACTCTCACCAGCCATGATGTGGAAATCTATCCAATTACGTTTCAGGTCTTGACTGACCTCCTGCAGCGTTGTCCGAAACAAGATTGTTTCACACTTCTGCGCATTGATTTTCATTTGCCAATTGTCAGTGTACAGCTGTACATCATTGAACATTTTTTGGAGATTGCTCTGAACTATTGTAGCTTTTTGGTCTGCCGTATAGATGATCAGATCATCAGCAAACGCTTCCAATGATCGCGTTGGCGAGACGTTAAAATCAAAGCCGTTCAATAGCTTGCGAATGAAGATTGAGAAGAGTAGAGGCACAGTAACTGTTCCCTGCTGTAGACCATTCAACACCTTGAACTCGCGCATTGTTGTCAGATTTCCATCAGTCACAACAAACGATTTCCCGTATAACATATTACACATCATGGCGACAAGGTGTCTAGGGAACTTGTCCTGAAGGAGTTTAAAAATTAGTCCATCTAACCACACCGTATCGAAGGCTTTCTCCATATCAATGAGACATGCTCCAACACATTGTCTATCATTTAGTTTCCAACAGATGTCTGAGGTTACTTTCGTTATTGCATGTGTGGTTACATGCCTGGCACGAAAGCCAAATTGGCAATTCGGCATCAACTCATTTTCCTCAATGTGGGCGTTTAATGCTCTGTTGAGTATCACTTCAAACACCTTGCTGATGTTAGGCAGCAAGCTGATTGGGCGATAGCTTTTAGGGCATGGAGATTCTTTTCCTTTCTTCAAGATCGGAAATACCTTAGCCTTTTTCCACTCATTTGGGAAGTATGAATTGCTCAACATGTTATTGAACAATATGCAATAATTCCTAATAGCAACCTCCGGGAAATGTCGGAGAACTACATTTGGAATACCATCAGTACCACATGATTTCTTGTTGTTTATCCTGCGAAATATGAAACACAAGTCTTCATAGCTGGCGAAATAATCAATAAGATTCAAGCTCGGTATGAGGTCAGATGTTAATGTTTCATTGAAATGAAGAATTGATTGGCCGTGCAGGCTTGATTTGAAGTCGGAAACTTTTGCTTCAACGACCTCTAAAAATATTTCATTCCCTCTCTCAGGGTTTGGTAGATGAACCAATTCAAAATGTGTTCCAATCAGGACAAGTTTATTCGATCCTTCACAAATAATCATGTTTCCATTTCTATCCGGAATCGTATTTTCAATTTCGATACCAGCCCTATCGAGAAGATTTATCTCATCACTAGTGACTTCAAGATTCGATACCTTCACTCGAGACTTCTTGCGGAATATGCTATTCACTTTCGCAAACACGCCGTCTGGGTCCTGTGGGCTAATACCCCTCAATTTTTCCGCCCATTGATTGCTAACCTCACTCTTGAAGTATGACCGAAGTAACGAGGGATGGTTGTAATCCAAAAATCGTCGATAAATATTGTTGACGCGTGTGAGAAGAAGGCTTTTCAATCTTTTCAACCTTGCGATGGTTGGTGTTTCATATCCTTCCATATTGTTTCGATGTTTTATCTTGGGAACGACTTTCTCAATCGTTTCCAACGTCAGCTTCTCTAACTTCGACAAATAGACATCTATTTCATCGTTAGTTAGATTCCTGTCATTAGGAACCATTAGAAGGGGGGAATTGCTTCTGGTACTCACGATTAAACTTCTTTTGAAACTTTCCCCAGTCTTTTTTTTTGAAATTCAACCGATGATTTTCGTGTTAAACTGGAATGAGGAAGAAATCATCCCTGTGATGATTGATTTCCATTACGATTGCGTTATGGTCGCTATCATAAGGAAGCACCTGCAGTTTCCGTTGAGGACTATTAAAGCTGAATTCAAGTCTTGCGTTAGCAATGCAAAGGTCCAAATATGAATTTGTCCTAGGATATGTTGGGAACTCCGACCCATATAGATTGCACCTGTATTCAATTTGGTTCTCTGTTATCCACGATTTTGGGAATACACCTCTTGGATTATTGGTGGCGTTCAGCCATGATGTATGCTTGGCGTTCAGATCACCAGCAAGAATATAATAGTTATGTAGCCTGTTCAATTCGAGTATTTCGAACAAGGAATTGGGCTCCTCCCTGAGCTTGAGAACAGTTCCACCAGTTGCATAGGCAGAGATAACGAAGAGGTTATCCCCACCTGGCAGTGAGATTTTGATAACGGACACTTCAAGAGAGTCAAAGCTTTTGAATTCGACTTTTTCAATATTTTGGAAACGATAGGGTCTTTGAACCAATATCCCGGTGCCACCTACCCCATCACCTGTCACCCTATCGTTTCTTACGAACTCAAAATCCTTGAATGTCACGGAGTGCCATGAATTGAGGTGGGTTTCGGTGAGAAGCACGATGTCAGGCTTTTGTCTGGCAATGAATTCAAGGAGAAAATCACGCCGATGTATAGTAACAATGGAGTTGACGTTGATCGAGATGAGACGAATCCTATCCATGGGAATGTGGCTGGATGACAACTAATTTTGAGGCATTTGAAAGCCCTAAACGATGAAAAACAATGTTAATTTTCGAATCTTGTTTATCGATTCGCTCCGATAAGGAATTTAATTGCTGATAAATTTTAAGGAGCAGCTCATTATTGCCACTTACATTATTTATTTTATTTACATTGTCTGCTGGTCCTCTCGCAGCAAGTGCAAATGACACCCCGGGCTTGACGATGTTGGTAGGTATCACACCGCGCAGTGCTTGACTTTGTTTCGCAGTGACTTTAATCTTTGCATCTTGATACCGGGGGCATCCTCGATATGATGCTGGATGACCAAAGCCACCGCAGTTCACACAATATAGTTTTTCTTTTGGCTCCGCCTGAGCCAATTTGCACTTGCCGGGAGCATGAATGCCTTTGCATTTAACACACCTATATTTCATGGCCCAATTGGCAGCCGAATGCCCGAATCTTTGACACCTGTAGCACTGGTTGACCTCACTTTTCTGGAGGCGTTCCCACCTCACCACGCGGAAGTTCAAGTACCGTATTTTCTGCAGGGCACTCGAACTACTTTTGCTGGAAATCTGGACTAAGTAGTGAGGCAAGTTTTTGCGCTCCACAATCGATCTTTTCGTTGCAAAGTTTTTAACTGAAATAAATTGCATTTCTGGTGCAACTTCTTGGAGCACCTGAAGGAGATCGACTGTGTCTTCACCACAGTCCAGACCCTTCAATAAAAAGGCTTGGTTTTTTCGCTTTTCGGGGTGTACGTGAAATGCGGAACATCTCCAGAATTTAAGGCACTTCTTGTTGCCTGGAAATCAACCGACGACTTAGTCCTAATTGTCAATTTATCGGCATTGACTCTTTTTTATCTCAAAACCTTTTAGCTTATTTTCGGCTGCCAAAAGCCGAACCATATCTTTGCGCGTTTGCCCAAATACATTGATTGGTGGGACTTCTTCTTTTTTTTCATTAATCTTAACGCACAGACCAGCAGACGGACCAGCAGACAAACCTTTTGGTTTTTTCTCCCGATTTTTAATTTTAAGGTATTCGATGAACTCATTATCTTACTTAGACGTTTTACCTGGATCCTCTTCAATGTTCATCGTTTCTTTAAGACCAGCCAGCGCTGCATAGTAATTTCTGCTGTCGTTTGCGCCTGCTGCGCTGAGGACATCCTCTTGATTAGCTTCTTCCTTTGGCTTTTTAGTTTTCTTGTCCCCGGTTTTTGAATTTACTTGTCGGCCTTTCTTGGTTTCTTTATCTTTGTTGAACGTTAACGTTCCAACAAGTGCTTCTTAAGATTTAACTCGAAGCTTGAGCTCTTCATTTTCTTTTTCAATTTTTTCAGCTTTTTTTTGTCTTTGATCAGCTGCTCGATCTCGATTACCGATAGAATTGTTGGTATTTCTTCTTTATCGTGGTATCTTCTTTTAAGTTTTTTTCGCCCGTCATCGATGGCGATGGGCACGAACCTTCTGATTGATGGCTGAAGCCATCGGGCTCCTCCATCTCGTTGCTTTTGCAACGAGACTAGAGGGAATGTTCTCGGACCGGGACTTCCCTTGAACGTATTTCCACTTTTGATTTTTCTTCAGGAAATGAATTTCAGGTATTCGATAAATGCTCGAATAATTTGACAGTGATGGTTTTCAATTAAAAAAAAATTATTTTCAACTGACTTTTGTGAAAAATTAATTAATTTTTAAAATTAATGACAGGAGTGATTAAAAACACGTCTACACGTAACGAGTTCTAGACGTAGATTTTAATTAGGTATAGGTTAGATATATGTTATGTTTATTATATTAGGTTAGAGATAAGATTAAACGCTTAGGTTAGGAACATTGTTATAGAATTTTTTAGTATAAGATAAAGTTTTTGATTGCATTTTATTAGAATTACCTTTCAACATATTAGGTGTACGATCAAAGTTCACTATTGTGTTGAAATTATAAATAATTTTAGGATAGTGTTGGTTGTTCTTTTCTCCTTTTTCCAATTGATTTTCAAAATATGTAATAATCTTAATTAATTGAATTTGCTAGAGTTCTTTTTTGAAGAAATATGTTTAATGATAACGTATAAATTTAAAGAGCCATTTGGGCCATTAAGTTTTTGTATTGTTATTGCTTGGAATTTGCTTTATATTCTTTGAAAATTTATACCAATTAGTATTGAATAAAGCGCTTTTGACTTTGACTTTGTACATATCACAGCTGAGTGGACGGATTCACGGCCAAAGCGTGCTACTCACCATACCACCTTCTGCAGTGCTGATACATTCAATCAAAATCATAAGATACTCAAAGTCAAGTCAAAGTCAAAAGCGCTTTATTTAATACTAATCGTTATAAATTTTAAAAGAATATAAAGCAAATTCCAAACAATAACAATAAAAAACTTAATGGCCCAAATGGCTCTCTAAATTTGTACGTTATCATTAAACACATTTAAAAAAAGAAGCTATAGCAAATTCAAATCAATGGATTATTACATATTTTTACAATTCAATTGGAAAAAGGAGAAAAAACCAACCAACACTATTCTAAAATTATTTATAATCTCAACACAACAGTGAACTTTGATCCTACACCTAATATGTTTTAACTTAATTCTAATAAAATGCAATCAAAAACTTTGTCTTACACTTAAAAAAATCTATAACAATGTTCCTAACCTAAGCGCTAGTCAAAGTCAAAGTCAAAAGCGCTTTATTTAATACTAATCGTTATAAATTTTAAAAGAATATAAAGCAAAATCCAAACAATAACAATAAAAAAAACTTAATGGCCCAAATGGCTCTCTAAATTTGTACGTTATCATTAAACACATTTAGAAAAAAAAACTCTAGCAAATCCAATCGTCTTAACACTATAGTGAACTTTGATCCTACACCTAATATTTTTTAACTTAATTCTAATAAATGCTATCAAAAACAATGTTCCTAACCTAAGCTATTTAGCTTATCTCTAACCCAATATAATAAACATAATGTAAACCTAGCCTATACCTAATATTTAACAAAAATAAACAACAACACTAAATGTAGCAATAATGAGCTGAAACTCAAAAAAACTCAATAACGAACAACACCAAAACTGAAAATACACACAAATAATTTAGACATTGTCATTCAGCCACCAATACCTAGATTGCCCCGTCTCAACTCGATCAGCTTCAACGAATCTAGCAAATGAGTATCTCCATTGGAATCGTTGGTCTCGTGAACTCAAATTCGGAGGATATTTTATCTTCTCATCGGTGGCCCGTCGATATATGTGATATATGATTGGGACGCCGTCAGAATCAAAAACATATCCATTCATGTCCAAATACACGAATGCTTCTGGAGGAATGAAGCCAGTAGCGAGGCAAGTCGCTATATACCCGTCTGTAGGGTGGAATGGCTGTGAAATCCAAGGGTTTTCACTCACAGTCACAGATCTTGCGATATGATTCCGAAGAAGCTTCAATATGAAGATATCGACCCTCGTCACTTCAGCAGTTTGATAAATTCTTCTATTCGATATATAATGTTTCCAATCCGTCTCAGGCTTTCTGTATAAACCAGTACATGTACGAAGACATCTCCTTTCGAAAACTCTTAATTTTTCCATAGTACTAGCGCTCTGGTTGTACCAGATCTGACATCCATATGTCAAAACTGGTCTAACCAGTGTCTTGTAACAGATAATTTTGACCTTTTGATCAATGTATCTGGAATGAAAGAGTTTTCGAAGGGCCATGACTACTTTAAGTGCCTTACTGAGCATGATTTTCACATGTTCAGTATAGTGCAGATACTGATCGAGATAAACACCGAGGTATCGAACACAGGATTTATGTGGAACCCGTTCTAGACTACCCTCACCAGCCATGATGTGGAAATCTTTCCAATTACGTTTCAGGTCTTGACTGACCCCCTGCAGCGTTGTCCGAAATAAGATTGTTTCACACTTCTGCATATTGATTTTCATTCGCCAATTGTCAGTGTACAGCTGTACATTATTGAACATTTTTTGCTCTGAACTATTGGAGCTTTTCAGTCTGCCGTATAGATGATCAGATCATCAGCAAACGCTATCAATGATCGCGTTGGCGAGACGTTAAAATCAAAGCCGTTCAATAGCTTGCGAATAAAGATTGAAAAGAGCAGAGGCGCAGTAACTGTTCCCTGCTGTAGACCATTCAAGACCTTGAACTCGCGCATTGTTGTCAGATTTCCATCAGTTACGACAAACGATTTCCCGTATAACATATTACACATCATGGCGATAAGGTTTCTGGGGAACTTGTCCTGAAGGAGTTTAAAAACTAGTCCATCTAACCACACCGTATCGAAGGCTTTCTCCATATCAATGAGACATGCTCCAACACATTGTCTATCATTTAGTTTCCAACAGATGTCTGAGGTTACTTTTGTTATTGCATGTGTGGTTACATGCCTGGCACGAAAGCCAAATTGGCAATTCGGCATCAACTCATTTTCCTCAATGTGGGCGTTTAATGCTCTGTTGAGTATCACTTCAAACACCTTGCTGATGTTAGGCAGCAAGCTGATTGGGCGATAGCTTTTCGGGCTTGAAGTATCTTTTCCTTTCTTCAAGATTGGAAATACCTTAGCCTTTTTCCACTCATTTGGGAAATATGAATTGCTCAACATGTTGTTGAACAATATGCAATAATTCCCAATAGCAACCTCCGGGAAATGTCGGAGAACTACATTTGGAATACCATCAGTACCACATGATTTCTTGTTGTTTATCCTGTGAAATATGAAACACAAGTCTTCATAGCTGACAAAATAATCAATAAGATTCAAGTTCGGTATGAGGTCAGATGTTAATGTTTCATTGAAATGAAGAATTGATTGGCCGTTCAGGCTTGACTTGAAGTCGGAAACTTTTGCTTCAACGATCTCTGAAACTATTTCATTCCCTCTCTCAGGGTTTGGTAGATGAACCAATTCAAAATGTGTTCCAATCAGGACAAGTTTCTGAAAACCATCATGTATAATACTGTTTCCATTTCTATCCGGAGTCATACTATCAGTTTCGATACCAGCCCTATCGAGATTTATCTCATCACTAGTGACTTCAAGATTCGATACCTTCACTCGAGACTTCTTGCGGAATATGCTATTCACTTTCGCAAACACGCCGTCTGGGTCCTGTGGGCTAATACCCCTCAATTTTACCGCCCATTGATTGCTGACCTCACTCCTGAAGTATGACCGGATTAAGTTCCGGACATTCTTCAGATGTAATTTCAACAAAGCCAACGAGGGATGGTTGTAATCCAAAAATCGTTGATAAATATTGTTGACGCGTGTGAGAAGAAGGCTTTTCAATCTTTTCAACCTTGCGATGGTTGGTGTTTCATATCCTTCCATATTGTAACGAAGTTTAATCTTGGGAACTACTTTCTCAATCGTTTCCAAAGTCAGCTTCTCTAACTTCGACAAATAGACATCTATTTCATCATTAGTTAGATTCCTGTCATTAGGAACCATTGAGCAAGAGTTGCCACCATCAAAAGGGGGACATTGCTTCTGGTACTCCCAGTTAAACTTCTTTTGAAACTTTCCCCAGTCTGTTTTCTTGAAGTTCAACCGATGATTTTCGTGTTGAACTGGAATGAGGAAGAAATCATCCCTGTGATGATTGATTTCCATTACGATTGCGTTATGGTCGCTATCATAAGGAAGCACCTGAAGTTTCCGTTGAGGACTATTAAAGTTGAATTCGAGTCTTACGTCAGCAATGCAGAGGTCCAAATTTGAATTTGTCCTAGGGTATGTTGGGAACTCCGACCCATATAGATTGCACCTGTATTCAATCTGGTTCTCTGTTATCCACGATTTCAGGAATACACCTCTTGGATTATTGGTGGCGTTCAGCCATGATGTATGCTTGTTTTGGTCTTGTTTATTAATTCTATCTGAAAGCGATTCAAGTTGCTGGTAGATTTTAAGAAGCAGCTCATTATTGCCACTTACATTATTTATTAATTATATTGTTATCTGCTGGTCCTCTGGCAGCAAGTGCAAATGATACCCCGGGTTTGATGAAGTTGGGAGGTAACAGATTGTGATTTACTTTGGTTTGCTTTGGGGAAAATTTAGCTCTTGCATCTTGATACCGAGGGCATCCTCGGTATGATGCTGGATAACCAAATGTACCGCAATTAACACAATACAATTTTTCTTTTGGCTCCATCTGAGCCAATTTCCATTCACCGGGGGCGTGGATATCTTTGCACTTAACACAGCGATAGTGCATTGCACAATTGGCAGCCGAATGACCGAATCTTTGACACCTGTAACACTGGTTGACCTCAGTTTTTTTGGAGCCGTTCCCACCTCACAACTCTAAAGTTTAAGTACCTTACCTGTTGGAGGGCACTCGGACTGCAGTCGTTGGAAATTTGGACTAAATAAAATGGAAATATTTTACCTTCTACAGTTGATCTCCTTGTAGCAAAATTTTTCACACAGATGAACTTAACAGCTGGTGCTGCTTCCTGCAACATCTCAAGGAGATCAACTATATTCTCCCCACAGTCCAAGCCCTTCAACAGGAAGGTCTGATTTTTTTCCGCCTTTGGCGTAAATGTAAATTGGGGAGCTTGGACACTATTAAGAGCATCTTTCGCCTGTTTGAAGTCAGCCAGTGTCTTTGTCTTGATCGAGAGCTTATCACCGGTCACTCTCTTAATTTCAAAGTTTTCGATTTTATGCTCGGCTGCCAACAACCGAACCATATCTCCTCCACGCTGCCCAAAAACGTTTATTGGAGGAACTTTTTCATTTGCCTTATTAATTTTATTAGGAGGACCAGCAGACATACCGGTTGGCTTCTTCTCCTTTTGCTTATTTTTTAATTTTAAATATTTAATGAAATTATTATCGCTATCAATATTACCTATCTTATCGTTGCTCTCTATCTCGACGTCCATTTCTTCGTTCATTGCAGACAGCACCGCATAATAATTGGCGCTGTCGTTCGCTCCTCCTGCGCTCAGGATATTTTCCGCATCATGGATTGTCTTGCTCATATCTTGCGATTTCGTTTTATATGTTGGTACTCCTTTTCCGTTGGTCTTGCTTGTTGTTTCCTGTTTTTCATTCTTCTTAGTTAGTATCGGCTCTTCTTTGCCGGACGTATTCTGTGGCTTCGCTTTTTGTTTGCTCCCATTTGACAACGTCCGGACCATATCTTCCAATCTCTGTATCCGGAGTTTTAATTCGTCATTTTGTTTCGTAACCCTTGCATTCTCCATGGTTACTTTTTCATAATCTTCGCTTGAAATCGTAATTCGCTTTCCATGCTCACAATTGTCTTGTTCATTTTTCCGCTTGTTTATTTTATCATTTGTAATTTTCAAAATGCCTGGCTCTTTGTCCCCCAGCGGTGGGAAGCCGTCGAGCTCCTCCATCCCACCGGTGAAAAAAACTTTTTTTCTTTCTTGAAACTTTCTCGCAGATAAAGTCCAGATACTCGATAAATTGTTCGAATAGTTCGACGATGTAATAAGTTTCATTAGAAAATTACTTTGTAATTGACGTTTTTAAAAATTATTTTAATTTATAAAAATTCTTGACAGGAGCGAATTAAAAACACGTCTACACACAACGAGTGCTAGACGTAGAATCATCATAAGATACTCTAACTATCTCTAAGCAAAGGCCCGAAAGGGGCTGTTGTGCTAAAGCAAAAAAAGTATTCCTGAAATCGTGGACGACAGAGAATCAAATTGAATACAGGTGCATTATATATGTCAGAATCCCTTACATACCCGAGGACATATTCATATTTGGACCTCTGCATTAATGATGCAAGACTTGAATTCAGATTTAACAATCCTCAGTGAAAATCGCAATCATGATGACAATTCATCATGATAATGACCATTTAGCCATTGCAATGGAAGTGGATCATCATAGGGATGATGCGTTTCTCATTCCAGTTCCAAATCAAGGACATTGGCTTAATTCCAGGAAATTTCTTGCGAAAAGTTTCACAGCAAATTTAATTGGGGGTACTAGAAGCAATGTTTACCTTCTGATGGCGGTAATTCTTACTCCCTACCTCCTAATGACTTAATACCTCCCAATGATAGGAATCTTATTGAAGCTGAAATGATAAACTATTGAGAAAGTTGTTGTCGTGGTTGAACATCGAAACGATATGTACGGATATGAAATAGCAACCATCAGAAGTTTGAAAAGATTGAAAAACCTTCTCATCTGCCAAACTCTGAGAGAGGGAGAAAAACACTTTTAAAGCAGTTGAAGCAAAAGTTTCTGATTTCAAATCAAGCCTGAATGGTGAATCAATTCTTCATTTCAATGAAGGATTGGCCTCCCACTTCATAACGAGCAGAATCTTCTTGATTATTTTGTCAGCTATGAAGACTTGTGTTTCATATTTCGCAGGATAAACAATAAGAAATCATGTGGTACTGATGGTATTCCAAATGATGTTGCTATTAGGAGTTATTGTATATTATTCAACAACATGTTGAGCAATTCATATTTCCCAAATGAGTGAGAAAAGGCTAAGGTATTTCCCATCTTGAAGAAAGGAAAAGCATCTTAATGCCCGAAAAGCCATCGCCCAATCAGCTTGCTGCGTAACATCAGCAAGGTGTTTGAAGTGATACTCAACAGAGCATTAAACGCCCACATTGAGGAATGTGAGTTGATGCCGAATTGCCAATTTGGTTTTCGTGCCAGGCATTCGACCACACATGCAATAACGAAAGTAACCTCAGACATCTGTTGGAAAAAAATAAATAAATAACGAAAAACACCAAAACTGAAAATACACACGAATAATTTAGACATTGTCATTCAGCCACCAATACCTAGATTGCGCCGTCTCCAACTCGATCAGCCTCAACGAATCTAGCAAATGAGTATCTCCATTGGAATTGTTAGTCTCGTGAACTCAAGTTCGGAGGATATTTTATCTTCTTATCGGTGGCCCGTCGATATATGTGATATATGACTGGGACGCCGTCAGAATCAAAAACATATCGATTCATGTCCAAATACACGAATGCTTCTGGAGGAATGAAGCCAATAGCGAGGCAAGTCATAAAATGTATGATGATTTAAAGCGCATTCGAATTTAAATTCAATAGAGTGACTGTAAAATTAATGCTTAAAACGTATGAAGATACTCCATTTACGACCATTATAACAAAGAAATGCAAGGAAGTATTCTGTTGAAAAATTATTGGTTTATTTTGCCATTCGAAATAGAATTGTTTAGTATGATTTGAGTTGAAACCTGTTTGCATCTCACTTTATACTTTCATTTATATTTAATCTGTAATACAATAATCTCTTTTTTCGCTTCATTTAGAAGACAATGTCAATTACACGGTTAATAATTTGGGTGCGACGATATGGGTCGTCGGTAATACTCACTAAAATCATCAAGGGGTTCTATCAAAACAATTGACAGAAACTTTTCAAAAACTCCGTCTGCCCTAGATTTTCGGAATTGTTCTTCATTGATACAAATGCTACCTTGAATACTTCTTGAATTTTCGTCAATAACATTCACACAAAAAAGTCCCCGGTTATTCTTTTCTCTAACTATCCACAAGAAAAAATCTGTAACAGGTCGGTTATCACTCAATTTATGAATAACTGAAGTTAGATCATCCATATTTTTATTGTCATAATCTACGTTTAGATACTTAGATGCTGGACTTGCTTCATTCGAAATCGACTCGAGTTTATTCAGTATTGTATGCATTGTTTCTATACTCGCTGAACAGACCTCGGATGGTTCTTCAGCGTCCGAATAAATGTTGTTGATCCGCGTAGGATGACGGCTCAGATTTTGATTGGATTCTTGTGCAATCCTCTGCATAAGCTCCGCATCATTTGCAAATGGTTCATATGCTGTTAAATCAGTTTGACTGAAATCAAAGCTGCTGCTCATTGAACTGCTGAGTCGCCAATCGGGCTCGGTGAAAACTCTGGCTAAACTTTCCTCGTCTGTTTGTAAATTCAATTCTAGGTCATTGTGTAAATGATCTCTGCTGCCCATTTTGGTCATCCTCCCAAGAGAACTAAAGAAATGAGCCATGATTTCCGAGTTGATTGGTCGTGGAGGTCGACTGTAGGTGCTCATTCTTGACTCACAATCATATAAATTCAATTCGGAAAATGTTCGATTTAATGCTGAGTCCTCATCGGGAAAGCTTTCAGTACTTGGAACATCATCTGATGTTTCGTTGATGAAAAGATGTTTTTCCGCCATAATTGACACTGATAATTTTAAAATATATTAAACTTGAATGTTTTGTAATTTTTTTCTTTTGAATTTCAATTTGAGTCAATTTTTGACAACCACATGTAAACTTATAGCAAGCATTTAACTTGTTTTGAAAGTATATTTCAACATTACTGAAACCAGTTATAGATCATAATTTTTTCAAAAGATGGAAATCATTTAATTCTATTTTATCGTTTTAAAATAAAGGAGCTATAAGTTAGTAAGCTTACAGAAATATTGTTGCGGTAATACTGCAACTTGGAAGCAGCATTCAGAAACATTCATACTGTGTCCAAAAAATAAGGTGACATTTGAGGTTTGGTAGTACTGTCAGTCTCATCTATGTCAAATTTACATGTGAAAATATTCATTAGTGTTTGAGATACGCATCGTTTTGAGGGCTGCTAAAAGAGAGTTTTTCGTTTTTTGCGATGTCGAAATTTGTTGAATTTGCATTAAATTTTGTTTGCGGAATCATTTTTTTGCTGCGGATACACTGAGGATGGTGCAGAAAGCCTTGGTGATGAGACTTTGTCTAAAAAAATGTTTACAAGTGGTATAGTGAGTTCCAAGCCGGCCGTGAACGTGTCGAAGACGAAGAGCGTCCTGGGCGATCATCAACCTCTTCTCTTCTTCGACTATCGTGGTGTTGTGCATTATGAATTCCTTCCGCCGGGCCAAACAGTCAACAAGGAATCACGTTATGCGTCGTTTGCGTAACGCTATCTGCCTAAAAAGGCCGGAATTGTGGAAAGACCATTCTTGGTTTTTACACCACGATAATGCACCATCCCATACTGCACTCGTAATTCGTGATCATTTCGCCAAAAACTCAAGCCATATCGTTCCGCAACCACCGTAGTTACCTCATCTGGCGACGTGCGACTTCTGGCTGTTCAGCAAGCTCAAAATACCACTCCGAGGATACCGTTTTGATACGATAGAGGAGATTCAAGCCGCAGCGAAGATGGAACTGAAGGCCATCCTGGAAACGACGTATATCTCAAACACTAATCGATATTTTGACATGTAAATTTGACATAGATGTCACTGACAGTACTACCAACCTAAAAAAAATTCTACAAATCCTTCGGCGCGGGCAGTTTAAATTCAAACGTCACCTTATTTTTGGCCACAGATTCAAGATCAAGATTGTTTTCCTTGAAATGTAATTTTTCCTAATGTTTTTTTTTATACCTCCATTCCCTACTTCTCTCTCCATCACTCTTATTTCGTTCCACAACGCTCGTGTGATCTGCATTCACATCTCGTCAATTTGCCAAGTGTGCCACCGAGACATAGTTGTCATAGTTGTTTTTAATTTTCTTTGCCTTTCATTTCACTAAATTCTCTGCTTTCGTCTAGTTTATTTTTCATCGTTACCGTAAACTGGAGTGACTTCGTGGCTCAATTTGAGGTTTTTTTTCAAACCGTGATAAAATAGAATGTGATATAACAAAAAAGTGATTGTAATAGATAGCAACGTGCTTCGGTGTTACTTCTAGTAATCTTTTAATTTTTTCGCCCTCCAATAATGGCTATGAAGAAGCTTTTACTATGCCACAACTTTACCCCAAGTCATGGGGTGGGTTTATGCCATCTCAGTTTTTCATCGATATATGATCTACGTAAGGTGGCACAATCAAAACCTAACATAGTTAATCTGCAATCTATTTATTCGTGTTCACTGTTGTGTTAAAATTATAAATAATTTTGAATAGTGTAGGTTGGTTTTTTCTCCTTTTTCCAATCAAATCATAAAATATGTAATAATCTTAATTGATTTGAATTTACTATAGTTTTTTTGATAAAATGTGATTAACTGATAACGTTTAAATTTAGAGAGCCATTTGGGCCATTTAGTTTTTGTATTGTTATTGTTTGGAATTCGCTTTACATTCTTATAAAATTTATAACGATTAGTATTGAATAAAGCACTTTTGACTTTGACTTTGATCCATTTATTCGTACAAAATATACACAATAACAAATTTATTTATTCAAAATAATTCAAATTATAAACAGCCTTCGAATCATAATAACAAACAATCTTAGTCAACTAGGAACTCTACTTTCGTAATTCAGGTACGTTGAAAATACCTCTCCTTGATATTTGAATGGATTTGTTAAGGATTTTTTTAATGTTATTTTGTTGGGTAAAGTTGGTTATCATAACTTACAGCCACGTAATCACCAATATTGACTTTAATTATGCTATGTGGATCTGTAGAGTTTGCGTTTTCGAACTTTTATATAATCGTGGAGGCGAGGAGTGATTTTCATGGCTCTCTACATAAGAAACGTGTCCTTCGCTTTCACTATCGCTGTCAGATATATCAGGAAATCTCATAACTGGAGCTGGAGGATGTGTCGAACAGTCTAAGTGAACTACTCCTGTCGAAGTTGAAGGATGCACAGTTAGATTTGATAACTTGCATAGGAAGTCTGTTCAACACTTCTTGTTAACTTAATGGACACATCCGGCTTTTAGGTTGTCAGATGATCTTTTTTGTAGACTGTTCATCAGTTCCTTCAGTAGACCTGGAAATTCGTCCTTCGGTACTGATGAGCATCGACTATTGCGCGCCTTCTCCCTGTAAGTACTGAGTGCCCTTTGCCATACTATTTTTATTGGTCCGAAATGTGCAAGGTCTAGAGGTTGCAGGAGGCGGGTTGGTGTTTGGGGGCATAGCTCTGCCCCCAAACACCAACCCGCCGTCATTTTCTTGGCAAACCTGTATACTTCAATGTTAATGTGAGAGCTGAGATTATCACCTATTATCATTTTTTCCCCATTTTTTTTAGAATTCGGAGCAGTAAATTTTTGAACCTGTCTTTGAAATATTGGTAGCCAAACCAACTAGTCTTGGTTCGATTACAGCGAGCTTTTTCAGAGCCATTTTCTACCCAACTTTCCCATATTCTTTCTGCTCTGTAAACGACGTACGCCTCCAGCATTTCCGCACATCATAATTGGCATATTCGATTTTGATGAATATTTTATATTTTTGGGATATTTGCTGCCCCTTCTAACAAGAACTTGAAGCAGGGTCATCCACGAGACACGTTTCATCAAAGTTCTAGATATTCCCTGCGGGAACATCCACGATATTTCGTTTGAGATATTTATTACTCACAGTGCTAATAGAGAAATTAAATAAATCTTCAGGTTGTTCTTCTGGAGACAGAAAAAAGTATGAAGCAAGAAGCTCTTTAGATTTTGTAATGAGGGTAATCGGAGATACGCCAAAATGGAGAATAGATTCATTTTAAGACACTGGAATAAAGCAAATTGTTATTAGATGAAATACCAAATGACATTTGGTATTTCAGCACGTTGCAGCACGTTTTTCTGACAACTTTTTTCTTAATAACTCTTTCTGGGCAGCCAGAGGAGTTCGCTGGATGACCAGTTGAGGACCATAGCGCACAATACACAGGAGGAGTATCTGCATTATTAGTCTCATTATTGTTACCCATACGCGGGCACACATCATCTATGTGTTCCTGCCCGCAAGCAGCACATATTTTATCATACTCATATCTACAATTAGAGGATACGAGCCCAAAACTTTGACATCAGTAACATTGTGTCATATCACTCCTCTGCGGTTTTTTCAAGTTATTTTACGATGGACCAAAAAATGGATTTTTAAAAGCCTTTTTATATCATCGTCTTTACTTAATTTAAATTTAAATACGAGTATATGTAACTGTACATCATTACGGCGAGACCATGCTGTAGATAAATTTGTTATTTCGAAATTGTTCAGTTCGGGAATTTGTGACAAGACATCAATTGCTATTTCGGGAATAGGGAATAAAGTTCTCAACCCCTTGAGGGTTACTATGGGATTATGTCTGATCGAAGGTGTAAGTGAATGTCCTCCTAGTTTCTTTTCGTTTATTAGATTGATTGTCTCGATTTTGTCGTCAACAGTTTTGTTGAACGGTCCAAAAATGACTCAATCTGGTACTTGCAGGTAGGAAATCTTGATGACTTAATTTGGCAAGTTTGTAGGTATACAATGATCAGCAACTGACATTGCAACTAAATTCTTGTCCAATTTTATTTCTTGAAGTTAGTTTTTGATGAATTTCTTGAAGGATTTTGGTGATTCCAGTGTGTGCCGGAATTTTGACAGGTTCCAAGTTTTCACAATGCTCTCGAATTATTGTTCCGCACAACAAAAATAAAACCGTTGTCCGCAATCACAATGTTCTCAAATTTCAATTTGAAATATTTTGACTCGTGAATATTTTCTTCCACACAAAGGAGATAAAATCGTTGTCCTTAATCGCAAAGAACAAATCCCTAGTCAAGCAATATTTGCACAAATTTCTGCATTCGCCCAATTGGGAAATGCTGGAATATTTCCTTTTTTTTCAATTTCTCCAATTAAATATTTTAATAATTTTATTATTTTATTTCACACAAACAGTAATACGTCTATTCGTTGTGACTACTGTCTGCCTTGGGCTTTTATGTATGCAGTAATCCGCTTAACATTACCTGACAATATCTTAATATACGTGAATCATACACAAAGTAGTCTTCTTAACTCCACCTGATAATATTTCGAGTTCATGTTGACAAAATTACGTAACAATGAAATTCTCCACCAAAATTGATTTTGATGTTATTTTATAAATTTGTTAACTTTTATTTATTTATTTTGTTACGCAGCGAAATAAATCAAAATTTGCACAAAACTATCTATGGTAGCCTTTATCGTTGATGAGTATTTAAATTAAAAGGAAAGAAGCAAAAGAAATCAGACCCCCGAAAATGGCCAAAAGTCAAACAAGTATGCTTTCAAAGCCATCTTTGAAAGCAAGCAATCCGAAATTTAGCACGTTAAAGGCAGAAAGACAAAGTTTGAAGGGTAGCAACGCTGGTATTTCGATTCGGTAAATTTTTACTCCTATTTAAATATTATGATTAGCTAATGGAATCATTTGCAAAAAACCATTTTTTCTCTGTAGCATTCGGAGTGATAGAAATCGAAACAAAAAAGGAGCGAATCCTACGTCGTCGGATTCAGAAACTGAGACAAATGAGTTAAAGCCGAGGAGGAATAAGTAGATTTTGTTATTTTATTACGAAACTAGTAATTAGTCTTTCATACTGCATAGGAGATTGCAACCAATGAAATCAGGTTACCCATCAGAGAAATCAGCAAATCAATCAATAAAGTCAGGCAGTCGTTCCGAAGGTAAGAAAGCATTTTAAATAGTTAGAAAAGGCATACTCGACTAAAGAACGAATTAACCTTAGCTTAACATTTTATACTGCTGTTATAATTTTTATAAATTTTTAGCGAAAGATTATTATGTAGAATGTTATTTTATTATATTTACCACCATTCGTTGATTTTTATGTTTACATTGATATCTTACTACTGTTTTTCTTTAAAATAGCATTTATTTTGTTTTATTCATACTTATAACCAGTTTGTTTGTAAGAAATCATTTCATGTAATTGCGCTGTTCTTTTCTCATAATTTTTTAAGCACCCCCATTTCTTATCACTCTTTCTCGTCGCACAACGCTAATGCAATCTGCACTTCACATTTTGTCGCTTCGCCAGGTATGCTTCCCAAATAATGTAAATTAATCCTTTCATTCTTATCTAATCCAATTTGTAATCAGATCTCAGAGATAAGAAAAAATCATATTTGACACGTTAAAAAAATTCTGAGTTTATTAAAAAAGCTGTATCTTCAAGTATCTCTATGATAGGGTCAAAAATTCACTAAGATACTGCGTTGAATTCTTCAGGACTACGCTTCAATTAGTCCTCATTCGATGTTCCCTGTCTTTTCTTAAAATCAAAAGTGAGTTTGCTTGCTTCATCGTATCTGAAAAATTGTTGCATTATATGAGCATACGCAAAGCATCATTTGTAGCATCCTTTTCAGTCGATCTGTTCTGGCAAAAGGTATTACAAAGTGGTTTGCATTCCTCGCATGTATGAATTGATTAGCAATACTTTTTCTATACATATATATTTTTAATTTAACCCAAAATATAGCACTATACTATCATCTGCAAACAAAACATGTTGGCATCTGAGGTTATAGGTGTGCAGTAAATTTGTGTAAATTAGAAATAATGTGAACCTTAGAATAAAAGCCTGTGGTATGCTTGTGCAAACTTTAGCTATGTCACTCAGCACATTACTTTTCGTGACGTCTGAGTACTTAAACATATTGAAATTTTATGTTGCTTTTAGCTTACAAAATACAATAGTTCTATATGTCTAAATGGTGTCACGTGTAGATAGATTTTGATATTAAAACGAAGCTATCCCCTTCACAGATTTACCCAGATTTTATGGCGGTAAAGAGCTGCCTCCAACTAAGCATGTTGAACATCAAGGTCGTGAGATCATTCAGGTTGTTGAAGATCTTATGGGCCAAGCATCCACCTTAAAAAATCGTCTCATAAATATGATAACGTATTTCCAAGAAACAATTGGAACCTGCGCAGATTTGATGCAACAAACTTCAGATCTCAGCGAATCCCTATGTACATGCAAATCAGGAAATACATTGCTTAGTCAATGTCGATCCAAAGCAGGAAGTCTAGCAACAAGCGGTTCACATAGAAACGGTTCAAAGGAAACATATTTGGGTTCTTCGAAAAAGTTAATTTCCCAAAAAGCATCAACTCACGACACAGTGTCGACTACCCATAGTTTCACAAACAAATCAGAGCACCTAGGATCCATCCCGGAGGATATGAATGTAAATGTTAGGAACAACTGTACGTGCCCATGCAATAATGAACGCAGTGCGTATGGAAGTAGAATGCCTTCTGGTCATAATTTGACACCAGCAGATGTTTTGCCAATTTCAAAGCAAGCTTTAAGCAATATAACGGCCAGATCTTCATCAGCAAGCCAGAGGTATAAGTCTCAGAGCAAAATTTCAGTTGACCAAGGAGGCGTCAAAGAATCGGAAGAATATTGTGAACCACCTTCAAGGCAGGAAGGTGAAAGTCCTTAGAATATTATCATTGGAATTTATTACTAATTGTTTTTTTATCTTCTTAAAAAGGAGGAGCTTCATCAACAACTCTAATAAATGACAAAGATACGACTTCAAACCTTAACGAAGCACAACCTCTTACTACAGAGCAAAATCATCAAATGATACCTGAGAGTGTAAAATCAGCTCAGCGAACTCTCAACACAGTGGCTTCATCTAAGCAACCCTCTAATGCGTATTCTAATCAGCTTGAAAAAACTACTACGCAACCATCATCTCTAACTGGTGTAGAAGAAAGGGTGAAAGAAGTTCAAAAAGACATACAAGAGCTTCGACAGCAAATGGCACTTTTAGCGGGATGCTCTTGCGCTGCTAATGGTGCTGCATTCACGCAGACTTTATCAGGCCAACTTCTGGGAAAAGCAAATGAAATAAAGGACCTCCTCAATACAATCAAATCGGATTGCTATCAACGAATAAATATGTCTGCTGAACAACTACCAGATACAGGCCAACAAACAATAAAACAAAATTGCGAGAAAGAAATTAAGAGAGTCCATCCAGAATATACAAGAACAGTAAATCAAGTTCAAAATATCCAGGCAGACAGAAATCGTACAGGCGATCTACAAGTTGCCAGAGTGACGGAAGCGATGGAAACCAATATTGACACAAGATATAAGGACCAGGACATGCCAGAAAATGTAGCCATGAAAACAAAGGTGGAGGCCACCGAACAGGTGAAAAACATTGGCCCTGGAGAAAAGCAACGGCAAACCACCACCGAAGCTGAGAAAACTATCAAAACTGGTGATAGAGCTTTTCGCGAGGTGAACACAATAAATGAAGATGACGTTTTTAAAAAAGAAGCTCGCATTATTACCACCACGAAAAAAGTAACGCGAACTGAAATAGTAGAAGGGAATGACCCCAAAGAAGAAGTAATCACTAACATAACTATTCGTCGTATTATTGACAATAAAACAGGCGAAATTACTGAGACAATCACTGAAGGGGACAAACTTCCTTTCGAGAGAGCTCGAGACATAACAAAATCAAGAATCACTTTTAAAGAAGATGAAAGAAAGGGTGGAGGCGTTGAAACCCCCCATTCAAATCAATCAAATACTAGCCAAAAAATAAGCGAACCATTCCAAAAGTCATTCGAGAGATTTAATCTAACTTCAACGGAAAATGATAAAAACCAAGTTCGTTTATTGAAATCTATATCAGATGGGAATGAATCTGATGAGTCGGTATCACAATTTATAAGCAAGAGGTCATACGCAGATGATGACTATCCCCCTCCATCTAAAGTAAGAAAGACTATAGTTGAAAGTCGATCTCAGCAGCGCTATGCCCAGTCAAATTTAAACCAACCTTGCATGTTACAACCTAATATGGAAAAATCAAACCCACAACATCGAGCTTCAGCCGGGAATCAATTGGAAAACAAATCTGCAAAGAGAAAAATTGAAAGTCGGTTTTCAGCCAGCAAGCTGCAAATAGATTCCATTCAATTGGCTCAAAAATCCATGAATCATTACCCAGAAGATGACTTTATGAAAAGAGAGTCAGCTGGCTTCAGTTTGAAAAATACTTGCTCCAGAGTAAGGTATGTTGCGCCCAACTCTGAAATTCCTGGTATACAATATATCGGATGTCAAAAGAGTGACATGTCAAAATATCCAAGTCATAGATCAAAAGTTAGCGCTGATAACCGGCTCATTGTAGAACCTAAACCATCCAAATCAAGCATGCATTCACAAAAAACTGGGCAAAAGTCTCCGAAGAAAAGCCCTAGTCAGGAAAGTTTAACAAAGATAGCCGAATCGTCACACCATACAGGTGGAGGTGAACCTCAGATAAAATCAGAAAGTGTTCAAACGCATCCTGAACTTACAGCAGATACTAAAGCTGTTTCATCTAGTAAACCTTCAAAACCTGTTTTTCGGGAAAGGAAAGAATCACTCAATCGTTCCGCAGGTGGTACTAACATCGATATTCCTGGCCAAGAGAAGAGGCAACAGCCAGCATCGTCATCACGAGGCACAAAAAGTGGCGGAATATGCGCCCCAGAAACACTTCCGGCTGACAATATTATCGACGTTATTAGGAAATTGAGTGGCAGCAGATCACCGAAGGATTTTTTTGTTTCAATTCTACCCGAAAAAATTGAAATGAAAGTATTCAGAATAAATGTTATTGACAAAGAATCGGGAAAAGTGCTTGGACAGTTTTTTGTGGAAGAGGATGAGTTCAAAAAAGCTCGTGATGATGGCATTTTTGATAATTACCTGTCGTTATTTGTTTTGAACTCGTTGGGATCGTACAATGATTTTGTGGCGCAAGTAGGTTTCAATTAACTCTCATTTCTCAGCTATACTTACACTTAAATAATTTAAAAAAATTATCGATTTGATTTAAATTGGTTAGAGAGAGATTTAATGCATTAGTGGCTTAAATTCAAAACAATTTCGAAAGGCCAAACTGTGATATAAATGCAAATAAGTACCTGAAAATGTGACTAATTCTTTCATTTTTCAGGATAACTTAAATGCGAAAAACATGCAACCCTTTCCGTGTATTGGCAGATGTAACTGCAAAGCAGATAAAAACAAGGACTAAATTCATTGTACAAGAAAATCATTTGTGCTGTGTTTAGATAAGCTCAAACTGTAGAAATACACCCCATGTTCAATTCAAAACTTTTTCTATTAATTAATCTGTTTGATAGTATGCTTCCAATCATATGAAATGGGTTGATAGAAATACACTTACATCAGAAGGGTTTTTTACTCAATTTACAATATGCAGACTCCAATAATCAACAAACTCAAGTCAAAGTCAAAAGCGCTTTATTCAATACTAATTGTTATAAATTTTAAAAGAATATAAAGCAAATTCCAAACAATAAACATACAAAAACTTAATGGCCCAAATGGCTCTCTAGATTTGTACGTTATCAGTTAAATTTTATTCCAAAATTATTTATAATTTCAACACAACAGTGAACTTCAATCTTACACCTAATATGTTATAACCTAATTCTATTAATATTCAATCAAAAACTTTATCTAATACTAAAAAATGCTACCACAATATTCCTTCTTTAACCTTATCGCTAACCCTAATATAATAAACATAACATATAACTAAACTATCCCTAATTTTTAACACAAATAAACCACAACACTATATATAGCAATAATCAGCTGAAACTCAAAAACAAAGTAACGAAGAACACAAAAACTGAAAATAAACACGAATAACTTAGATTTTGTCATTCAGCTACCAATACCTAGATTGTCCCGTCTCAGCTCGGTCAGCTTCAATGAATCTAGCAAATGAGTATCTCGATTGGAATTGTTGATCTCGTGAACCCAAACTCGGAGGATATTTTATCTTCTTGTCGGTGGCCCGTCTATATATGTGATATATAACTGGGGTGCCGTCAGAATCAAAAACATATTGATTCATGTCCAAATACACAAATACTTCTGGAGGAACGAAGCCAGTAGCGAGGCCAGTCGCAATATACCCGTCTGTAGGGTGGAACGGCTCTGAAATCCAAGGGTTTTCACTCAGTTACAGATATTGCGATATGATTCCGAAGAAGTTTCAGCATGAAGATATCGACTCTCGTCACTTCAGCAGTTTTATAAATTTTTCTATTGGATATATAGTGTTTCCAACCCGTCTCAGGCTTTCTGTACAAACCAGTATATGCACGGACATTTCCTTTCGAAAACTCTTAATATCTCCATAGTACTAGCACTCTGATTGTACCAAATTTGACCCCGATATGTCAAAACTGGTCTAACCAGGGTCTTGTAACAGATAATTTTGACCTTTGGATCAATGTATCTGGAATGGAAGAGTCTTCGTAGGGCCATGACTTCTTTTTGTGCTTGGCTGAGCATAATTTTGACATGTTCATTATAGTACAGATACTGGTTGAGATGAACACCGAGGTATCGAACACAGGATTTATATGGGCCCTCACTAGCCATGATGTAGAAATCCTTCCAATTACGTTTCAGGTCTTGACTGACCCCCTGCACCGTTGTCCGGAATAAAATTGTTTCGCACTTCTGCGCATTGATTTTCGTTCGCCAATTTTCAGGGTGTAGCTGCGCATCGTTAAACAAGTTATGAAGATTGCTCTGAACTATTGCAGCTTTTCTATCCAGCAAACGCTACCAATGATCGTGTTGGCGAGACGTTAAAATCAAAGTCGTTCAAGAGCTTGCGACTGAATATTGAGAAGAGCAGAGGCGCATTAACTGTTCTCTGCTGTAGACCATTCAAGACCTTGAATTCGAGCATTGTCATCAGATTTCCATCAGTTACAACAATTGATTTCCCATATAACATATTACACATCATAGCGACATGGTGTCTGGGGAACTTGTCCTGAAGAAGTTTAAAAACTAGTCCATCTAACGACACCATATCGAAGGCTTTCTCCATATAAATGAAACACGCTCCAACACATTCTCTGTTGTTTAGTTTCCAACAGATGGCTGAGGTTACTTTCGCTATCACATGTATGGTCAAATGCCTGGCATGAAAACCAGCTTATCGACATCTACAGGTTGGTTCAAATTCTACGTCTAGCACTCGTTGCGTGTAGACGTGTTTTTAATCGCTCCTGTCATTAATTTTAAAAATTAATTAATTTTTCGCAAAAGTCAGTTTCAAACAATTGCAATATTTTTTTACAAGCCAGTCAAAAGCAAATTTTGATTTTATTGGGAAAACCATCACCGTCGAATTATTCGAGCATTTATCGAATACCTGAAATTCATTTCCTGAAGAAATATCAAAAGTGGAAATACGTTCAAGGGAAGTCCCGGTCCGAGAACATTCCCTCTAGTCTCGCTGCGAAAGTAACGAGATGGAGGAGCCCGATGGCTTCAGCCATCAATCAGAAGGATCATGCCCATCGCTGATGATGGGCGAAAAAAAACTTAAAAGAAGTTACGAGAATAAAGAAAACCCGACAATCCTATCGGTTATCGAGATCGAACAGCTGATCCAAGAAAAAGAGAAAGCTGAAAAATTTGAAAAAGAAAATGAAGAACTCAAGCTTTGAGTTAAATCGTTAGAAGCACTTGTTGGAACGTTAACGTTCAACAAGGATGAAGAAAGCAAGAAAGGCCGACAAGCAAACTCAAAAACCGAAGACAAGAAAATTAAAAAGCCACAGGAAGAAGCTAATCAAGAGGATGTCCTCAGCGCAGGAGGCGCGAATGACAGCAGAAATTACTA
The DNA here is from genome assembly GCA_963969285.1 of Odontomyia ornata. Lineage (NCBI taxonomy): Eukaryota > Metazoa > Arthropoda > Insecta > Diptera > Stratiomyidae > Odontomyia > Odontomyia ornata. The sequence goes on along the minus strand of OZ017740.1, from coordinate 492,033 downwards.
TGCAGCGCTAGCTGGTCTTGAAGAAACGATGAACATTGAAGAGGATACAGGTAAAACGTCTAAATTAGATAATGATTTCATTGAATACCTTAAAATTAAAAATCGGGAGAAAAAACCAAAAGGTTTGTCTGCTGGTCCGTCCGTTAAGATTAATGAAAAAAATAAGAAAAAGTCCCACCCATCAATGTGTTTGGGCAAACGGGTAAAGATATGGTTCGGCTTTTGGCAGCCGAAAATAAACTAAAAGATTTTCAGATAAAAAGAGTCAATGCCGATAAATTGACAATAAGGACTAAGTCGCTGGTTGATTTCCAGGCAGCAAAAAGTGCCTTAAATTCTGGAGATGTTCCGCATTTCACGTACACCCCCAAAAACGAAAAGAAGCAAACCTTTTTATTGAAGGGTCTGGACTGTGGTGAGGACACAGTCGATCTCCTTCAGGTGCTCTAAGAAGTTGCACCAGAAATACAATTTATTTCAGTTAAAAACTTTGCAACGAGAAGATTGATTGGAGAGCGCAAAAACTTGCCTCACTACTTAGTCCCGATTTCCAGCAAAAGTAGTTCGAGTGCCCTGCAGAAAATACGGTACTTGAACTTCCGCGTGGTGAGGTGGGAACGCCTCCAGAAAAGTGAGGTCAACCAGTGCTACAGGTGTCAAAGATTCGGGCATTCGGCTGCCAATTGCGCCATGAAATATAGGTGTGTCAAATGCAAAGACATTCATGCTCCCGGCGAGTGCAAATTGGCTCAGGCGGAGCCAAAAGAAAAACTATATTGTGTGAACTGCGGTGCCTTTGGTCATCCAGCATCATATCGAGGATGCCCCCGGTATCAAGATGCAAAGGCTAAAGTCACTCCGAGACAAAGTCAAGCACACCGCAGTGTGATACCTACCAACTTCGTCAAGCCCAGGGTATCATTTGCACTTGCTGCGAGAAGACCAGCAGACAATGTAAATAAAATAAATAATGTAAGTGGCAATAATGAGCTCCTCCTTAAAATTTATCAGCAATTTAATTCCTTATCGGAGCGAATCGATAAACAAGATTCGAAAATTAACATTTTTTTTCAGCGTTTAGGGCTTTCAAATGCCTCAAAATAAGTTGTCATCCAGCCACATTCCCACGGATAGGATTCATCTCATCTCGATCAACGTCAACTTCATTGTTACTATACATCGGCGTGATTATCTCCTTGAATGCATTGCCAGACAAAAGCCTGACATCGTGCTTCTCACCGAAACCCACCTCAGTTCATGGCACTCCATGAGATTCAAGGATTTTGAGTTCGTAAGAAACGATAGGGTGACAGGTGATGGGGGAGGTGGCACCGGGATATTGGTTCAAAGACCCTATTGTTACCAAAATATTGAAAAAGTCGAATTCAAAAGCTTTGAATCTCTTGAAGTGTCCGTTATCAAAATCTCACTGCCAGGTGGGGATAACCTCTTCGTTATCTCTGCCTATGCAACTGGTGGAACTGTTCTCAAGCTCAAGGAGGAGCTCAATTCCTTGTTCGAAATACTCGAATTGAACAGGCTGTATAACTATTATATTCTTGCTGGTGACCTGAACGCCAAGCATACATCATGGCTGAACGCCACCAATAATCCAAGAGGTGTATTCCTGAAATCATGGATAACAGAGAACCAAATTGAATACAGGTGCAATCTATATGGGTCGGAGTTCCCAACATACCCTAGGACAAATTCATATTTGGACCTTTGCATTGCTGACGCAAGAGTCGAATTCAACTTTAATAGTCCCTAACGGAAACTGCAGGTGCTTCCTTATGATAGCGACCATAACGCAATCGTAATGGAAATCAATCATCACAGGGATGATTTCTTCCTCATTCCAGTTCAACATGAAAATCATCGGTTGAATTTCAAAAAAACAGACTGGGGAAAATTTCAAAAGAAGTTTAACCGGGAGTACCAGAAGCAATGTCCCCCTTCTGATGGTGGCAACTCTTGCTCAATGGTTCCTAATGACAGGAATCTAACTAACGATGAAATAGATGTCTATTTGTCGAAGTTAGAAAAGCTGACTTTGGAAACGATTGAGAAAGTAGTTCCCAAGATTAAACATCGAAACAATATGGAAGGATATGAAACACCAACCATCGTAAGGTTGAAAAGATTGAAAAGCCCCCTTCTCACACGCGTCAACAATATTTATCGACGATTTTTGGACTACAACCATCCATCATTGTCTTTGTTGAAATTACATCTGAAGAATGTCCGGAACTTAATCCGGTCATACTTCAGGAGTGAGGTCAGCAATCAATGGGCGGAAAAATTGAGGGGTATTAGCCCACAGGACCCAGACGGCGTGTTTGCGAAAGTGAATAGCATATTCCGCAAGAAGTCTCGAGTGAAGGTATCGAATCTTGAAGTCACTAGTGATGAGATAAATCTCGATAGGGCTGGTATCGAAACTGATAGTATGACTCCGGATAGAAATGGAAACAGTATTATACATGATGGTTTTCAGAAACTTGTCCTGATTGGAACACATTTTGAATTGGTTCATCTACCAAACCCTGAGAGAGGGAACGAAATTTTTTCAGAGGTCGTTAAAGCAAAAGTTTCCGACTTCAAATCAAGCCTGAACGGCCAATCAATTCTTCATTTCAATGAAACATTAACATCTGACCTCATACCGAGCTTGAATCTTATTGATTATTTTGTCAGCTATGAAGACTTGTGTTTCATATTTCGCAGGATAAACAACAAGAAATCATGTGGTACTGATGGTATTCCAAATGTAGTTCTCCGACATTTGCCTGAGGTTGCTATTAGGAACTATTGCATATTGTTCAACAACATGTTGAGCAATTCCCAAATTAGTGGAAAGAAGCTAAGGTATTTCCGATCTTGAAGAAAGGAAAAGCATCTTAATGCCCGAAAAGCTATCGCCCAATCAGCATGCTGCCTAACATCAGCAAGGTGTTTGAAGGGATACTCAACAGAGCATTAAACGCCCACATTGAGGAATATGAGTTGATGCCGAATTGCCAATTTGGTTTTCGTGCCAGGCATTCGACCACACATGCAATAACGAAAGTAACCTCAGACATCTGTTGGAAACTAAATGATAGACAATGTGTTGGAGCATGTCTCATTGATATAGAGAAAGCCTTTGATACGGTATGGTTAGATGGACTAATTTTTAAACTCCTTCAGGACAACTTCCCCAGACACCTTGTCGCCATGATGTGTAATATGTTATACGGGAAATCGTTTGTTGTAACTGATGGAAATCTGACAACAATGCGCGAGTTCAAGGTCTTGAATGGTCTACAGCAGGGAACATTTACTGCGCCTCTGCTCTCCTCAATCTTCATTCGCTAGCTATTGAACGGCTTTGATTTTAACGTCTCGCCAATGCGATCATTGGCAGCGTTTGCTGATGATCTGATCATCTATACGGCAGACCGAAAAGCTACAATAGTTCAGAGCAATCTCCAAAAAATGTTCAATGATGTACAGCTGTACACTGACAATTGGCGAATGAAAATCAATGCGCAGAAGTGTGAAACGATCTTGTTTCGGACAACGCTGCAGGGGCTCAGTCAAGACCTGAAACGTAATTGGAAAGATTTCCACATCATGGCTGGTGAGGGTAGTCTAGAACGGGTTCCACATAAATCCTGTGTTCGATACCTCGGTGTTTATCTCGATCAGTATCTGTACTATACTGAACATGTGAAAATCATGCTCAGTAAGGCACTTAAAGTAGTCATGGCCCTTCGAAAACTCTTTCATTCCAAATACATTGATCAAAAGGTCAAAATTATCTGTTACAAGACACTGGTTAGACCAGTTTTGACATATGGATGTCAGATCTGGTACAACCAGAGCGCTAGTACTATGAAAAAATTACGAGTTTTCGAAAGGAAATGTCTTCGTGCATGTACTGGTTTGCCTGAGACGGATTGGAAACATTATATATCGAATAGAAGAATTTATCAAACTGCTGAAGTGACGAGGGTCATTATTGCATATTATTCAACAACATGTTGAGCAATTCATATTTCCCAAATGAATGGAAAAAGGCTAAGGTATTTCCAATCTTGAAGAAAGGATGCCCTAAAAGCTATCGCCCAATCAGCATGCTGCATAACATCAGCAAGGTGTTTGAAGTGATACTCAACAGAGCATTAAACGCCCACATTGAGGAATATGAGTTGATGCCGAATTCCCAATTTGGTTTTCGTGCCAGGCATTAGCCCACACATGCAATACGAAAGTAACCTCAGACATCTGTGGGAAACTAAATGATAGACAATGTGTTGGAGCATGTCTCATTGATATGGAGAAAGCCTTCGATACGGCGTGGTTAGATGGACTAGTTTTTAAACTCCTTCAGGACAAGTTCCCCAGACACCTTGTTGCTATGATGTGCAATATGTTATACGGGAAGTCGTTTGTTGTAACTGATGGAAATCTGACAACAATGAGCGACTCCAAGGTCTTGAATGGTCTACAGTAGGGAACAGTTACTGCGCCTCTGCTCTTCCCAATCTTCATTTACAAGCTATTGAACGGCTTTGATTTTAACGTCTCGCCAACGTGATAATCGATAGCGTTTGCTGATGATCTGATCATCTATACGGCAGACCGAAAAGCTACAACATTTCAGAGCAATCTCCAAAAAATGTTCAATGATGTACAGCTGTACAATGACAATTGGTGAATGAAAATCAATGCGCAGAAGTGTGAAACAATCTTGTTTCGGACAACGCTGCAGGGGGTCAGTCAAGACCTGAAACGTAATTGGAAAGATTTCCACATCATGGCTGGTGAGGGTAGTCTAGAACGGGTTCCACATAAATCCTGTGTTCGATACCTCGGTGTTTATCTCGATCAGTATCTGTACTATACTGAACATGTGAAAATCATGCTCAGTAAGGCGCTTAAAGTAGTCATGGCCCTTCGAAAACTCTTTCATTCCAGATACATTGATCAAAAGGTCAAAATTATCTGTTACAAGACACTGGTTAGACCAGTTTTGACATATGGATGTCAGATCTGGTACAACCAGAGCGCTAGTACTATGAAAAAATTACGAGTTTTCGAAAGGAAATGTCTTCGTGCATGTACTGGTTTGCCTGAGACGGATTGGAAACATTATATATGGAATAGAAGAATTTACTGCTCAAGTGACGAGGGTCGATATCTTCATATTGAAACTTCTTCGGAATCATATTGCAAGATCTGTGACTGTGAGTGAAAACCCTTGAATTTCACCGCCGTTGCACCCTACAGACGGGTATATAGCGACTTGCCTCGCTACTGGCTTCATCCCTTCAGAAGCATTCGTGTATTTGGACATGAATCGATATGTTTTTGATTCTGACGGCGTCCCAGTCATATATCACATATATCGAAGGGCCGATAAGAAGATAAAATATCCGATAAGAAGATAAAATATCCTCCGAACTTGAGTTCACGAGACCAACAATTTCAATGGAGATACTCATTTGCTAGATTCGTTGAAGTTGATCGAATTGAGACGGCGCAATCCAGGTATAGGTGGCTGAATGACAATGTCTAAATTATTCCTGTTTATTCCAGTTTTTGTGGTTTTTTCGTTATTTAGTTTTTTGAGTTTCAGCTGATTATTGCTATATATATAGTGTTGTAGTTTATTTGTGTTAAAAATTAGGTATAGGTTAGGTATATGTTATGTTTACTATATTCCGTTAGAGATAAGTTTAAACGCTTAGGTTAGGAACATTGTTATATAATTTTTTTAGTATAAGATAAAGTTTTTGATTGCATTTTATTAGAAATAAGTTGCAACATATTAGGTGTAGGATCAAAGTTTCACTGTTGTGTTTAAATTATAAATAATTTTAGGATAGTGTTGGTTGGTTTTTTTCTCCTTTTTCCAATTGAATGAAATAATATGTAATAATCTAATTAGTTGAATTTGCTATAGTTATTTTTTGATGAAATGTGTTAATGATAACGTATAAATTTAGAAAGCCACTTGGGCCATTAAGTTTTTTATTGTTATTATTTGAAATTTGCTTTATATTCTTTTAAAAATTTATAACGATTAGTATTAAATAAAGCGCTTTTGACTTTGACTTTATATATGTTTAAAATTAATCGGAGCTAGCCTTTGACGCTTTAGCGGTAGATAATTATACTATTCATGGTTGTTATTTCTCTATAGTGGAAGGATTTTTCATATATTTATTGCTTCTAGTCTTGTCTTAGTTATACTATCAATTATTGTTGGAATCTTTAGAGCTTAAATTTTATTTATTCATCCATTCATTTAATTATTTGGATTTTTCTCATTACATAGAAAATACGGATATCAATTCCTAAATATTCCCATGATAGTTTTTATCAACTTCCCAAGTCCATGTGGTAAAAAGGTAAAGATACCTGAACCCATAAATCATTTGCATGGACACCTACATTCTACAGACGATCCTTTACAATCTCAAGTACCTTCTGCAGCGTTTTTTTCTTATCGCATGCACTTTTTGCTGTTTTTATCAAATTTGATTCAAGTAGCCAAAATGATTTTAAATCGCTTATATCATTTTGGCTGCTTAAATCAAATTTGATAAAAACAGCAAAAAGTTATAAATTGACTTTTATAGCTGTAAGCTCTTGAAGTTGAGCACAACAATGACTTTCATTTTTTGAAAACGCCTCAATACTTAATTTCTTGTTTTGGTTAATAATTTGGTACGTTGCTTCTTTAACTACTAATATTCCTCACCTAAACGTTAAACCTTATCTCTAAATCTAATATAATAAACATAACAAATTTATCCCTAATTTTATACCAAATAAACCTCAACAACACTAAATGAAGCAATAACGAGCTGAAACTCGAAACTATGCCACAAAAGCCAAAACAAAGACATAACCACGAATAATAAAAAACATAACAAATATATCCCTAGTTTTATCACAAACAAACCACAACAACACTAAATGTAGCAATAATGAGCTGAAACTCAAAACTATGCCACAAAAGACAAAAACAAAGACATAACCACGAATAACTTTGACATTGTCATTCAGCCACCGATACCTACCTAGATTGCTCCGTCCCAGCTAGAACAGCCTCAACAAATCTAGCAAATGAGTATCTCCATTGGAATTGTTGGTCTCGTGATCTCAAATTCGGATATTTTATCTTCTTACCAGTGACCCATCTATACATAATTTTGATTGGGACATCGTCAGAATAAAAACATTTCGATTCATGTCCAAATACACGAGTGCTTCGGGAGGAACGAGGCCAGTAACAAGAGAAGTTTCAATATACCTGTCTGTAGGGTGAAACAGCTGCAAAATCCCGAGGGTTTCACTCAAAGTTAGAGATCTTGCGATATGATTCCAAAGAAGCCTCAATACGACGACTTTTACTCTATCACTTTAGCAGTTTGATAAATTCTTCGTTTATATATATAGTGCTTCCAATCCACCTCAGGCCATTTTTACAAACCAGTATATGCACGAACATTTCCTTTCGGAAATTTTTAATCTCTCCATAGTACTAGCACTCTGGTTGTACCAGATCTGACATCCATGTGTCGGGCGGACTGTAGTACTTATCCGACCGCCTCCGTATATTGATGATCATGCCATTTTGGCGATCACCTAGTTTTAGGCTTCAAACGGCGGTGGTTCAATTCAATCTGTGTTGTATACAGATTGTACACGGATTGTTTATCATTTATATCCTGATGCATCATTAACGGAATATTGATAAACTATGAAATAGGGAAAGCCTGTAAAAAGAGAAATATTTACATCATTGTACGTTCTGTTCTAAGAATATTAGAACAAATCAAATCTCTAGAGACTCTGCAACGTTAAAAAAAATTGATACAAATATAAAAGAACACCAGCATTTTCAATATTTTCGGAATCAAGAAAAAAAATCCTCCGTTTTGGATTTGCTCAAACAGGAGAATAGTAATGGCACAAAAAGTGGAATATGTCTGTTACCCACAATAGAAAATACCTTGAATAAATTATTATTTCTGCATCTTACTTAAGAATGGTAGCCTATGTATAAATATATCAGCATGAAGCTGGTATCATTTCTGTGGAAATCGCAATACGTTCAAATGATGCCTAACAACGTATAGCTATATGTCAATGAATGAAAATCATTGACAATCATCTCATTTACTTGAACGAGCAAATTTTCGTTTCGTGTCTCAATTTTTCAAATTTTTCCGTATATTTTTAATTTCAAAATTTTTTCGTTATTGACAAATCAAATCTGTCAGTGAAAACTATCGTAAGCTGTGAAATGAGCTCAAATAGAAGCAACACTAATGGAGATCCACGACCATTCCGTATACCGAGGTCTATATCAGAACAGGAGAGCATTCTAGCACACCAGGGTAGTATTCTTCCTTCCAATCTAGAGGAACTGCCAAACGAAATGCGGGATTTAATGGACTTACGTGCTCGAGGTATTTTCAATGATCGTGATGTAACGGATCTTCTGGATGCAATAAGAAGAACACAAGAAGCTCTTGCTGCTTCTAGAGAAAAATTTAAAACAAATTTTGTATGTGGAGAAAGAGATGCAGCTTTAGGAGAACAACCTATCACTCCTCAAAAGTTGTCGGCTGTATCCACGATAGTTGACGACATACCTGAAACGGTCCCAGAGCCCGCAACTAAAGACCCCAAGCCAACTAATGTATCAAAATCTAAAGAAGCAGTTGAAATAAAAACAAATACTCAAAAAGGACCTAACCCCAACGCACCTAATTCTAATAAAGCAAAAACTAAAAGTCCATCTACAACTGGAACCAAAAATCTTAAAAAGCCAACCACCTCTGAAGCAAAAGCAGACAAAGTTTCTTCTTCCAGTGCAGCTAAAGTACCTTCATCTACCATGACTAGACCTCAAAATACTCTTTCTGTTATCCAAGCTAGAGCTGGAATAGTTCGTTCCATTGATGAAGTGAAATCAATAATATCTTCAATGACGCCAGAAAACATTAAAATGGCCAAAAAACAGCTATCATCAAGTGTCAACCAAGCTTTAGAAGCTCTTTCTGCAGCCCCCGAATCATTGAAAAAAGAGTTTCCACCATATTTGAGTCATAGCTTAAAGCAAATCAAACTGGCAAGTTCTTCATTAGATCCTTATGATGTTGACCAAATGAAAGATATTATTTCTCGTCATGTATGTGATGTAGAAAAGGTTGCTATCCCTCCTCCACCTCCAAAAAAGCCAACCAAGCCAAAGTCCCTTGCCGGAAAAATTGTCGAATATGCTGCGCAAGATCCAACTGGTGCTAACCTAGCTCCTCCTGAATCGCCTGTACTTCCTAAGGTCGCAGATGAGTCCAAGTCTTCAAAGGACAGCCCAACAGAAAATGCAAAACAATCTCCAAAAATTTTGAAAGATATCCCGTCTGACAGGGCAAAAGATGGTCCTTTTAGAAAATCGAAAGACGACTTAAAAAAGCCTGCGGATTCGTCACGAAAAAGCAATGCCAAATCTTCTAGAGAAAATACAAATTCGTATGATACAACCTCAAAAAAAGCAAGTAAACCAACCGCTCCAAAAGAGCAGTCAAAATTAACTGAGAATTATTCAGAGCGGTTAGCGATAGCAACAATAGTTCGATGTATTGAAAGAGCGAAAGCAAATGCATCAGTTGTTAAAGAAGAAAATCTGGATATCGTGAAAGAAGGCATTTGTAAGCTCATGAATGAGGCTACTAATGCTATGTCTTCTGTTCAAGGCAGCCTGAATTCCAAAAATAAGAAAGCTCTCAAACGGCGGCTTGAAAGAGCGAAATACTTATCTGCCACCATGAATCCTGAAAATCTAGGAGAACTAGCTCCAGAAATAAAGACAAAACTTGAGGAAGCTTTATCCATTGTTTTGCCATATGTATCCGCCGCGCCAAGCCAAGCTTCTCGACGAAAAGGATTGGCAAAGCAAATTGTAAATTATGTTGAAAAGAACCCATTAGAGCTAGAAAATATTGAGCCAACCAAATTACCGAAGGAAACTAATGTATCTGCACCAGCAAGTGGATCCGGGTCAACGATGGTCAAATTAGAAGATGCAATCAACTCAATTAGAGGGGATTGCCCTAACAAAAACTTGGTTCTATTAGTATGTCCCTTGCAAGAAATATCAAACACCCGTGAGTGTAACCTTCGAATTACTGCTGTGGATCGTAAAAAATCTAAAATTAATGGGAGTTTCGTAATGCCAGAATGTAATTTCATTTCGCTAACTGAATCTGGTGCATTTGCAAAATATTACACTATACGTGTTTCTATTGTCCTTGAGACTGTTGAAAAGCAATTGGAGCATATTTTGCGTTATATCAACCAGAAAACAGACCTACCCAAAAAGAAAGAATCAGCAACGCAAAGACCGGTGTTCTTAAAGCCACCTCTCCATGAGCATGTCCCAGCAGTTACATCAGCAGCGATTCGTCGGTCGATTACCATAAGCCCTCGAGAAGGTACAAAGCAGTGCGATCCAGAACCTAAAATCGACCTTGAGCCAACCATTTCAGAGCTTTTGGTAATTTTGCAAGCTGGTGTGGGTACAAAGAAAGACATTGAATTGTTTTTCGACTTGGTGGAGAAGCATAAGTTTTTAATTTATGCCCATCCAGACTTTCGTGATGAGCGGTGCATTTATATTTGTGAGGTTTTTACACGTTCCAATGAATATATGGGCACAACGAAATTACGTGGTGAGGATATTTTAGAATATTCACAAAAACGTCCTTGTATTGTTAAAAATTTCGAAATTATTGTCGATATCAATGATGTTGTATTTCCGGCTAAGGTTAAAGAGACATTGTCAAATGTTTTTCAGAAAATGGGACTTATGTATTTATATGATGCTATTGGCATGTTTATATTTAATATTTACAAGAAGTGGGGATTACATAGACTTAGGACTTGATGTAGTTAATGTTTTTTAATTGTTTTATAGTAATAAATGAAAATACACAAGATAATTTGATTATTATGCCTGTAAAGTACCAATTGATTTTACAAATGAATGGAATGAACCTCAGAGAAGGAAAGAACAGACGGGCTAGTAGCTTGATCTGCATGGGCAAACAATGGATACCCTAAAAGAGAAACCCAATGAAGTACTGATCCTTCAATGAGGAAAATCTTCAACTGTTGACATTCTAAAATGAAAGAGCGTGGTCAACACATCGGAACTACTGAAGGCACAGCGGGCTAGAAGTCAAAGACCCAAATAAGCTGTGGTGCTGCAATGAAGACAGTTAAATTAAACTGATTTTATGAAATAATATATTGCATGCTAATGTACATCTACCTTTTTTGAAAAGAAAGAAAAAGTTTTGAAACACGATATGCCTAATCAATGAGTTTATCAAGCCGCAATGGAGTAGATTTTACTTGAAATAAATACGAAATCGCATTCCAGAGTCTGTATCTGTGTACAAAATTGTCTTAAAAGTTGCAGAAATTGAAATGTATCTCAAAACTGGTGTCACTCATCCAACGCATTCCTTTACAAAGATAAACTTTGGTATGATTTTGATTCGGATGGTGTTCCAATACGATAAACTCAAATTTGAATTCAGATGTGCTTTATTATTTTTTATAGAAACATAAAACAAATTTCAATTCTACGTCAAGCATTCGTTACAGTTCAACATGAAAATCATCGGTTGAATTTCAAAAGAAAGGATTGGGGTAATTTTCAAAAGAAGTTCAATTCGGATTACCAGAAGTGATGTCCTCCTGCTGATAATGGCAACGGTTTCTCGATGGTTCCTAATGACACGGATCTAGCTAATGATGAAATAGAACTCTATTCATCTCTATTTATTTATCTAGCACTCGTTGCGTGTAGACATGTTTTTAAATCGCTCCTGTCATTAATTTTAAAAATTAATTAATTTTTCACAAAAGTCTGTTGAAAACAATTTTTTGTAATTGAAAACCATCACCGTCGAATTATTCGAGCATTTATAGAATACCTGAAATTCATTTCCTGAAGAAATATCAAAAGTGGAAATACGTTCAAGGGAAGTCCCGGTCTGAGAACATTCCCTCTAGTCCCGCTGCAAAAGCAACGAGCCCGATGGCTTCAGCCATCAACCAGAAGGTTCGCGTCCATCGCCAACGATGACGGGCGAAAAAAAACTCAAAAGAAGATACGACAATGAAGAAGAAAAATCGACAATTCTATCGGTAATCGAAATCGAGCAGCTAATGAAAGATAAAGAGAAAGCTGACAAAATTGAAAAAGAAAATGAAGAGCTCAAGCTTCGAGTCAAATCATTGGAAGCACTCGTTGGAACATTAACGTTCAACAAAGCTAAAGAAAGCAAGAAAGGCCAAGAAGCAAATTCAAAAACCGAAGATAAGAAAACTAAGAAGCCAAAGCAAGAAGCTGATCAAGAGGATGTCCTCAGCGCAGGCGGAGCAAACGACATCAGGAATTACTATGCAGCGCTAGCTGGACTTGAAGATACGATGAGTATGGAAGAAGATCCAGGTAAAACTTCTAAGTTAGATAATGAATTTATAGAATACCTTAAAATTAAAAATAGGGAGAAAAAACCAAAAGTTTGTCTGCTGGTCCGTCCGTTAAGATTAATGAAAAGAAAGAAAAAGTCCCACCAGTCAATGTATTTGGGCAAATGGGCAAAGATATGCTTCGGCTTTTAGCAGCCGAAAATAAGCTAAATGATTTTGAGATAAAAAGAGCCAATGCCGATAAATTGACAATAAGGACTAAGTCGTTGGTTCTGGAGATGTTCCGCATTTTACATACACCCCCAAAAGCGAAAGAACCCAAACCTTTTTATTGAAGGGTCTGGACTGTGATGAAGACACAGTCGATCTCCTTCAGGTGCTCTAAGAAGTTGCACCAGAAATACAATTCATTTCCGTTAAAAACTTAGCAACGAGGAGATCGATTGTGGAGCGCAAACACTTGCATCACTACTTAGTCCCGATTTCCAGCAAAAGCAGTTTAAGTGCCCTGCAAAAAATACGTTACTTGAACTTCCGCGTGGTGAGGTGGGAACGCCTCCAGAAAAGTGAGGTCAACCAGTGTTATAGGTGTCAAAGATTCGGGCATTCGGCTGCCAATTGCGCCATGAAATATAGGTGTGTTGAATGCAAAGATATCCATGCTCCCGGCGAGTGCAAATTGGCTCAGGCGGAGCCAAAAGAAAAATTATATTGTGTGAACTATGGTGCGTTTGGTCATCTAGCATCATATCGAGGATGCCCCCAGTATCAAGATGAAAGGTAATTTTCACTCCAAAACAAAGTCAAGCACACCGCAGTGAAATACCTACCAACTTCGTCAAGCCCGGGGTGTCATTTGCACTTGCTGCGAGAGGACCAGCAGACAATGTAAATAAAATAAATAATGTAAGTGGCAATAATGAGCCGCTCCTTAAAATTTATCAGCAATTAAATTCTTTATCGGAGAGAATCGATAAACAAGATTCGAAAATAAACATTGTTTTTCAGCGTTTAGGGCTTTCAAATACCTCAAAATAAGTTGTCATCCAGCCACATTCCCACGGACAGGATTCGTCTCATCTCGATCAACGTCAACTCCATTGTGAGTCTACATCGGCGTGACTGTCTCTTGGAGTTCCTTGTCAAGCAAAAGCCTGACATCATGCTTCTTACTGAAACCCACCTCAATTCATGGCACTCCATGACATTCAAGGATTTTAAATTCGTAAGAAACGATAGGGTAATAAGTGATGGGGGAGGTGGCACCGGAATATTGGTTCGAAGACCCTATTGTTTCCAAAATATTGAAACAGTCGAATTCAAAAGGACAAATGTAGTTATCTAGGAGCTATGGCTCTAAAAGCAGCGCTGACACAGGCACACCGCACAAACTCAATTTAACAAGGAGTAACCATTCAGTCACCTTCCCCATCGCAACACTCGCTCTTTTTTTTTCTTCGCATGAAAAAAATAAGTGAAAAAAAAAAAAATTCTCTTGTACTTAACACCCGGGAAACAAAATTCTAAAACTGTTTAATATTTTAATGTGTAGTGATTTTATTTCAATATCTTTTGAATATAATTTAACTTATTGCGGTGTAACGCGGTATCCAAATGCTTAGAACAAAACGGTTAACCCCTTAAATTATAGGAACGATAAAATCATTGTATCATTTAAACCCCACAAAATTTGTCAAATTTTACCCATTCCAACCATAATATTAATTAAAAATTGTTTTGTTTGTCGGTAATTAACGCGTGCCTGTCGTATTCTTTCGATTTATTTCCCCCTTAATTACGCCTAATAATTATAAACATAAATTGCTTTCAATTGAAAACTTAATCGAATCTACAAAAAGACGATTTTGAATTTTAAAAACCACCGAAACGAGTGTGCATTATCACCATCACGGGTTCACTCATAGATGGCACTCTTCAACGAAACTTTGCGCGATTTTCCATTGTTGTGTCGTTGCTCGATGGCTCGGCCCCGCCAATTTGGCAACTTGGGAAAGACGACAGAAAGAGAGACAATATATAAAACACCGTTAACTGAAGTTAGAAACCGGCAAGCGCCTTGGAATACCTTGGGCCACCAATTTCCACGAACAGCGTGATGAATGATGGCCACTTCAACAATTTAACATTGGATTTATTCCGGTTGGGTGGGCATGAAGGGGCTCCACCACCACCCGGTTGCCCCTCTTTCATTTGTGGGCCCTGAATGTATTTGGGTAAAGACGAGGTCACCCCAAATTAGCCTTTCTTCTCAGGTTGCACTTGTTCTCGTAACAAGTCTTAATTCCTTCGTGGAGGTTATCTACAAATTTGCGACTTCGGTCGTCCTCTTGTGATCTCTACAAGCAATTCGTGAATGCGAAATGTTTTGTAGTGAGTCCTCGTGCCGGGGAAACGAACCCACCCCACGACACCGCAATGCTAGCCTGCCAGCGCATTCACGCGTCTCCGGACGAGGGCATTCTCGGCAGGAATCAACACCTTCTTCTGCCGAGGCAGCAGAACATCGCTGCAGTCCTTCACGGACATTATGGAAACTTTTATTCACTACACAAAGTCATATTTGGACCTCTGCATTGCTGACGCAAGACTTGAATTCAACTTTAATAGTCCTCAACGGAAACTTCAGGTGCTTCCTCATAATAGCGACCATAACGCAATCGTAATGGAAATCAATCATCAAAGGGATGATGTCTTCCTCATTCCAGTTCAACATGAAAATCATCGGTTGAATTTCAAACAAGTTGGGTAGACAGACCTATGCTCATGTCAGAAGGGTTTTGTACTCAACTTACAAAATGCAGTAACCAGCAACGAATAAAATCAAGAAACATGTCAAAGACGATTTAATTGGAGAAAATGTGAAATTCGAGGATCATACTATTATTAACAAAGTTGAACGAATTTTGACTTCTGAGGTATTTGTTATAGTTATACCCATAAATATCTCCTTTGATATTTTTTTCAGATTTTTTAGATCACTGGTGTCCATTCGCGAGGGAGGAAACACATTTTTCATGTATTTTCCCCCCTGTGCTCCCACTGAAGCAAAAACTGTCAGTTTAAGAACTGTTTTGAAAAGCTCTCATAGAGAACTTTCAGTTGATACTCATATCGGCTACCTTTCATGAAATTTTTTTTCAGGGGCCACTCCTCTGTACTGTAATCATCGATTCATGGCCTATTTTTTCGAATCCTAGAATGGTTACAAAGCCCTTTTGCTAGGAGCTCTCTCCTGCCTCTTCGACTTGTTTCAATTGTATATACTCATCTTCATGATACCTATCACTCCTGAAATTTTCATGCAAATTCTAGCAAAGCTGTAGTGTCTAAGTCGGTAAAAAGCGCATATGGCTCCATAGCAATATGTTTCCATAGTAATACAGGGCATATTGCTCCATAGTAATACACGAAAATTCAAATCGCTATAACTTCGGTAAATACTATTCGATCTTTATGAAACTTTCAGAAAAGATCAATCTTATAAATAGTCATCTCTTTGCTAAATTTTATTGAGTTTAAGGGTACCGTTTAGATTTTATTCAAGAAAACACAAAATCGATAAATCATACTATTACTAACAAAGTTGAGTGAATTTCGACTTCTCATGTATTTGTTGTTGTTGTACTCATTAAGGCGTACATTCATGATTTTTTTCATATTTTTCGGATGGAAGGTGTCCAATCGCGAGGGGGGGGGGGGGGGTACGCGAAAAGTTCGTACATTTCCCCTTCCCCTGCCCCCCTCGGTACTTATAAGACAATTTTAAGACTTGTTCTGAAAAGATCTCATTGAGACCTTTCAAATGACACCCTACTCGACTACCAATGGTGAAAATTTTTTTTTGAGGGGTCGCCCCCTTATATAGGGAGACCCCCCTTAAACGCCTTTGTAAAAAAAATTTCCACCCTTGAACTTTCAAGAGGTCACCACTTCTGACCTTTCTACAAAGTTTCATGGCTGTAGCCTCTATAGTTTCGGAGAAAAAGTGCTGTGACATACAGACGGACGGACGGACGGACGGACGGACAGACGGACAGACGGACACAGGTCGTGATTGCAATAGGGTTTTGTATTTTAGTACAAAACCCTAAAAAAGGATTGGGGAAATTTTCAAAAGAAGTTCAATCGGGATTACCAGAAGTAATGTCCTTCTGCTGGTGATGGGAATGCTTTCTCGATGGTTCCTAATGACAGGGATCTAGCTAACGATGAAATAGAACTCTATTTATTGAAGTAGAGTACCTGACGTTGGAAACGATTAAGAAAGTAGTTCCAGAGATCAAACATCGAAACAATATGGAAGAATATAAAGCACCAACCATTGCAACGTTTAAAAAATTGAAGAGCCTTCTCACAATCGTCAACAATATTTATCCGCAATTTGTGGACTTCAACCATCCCTCGTTGGCTTTGTTGAAATTAAATTTGAAGATTGTCCGGGAATTAATCCGTTCGTACTTCAGGAGTGAGGTCAGCAGTCAATAGACAGAAAACTTTAGGGGTATTAGCCCATAGAACCCAGATGGAATTTTCACGAAAGTGAAAAGTTTATTCCTTAAGAAGTCTCGAGTGCAGGTATCGAATCTTAAAGTCACTAGTGATGAGATAAATCTTCTCAATAGGGTGTAGTGAATTTAATGTTCCCAAGTCCGTAAAGGACTGCAGCGATGTTCTGCTGCCTCGGCAGAAGAAGATGAAAATATCTGCCGAGAATGCCCTCGTCTGGGGACGCGTGAATGCGCTGGCAGGCTAGCATTGCGGTGTCGTGGGGCGGGTTCATTTCCCCAGCACGAGGATCCACTACAAAAAAATTTCGCACTCACGAATTTGATGGTCAATTGATCAAGAGGCGACCGAAGTCGCAAAAAGTGTAGATAACTACACCGAGGGAGAAAGTACTTGTTCCAAGAACAAGTAGAACCTGAAAAAAAGGCGGACTTGGGGTAACCTCGTCATTACCCGACGAAGCTCATGGCTCACAAATGAAAGAAGGTCAACCGGGTGGTGATGGAGCCCCTTCGCACCCACCCAACCGGAATAAATCCATATTTTGTTGCAGTGGCCAGGTATTCCTCTTCTGAGTGGAAAACTCATACAACTTGACTTGTATAAACTTTCCCATCAGAAGGGGAGTACCCCGGTGACCAATTTATGCCATAGAATTATACAATTCGATTGCATAACGCTATGCCATAAAGAGGCACTCTGCTTGGGCCACTCAACCCGCGATGTCACCTGAAACAAAGAAGGATTAGTTATGTACCCGGCGGCTGGCTCATGTTTTTAGAGGGCAGCCTCCCACCGTACCGGGTCCTATACCCGGGCAAAAGGAAAAAATATGGAAAGACCGATCTTTTTAAAAAAAAATTAGCACTTCATTTTTGCTTATGTTTCTTCACAATTATTTCTTCTTTTATATATAATCTGTGGTCAAAATTCCGATAAGAAAATTAAATAATATTCTTCCGACACAAATTAACTGGTTACACTTCAAATAACGTTTGTGTAATTTAAAGCAAAGATATATGTATAAAACTGATCGCAACAAAAAAAAAAAAAAATATTTGTATATATATATATATATATATATATATATATATATATATATATATATATATATATATATATATATAATATATATATATATATATATATATATATATATATATATATATATATATATATATATAACAAAATATGCAAAAAAAAAAAACATATATATATATATATATATGTATATATATATATATATATATATATATATATATATAACCAAATACGCAAAAATATAGGTATCTAACCAAATGTGCAAAAAAAATATATAGATATAACAAAATGGGCAAAAAAAAAATATATATATATATATATAAATATATATATATATATATATATATATATATATATATATATATATATATATATTTATATATATTTATATATATATACTCGTATATATATATATATATATATATATATATATATATATATATATATATATATATATATATAACAAAATGTGCAAAAAAATATATATATAACAAAATGTGCAAAAAAAAAATATAGATATAACAAAATGTGCAAACAAAGATATACATATATAACAAAATAAAAGGGTACTCACCCAAACATCCTCATCGGGCGCCCGCTGATGATGTGGGTGGTCCTGAAATTCAAATTTTTCCTTTTAAAGTTGTTACGAGTGCTTATACACAATTTGTTCACTTCCGTTATAGCTTCTTTTCGACTACACAGATAGCAAGCCCGTCGGCTGCGTCCTAAAGCAGGCATTTACAACATTGAATGAATGCAAGAAAAAAAACAGCTGATTAACCCTGTTCGCATCCAGGCCGACGCTGCTGTTCAATCTTATTTTCGAAAAACAGCTACCTATTTTGCAGGTTTTACGAGTTGATCCGCCTTAATAACTTCCTGGCGCTCTTGCTGTATGGTAAATGTTATTCTATCGGTTATTTAAACAAGTCGTTTGTAGAAATTAATCGTCTCGATTATTTTGACAAGTTGTTTAAAGTATGTTTTAGAGTAGGAAATCCATTGCATATCCAGGCTTCCAAAATTTTATATAAGGGCCCAACACTATTGTTGCAGACAATCAGTCGACTGTTTTGGCGTCGCAGAAAATAGTTCCACTCACTTCCAATCGTCAATCTGCGCCAAAGGCAAATAAGACTTATCACCTGAAGGCGAACACTGTGCTATCACTGAACTACACGAACCATAAACCATAAACTTCATGGACACGGAATAAAAATCAGATTCGGCTAAACAATTCCTTGGTTTTTTCGTTGACTGTGATATTCAAAACTCCGACTAAGATATTCATCGCATAGAAAGATAGGAAAGAGTGGCTTATCTGATTTCAATTTTGGAGTATATACGTGAAGGAACAAACAATCTTCAGATCCAACAAAGTCGGATACTATTGGATCATTATGAAATGATTTATTTCTTTCATTCCTGCAATCAATAGTTGCTTCAGGGAATTTATCTTTGGGATGGATGAAGATAATGATAAATAAATTCTCTTCACAGTATGTCCAAAAATTTTGTTCGATCATACGCGCCTTCGTCTCGCTTAAAAACCGTGTACCTTGAGTTGATCTGGCTTCGCAAGTCCAGATTTCATTAGCCACTGGCAAATGTTCTCTCGCTGATCGCCTTGAAGCTGTAATACTTCACCGTATTCGGGATGCTCTATTACTGTGCCATTGCACGCAAATTCCTTTTTACATGCTCGCACGATTTTCTTCAGGTCATATTCCGAGGAAAGGCCCTGCACCGTAGTTAGTGTTTTTCGACCATTTCTCTGCTGAATTCTTATGTGCACAAGTCCGTCCTGTACAGTATCATCAGCACCCTTGATTGCATCAGCAAAGAGGTCAAATTTTTGCAAATTCTGGATGGACATACGATAAACAAATTAAACACAGGCAAGAAATAAAACTGCCAATCGAATATCGGGCACGACTTATCAAATCTAGATTCTGAAATTAAACTGCTCGCGTGTACGACCACTAGGCTCGAAAGATCTCGTTCTCACCATGCACTTGATTCACCAAAATTTCACCTTTCATTCCCTTTTTAAAAAAATGTTACGGTTCTCCTTTCTGACCGGCCAAATCCATTCTACGCGGATACCACCACATGCGCGCCCTGTCAAAATCTCGAATCGTCCCCGATTAATCTTAAAGGGCTGCGTTCGTTGTGATCAAATTGGAAGGAAATTGATGTCCCATACAATTTGTACAAAGCAGCTGGTTTTTCGTTTGATTAGTTGATCTGGGACATATTATGCCTGAATTTCCTTTAACCCTTTGCCGGCGCCGAATAATCGAGCAGTTTTAGTTGTGCGGAAAAAAAATAAAATAAGAGTTAAAATCTATAAATTGACATAAATAAAATTTGAATCCTATGTGAATTTATCCAATAATTTAAAGAGAAAAAAGGAAGAAAAAAAATAGTAAATTTAACTAACTGCTCGATTACTACAAGGGTTGGTAACGCAATTGATAGTACGACTCCGCATAGAAATGGAAACAGTATTATATATGATGGTTTTCAGAAACTTGCCCTGATTGGAACTCATTTTGAGTTGGTTCATCTACCAAACCCTGTGAGAGGGAATCAAATACTTTCAGAGGTCGTTAAAGCAAAAGTTGCCGAATTCAAATCAAGCCTAAATGGCGAACCAATTCTTCATTTCAATGAAACATTAATATCAAGCTTGAATATTATTGATTATTTTATCAGCTATGAAGACTTGTGTTCCATATTTGACAGGATGAACAACAAGAAGTCATGTGGCATTGACGGTATTCCAAATATAAAAACTTGTATGTATATTGTTGAACAACATATTGAGCAATTCATATATCCCAAATAAGTGAAAAAACGCCTAGGTATTTCCGATCTTGGAGAAAAGAAAAGAATCTAAACAAAGCATTTAACGGCCACATTGAAAAATATGAGCTGGTGCCAAACTGCCAATTTTGTTTTCATGTCAGGTATTCGACCATACATGCTTAATATCCTTTGAAAATTTATAACGACCATTATTGAATAAAGCGCCTTTGACTTTGATAACGAAAGTAATTTCAGATAACTATTGAAAACTAAACAATAGAGAATGTGTTGAAGCGTGTCTCATTGATATGGAGAAAGCCTTCGAAACGATCTGTTTAGGTGGACTAATTTTTAAACTCCTTCGGGACAGGCTCCCCAGACACCTTGTGGCCATGTTATGCAATATATGTTACGGGAAATCAATTTTTATAACTGATAGAAATTTGCCGATAATGCGCACCTTCAAGGTCTTGAATCGCCTACAGCAGGGAACAGTTATTACACCTACAGCAGGGAACAATTACTGCACCTCTGCTCTTCTTGATATTCATTCACAAGCTATTGAACGGCTTTGATTTTAATGTCTCCCCAACGTGATCATTGTTAGTGTTTACTGATGATCTGATCATTTATACGACAGACCCAAAAGCTGCAATAGTTCAGAGCAATATTTAAAAAATGTTCAATGATATGCAGCTCTACACCGACAAATAGCGAATGAAAATGAATGCGCAGAAGTACGAAACAATTTTGTTTCAGACAACGCTGCAGGAAGCCAGCCTGAAACGTAATTGGAAGGATTTCCACATTATGGCTGGTTACGGTAGTTCAGAATGGGTTCCACATAAATGTATTCGATACCTCAGTGTTCATATCGATAAGTATCTGTACTATACTAAAAATGTCAAAATCATGCTCAGCAAAGCACAAAAAGCAGTCATGGCCCTTCGACGACTCCTTCATTCCAGACACATCGATCAAAATGTCAAAATTGGTTGGTTCGTTGGTTAGACCAGTTTTGACATTTGGTTGTCTGATCCGATACAACCAAAGTGCTAGTACTATGGAAAGATTAAGAGTTTTTGAAAGGAAATGTTTTTGTGCATGTACTGGTGTGTACAGAAAGCCTGAGACGGATTGGAAACACTTTATTTCGAATAGAAGAATTTATCAAACTGTAAAAGTGACGAGAGTCGATTTCTTCATATTGAAACTTCCTCGGAATCATATCGCAAGATCTGTAACTGTGAGCGAAAACCCCTAGATTTCACTGCCGTTCCACTTTACATACGGGTATATTGAGACTTGTCTCACTACTGGCTTATACGAGTATGTATTTGGACATGAATCAAAATTTTGTTGATTCTGACGCTGTCCCAATTATATATCACATATATAGACGGGCCACTGATAAGAAGATAAAATATCATCCGAATTTGAGTTCACTAGACCAACAATTCGAATGAAGATACTCATTTGCTAAATATGTTGAGGCTAGTCGAGCTGGGACGGAGCAAACTTGGTATTGGTGGCTGAATGACGATTTCTAAATTATTCGTGGTTATTTTTTTGTTTTGTGTTTTCCCGTTGCGTTGTTTTGAGTTCCAGCTCATTATTGTTGCATATAGTGTTGTTGTTTGTTTGCGTTAATAACTAGGAATAGATTTCGATATTTAGGATAGGTATATGTTATGTTTATCATATTATGTTTAGAGATAAGGTTTAACGTTTAGGTTAGGAATATTGTGTTAGGATTTTTTTAGAGTAAGATAAAGTTTTTGATTGAATTTTATTAGAATTAGGTTACAACATGTTAAATATAGGATAAAAGTTCACTGTTGTGCTAAAATTATAAATAATTTTTGAGTAGTGTTGATTGGTTTTTTCTCCTATTCCCAATTGAATCATAACATATGTAATAATTTTAATTGATTTGAATTTGATATTGTTTATTGATTTAACGTTTTTAATTGATAACGTTTAAATTTAGAGAGCCATTTGAACAAAAAACTATCTGAAATTTAAACAATTTCATGCTGAAGTATGTTGAATCAATCGGAAAAACATTGGAAAACACATACCTCAATATTACTTAATAGAAACAAAAACTCAGAACGAACTTTTAGCTTAACATACATCTAACATATTTTCTCTTAAATTTAATAAAATAACTCTAAACAGTATAACTTAAATCTATATAACCCTAATAAAATATTCGTAACCTAATAAATTTCCTTATCTCAAATTGTAAACTGAATAAGAATAAAAAACTTACCACAAATAACCTTACCTGTAACAATAATGAGCTGAATTGAAAAAGAAAAACACAAAACAACGGGAAACTTAAAGAAACAAACGCTAACCCCCATTCAGCCACTCATACCTGGATCCTTCAATCTCAATTCGATTAATTTCAACAAACTGAATTTTGAGTACTCGAGCTCAAATTCAGGCGGTATTCTATTTTCTTATCGGTGGTTCGTCTATAATACTATATGACATATCATCGGAACACCGTCTGAATCAAAACCATAACAAGAACGCTTCTGTAGGACTAAAGTAACTCGTGAGAGACGGCCCAAGGTAACAGATAACTTTGACATTCTGGTCAATGTATCTAAAATGAAGGAGTCATCAGAAGGACATGAATAATTTTCGCGCTTTATTGAGCTTAACTTTAATATGTTGATGATGACCGAGGTATTTGACTCAGAATTTATCCATAATGTAGAACTTTTCCAATTGCGTTTCAGGTTCTGAGTGGCCAAACGCAGCCTCGTTCGTAATAAAATTGTTTCATATCGATTCACATTTACTATTATTCGGCAACGTTCATGTAGAACTGACTGTTCTTCCAACACTAATGCCTAAATTTCGATGTTCTAAAAACAATAAATCAATCGACCCAAAACTATGACTGGGTTCACCAAGTACATACTTTGACCTGCAAACATTCACTAAGACTTCCATTACAAACTCATTATTAGTAATTATGAAAAACAATATAGCGGGTCTCAAATTGCAAAAAGATTCGCTTACCATTAGTTTAATGCATGTTATATTATGGGTTTTTTATAAAATCCGACATTTTAACGTTTGTTATGAACTTACAAAAAATGTATTTCATCAAGTACTTCAAGAACAAATGCGTAAGCAACCTACCGAATAATTTGCAGTACACAAAATAATTATAGCTTTAGTCGGTTGAAAATAAAAAATGAAGTCGGTTAAAATGAAAAGCTTTAAAAGAAAGTATTGATTGATAAAAATACCGCACTTTAAGCAGAACATATACACTTCCCTACCCTAAGCAAGCACTAAAAGCCTTAAAACTGCAAAATTGGTGTATTAGATAATCCAATAACACCACCATAATACACTGCATATGCAACTGATTCAACGATGGAAATGTCTCCACTCGAAATTTCTCAAGTTTGCAGATGTTACACCCCTCCATTGGATTACTTGACAGACATTATTTTCTCGAGCTCTCACAGTTGTATTCACTCCCTCCAAAGTGTCAAAGTGTTCGGCAATCAAACTTTGTGTCAAAGGATTTTTGTAAATTAGAATAGAAATTCAAACCGCTTAGTAGTTGTTATTTCTTTAAAGTGAACTATCCATAGCGCCAAACGTTTTAATGGTATTGAACGTGTATTACTATGCAGCGACTTGTGAGGATAATAGCGACGATAGCTTTAACTTTCGCGATAGTTGTTGCGATGTCTAAAGCATTCGTTTATTGGTGGAGCAATAACAGTCAAATTGCCTTCGCGGATAATGAATTTAATTATTTAACTGTCGATTCATGGTTGGAACACAACAATTTATCGGAATATAAACAATTGTTTCGAGAGAAAGGTAAGGGATTGTTTGGGAGAGAGAATTGCATTCAAAATGAGAGCGTACTTGCTTTGAAGGGAGTAATTAAAAGTTCAATGCAGATGCTAGTGTGTAGAGTTTCGAGCTGTCAAAAGTTCTAAAGCTTTGACAAAAAGAATGTTTTCCAAATAATCTTTTATTCAAAAGTTTGCATTATTTTCGCTTTATTCATGCTTCAATTTGCCAAAGATTTTAAGTGTTTGCAGTGTACATGCAAAATGGGTTGGATTTATTCGAACTGTTATTTGTAGAGGATGGGAAAAAAGGATCTTGACGTTAGGTCCCACCGAGACTTGAACTCGGATCGCAGGATTCAGAGTCCTGAGTGCTGACCATTACACCATGGGACCTGATGCTAAACTGGTCTGTAAAGCTTCATTAAAATGAATTGCAGCGAAATAAACTTCTTAGATATTTACTCAGTATTGTTCCTAAAATTTTTAAAAAATTATTTATTTTAAATTTTCCAATTACCTGTAAACCATTAACTAACTAAAAAATACGTCGGTGAAATATATACTTGAAGTCGGTGAAATATATACTTGAAGAGAATAAACTTCTTAGATATTTACTCAGTATTGTTCCTAAAATTTTTAAAAAATTATTTATTTTAAATTTTCCAATTACCTGTAAACCATTAACTAACTAAAAAATACGTCGGTGAAATATATACTTGAAGAGTTTTTTTATTTAAATGCCCGCAATCTATGCCAATTAGTTATAATTATTGGAAGTTTAAATTCTAATGGTGAAAAATATTTGTAAAAATAAATTGATAAGGATAAATATAGTAAATTCTCAAAGATGGACTTGGTCAAAGCACTACTATTGATAAAACCGTTCCGAAAAATTCATAGGACAGATAGATTCCGTTGCATTTCATTTGATAAATTTTTTGACCTGCTTATGAGTCAATCACTTTTATAGATTTTATTGCACTTTAGAAATTCAAGACATGACAATGCATACATGAATGATACAGAATCATCAATACTGTAGAATAAATTATTCTGTACCATATTATCTTTATTGTAACACTATAGCCCCTCCCGGGCCTTTTATTCCTGCAAGTAAACGATCCAACTGTTTCGGTCTATCTAGCATCGCCCTGTTTCGAAATGTGAGCAGCGGTGAACGCCCCTCAGTTCTTCCAGCGAATACCTTTTTAGGTGTCTGATGTTTGTTTATACGAATTACGTGGCCAGCCCTTGTAAGACTAGCTTTCAAAGTTATACATATAATTAAGAGCTCGATTCGTGAAATATTTCAGCTCATAGTTGTATTTTATACCCGATCCGATACCCTTCTAGCTCACGTCAATCTTTCGCCTCAGGATCCGCCTCTCGAATGCACGCAAAATATTTGCAGATGCATGGGTGAGGATTTGTATACCTGTAATTGTTCCTTAATTTAGCACCTTAAATACGTCAGTTTGGCCAAGTGTGCGATACTGTGTTCGCCAAGTGTGGTATTTTGTATGGTTTGAGATTCTGTCCTAAACTACGTCATGATTTTGATTGTAGCCTCATTAAGTTCTAGCCCTAGTAGTTTCACTTCGGAGTCGTTATAATCGAGCGTGACAAGATGTTAATGTTTACCTATCTGGTACTTTTGGCTAAAATTATATAATAATTGACCTCTTGTATCAACAGTGACTTTTCTTATAGAGTTTTCCATTAAGGATATAACAATAAATAAATAAATGTTAATAAATCGATTGTGACGTGTGCTGTGTGGCAAGTGGCACCGTCTTGTTGAAACCACATATTGTTGATGTCAAATTCATCCAATTCTGGCCACATATAATCTACCAACATAACACGATAGCGGGCTCCATTGACGGTAGCATGACGGTCATTTTCATCCACGAAAAAATACGACCCAATCACACCTCCGGCATGAAAACCGCACCAAACAGTAATTTTTTGCAGATGCAACGGTGTCTCAAGAAGCACATGTGGGTAATAACGCATTTTGCTTATTGACAAAGCCATTTATCCAGAAATGAGCTTCATCGGTCAAGATGATTTTTCGATAATAGTAATTTTTAATAATTTCCAAACGTTGCTGGTTCGTCAACTTTACCATGATGAAAATGTTGACTTTACCTTGCGTTTTGACATTGACAGCTCATTAAAAATGTTTAAGGGTGCGTTAATATAGAGATATGAAATTGTTATGCCCCTAATGCAAAACCCCGTACATATATATATATATATATATATATATATATATATATATATATATATATATATATATATATATATATATATATATATATATATATATATATATATATATATACTATATATACACACGATGTACTCACTGTAATAACATAAATATAAGCAACCGTTGTAATACATTGTCAATTAAAACACATCTACAATAAACGCTCCTGGAGCACGAACCTACAAGGCATACGGACGTCTATTGCTTCTCCGCGATCACAACAAATTGGCGACGGGCACGGAGGAAATAACAAAAGCAGGCAAGTAAGTTTAACTACGAATCTACTGCACATAAATACTTACCTACTTTGAAACATACTCGTATACAATATGCCAAACACTTCGGACAACTTAGGAGATTTAGCAGCCGTGGCACCAACAACGTGGTTCATTCGGTGAACCCTACTTTTCATGGTTTGTTTAACATCGAACCATTTCATAAAAATATTTCATCGTGGTCACGCTAGGTGGACCGGCACGAGGGCGTTTTTGCAATTTTTGGGACTTCACCAAGCATGAGAGTCCACTTATTTCGACATTACATCGGTCGGAAGACCTACAATATCGTTTGTCACAAACTTGCGCCGCATAAACAACATTACGAGCCCAACCCGCTCAAGATCGTCGAAAATTATCGGTTTCACCTACGCAAGCAAGGTGATGGTGAATCCATTGAAGACTTCCTTGTGGCGCTTCGAAAACTATCCATTAGTTGCAATTTCGGTGCATACTTGTATACAGCATTACGCAACCAATTTATTTTTGGAGTGCGAGCGCAAGATTTTGAATCGTTTACTCGAAATTGATAACAACCCTAAAAAAAGCTGTGGAGAAGGCGCTAGCTATGGAATTTTCATAGCGGGGAGGAGCGGAAATTCTCAGGAATCCTGAGAAAGTACTACACGTTGAGCATAACGTCAGACAAACAGGTAAACAGCTGCATAAAGGTAATAATACTTATACCGAAAGTCATAAGTGCTATCGTTGTGGTAGCGACACACACATTGCAAACACATAAATTCTAAGTGTAATTTTTGCTCGAAAGTTGGGCATTTGAAAAGTGTGTGTCTCGCTGCCAAATGGGAGAAAGGACAAATAAGAGATAACAAAGATCCAAAGAACACAGTTAAACTTAAAAATTAAGCAAATTTTACAGAAATTGCTGGTGACCCAAAAGAAGTTTGCCATATGTTAACAGCTCATATGCTCGCGCCAAGGTCGTTTCAAAACTCAACGTAAATAATGCATTGTTAAACTTCGAGGTTGACTGCGGATCACCGGTAAGCATCATGAATGTAAGTGACAAAAATAAACACTTTGAATCGATCGAAATACGAAGATCTCAAATGAAATTGATAAGTTATTGTGATAAGGAAATTTCTCGGTTTAATTTTAGTTAGCGTTAAAGCAGTATCGTCGTCATCGTTAGAGTCCGCGGGACTACCCAGAACACTTAAGCAATACATCGTCGAATCGCAAAGGGGCAAAAAATTTCAAATGTATTCTTTTCGGGCTAATAATATAAACTGATGTTAAAACGGTTCCTCCTACCCTAAATACAGCGTCAAAGCTCGCGAGAATCAAGAGTAAGTATTATAAAATTTTTGCTAATACAATGGGAAAAATTAAACGTATCAAGGCTCACATTAACCTTAAAGAAAATGCAAAACCAGTCTTTATAAAAGCGTCTAACGTTCCGTTTGCAATTAAAGAGGCATTGAACGAGAGCTTGCTGACCTTGAAGTATCATAGCCATTAGGCATCACGTATCGTTCCAGTTCTGAAAAAGAATAATACGGTACATATTTGTACCGCCTACAAAGTTACGGTGAACTCAATCATTGTAGTTGACAAGCATCCAATTCCAACTATCGAGAAGTTGTTTGCAACTATGGCCGGAGAAACGAAATTTTCCAAAATCGATTTAGCAAAGACATACCTACAGATTGATGTACATGAAGATGATAGAGAAATTCTCACTAGCAATACTCACAAGGGTCTCTCCAGCCCAATAGGATGATGTACGAAATTTCGTCAGTGCCAGGTATTTGGCAACAATAAATTGAAATGATACTTCAAGATATCGAGGGTGTCTCTGTATTTTTTGACGATATCAAAATACATGCTTAGTGTAATTGATTGAATTTTATTTAGTAAAGTTAACAGAAAGACTTATTTTTCTATCTTATGTTTTCAAAACATATGCTTGTATCAAGCTCATTAACTTAAAATTCTAGTTTAATAAATTAATTGCTAAGGCTAGAAGCAGTGCTCAACCTGGAAAAACGTGAATTCTTAGCAGACAAAATTGAGTACTGTGGATATATTTTCGTCAAAAAGAGAATTCATAAAATGACTCAAAAGGTTGAAGCAGTACAAAAAATGCCTCAAACACGAAATAAAGATCAAGTCCGAGATTTCGTGTGCTTAGTAAATTATTACGGAAGATTCCTACAGAACATAAGTCGTACGCTATACCCAATTAATAACCTCTTAAAGAACAATGTGAAATTCATATGGTCCAAGAAATGCGAAGATGCATTTCGTAAAGTGAAAAATGAAATCAGATAGCTTCTCAACTCCCCCTAATGCTTGCAACCGATGCATCACCTTACGGTGTCGGTGCTGTACATAGCCATTTATTTCCTGATGGACCTAGATACACCCATTCAATATGCATCACAAACCTTATCATCGGTTCAACAAATGTATCCACAAGTTGACCGAAAAGAATACGCCATTACATTTGACATACGGAAGTTATACCAATATGTATACGCAAGGAATTCATTCAATTACTGATAATAAAGCCATATTGCAATTTATGCTCCTACAAAAGGTTTACCATTACTATCTGCCGTAAGAATGCAACATTGCGCTATATTTTTAGAATCTTTCGACTATGACATCAAATATCGTCCATCACAACAACATACTAACGCTGATGCATTCTCACGCTTGCCATTGGAACATGCAACCATTGATGAAAGCGATATTGTCGAGCTTAACTCTATTGATTGGGAAGGCAACCAACGGTGAATCTGAGTAGAAAACTCTTCTCAGTGGGTTGATGCATGGTCGGGATGTCAATGCTAAGGACCGCTTTGGTATCGAGCACTCCAAATTTAAACTACAAGGACATTATTTAATGTGAGGATTTACAGTTTATATTCCCAGGACCTTGCGCAGACAAGTACTGCAGGACCTTCACTCCCCTCATTTCAGGGTCTCACGTATGAAGGCACTGGCACGTATTTACTGTTGGTAGCCCAATATTGATAAAGATATCGACACAATTGTACAAAACTGCCAACAGTGTCAGGACACTAAAATTAATCCAAGCAAAGCAACCCTTCACGTATGGGAAAGACCATCTGGCCCATTTCAACGTTTACATGCAGATTTTGCTGGACTTTTTATAGGTAAACAATTTTTAATGCTTTTTGACGATTACACAGAATGGGTCAGCGTTTTTATGTCGCGAATTCTTTCGCATATTTAGAATTCCGTCAGCATTCGTTAGCGACAAAGGAACACAATTTAATAATTGTTGTCTTATTTGTTTAAACAATTCCTGAAAATGAACAGAGTCGTTGATATGGGTCCAGCCTCATACCATCCTGCAACAAATGAGCAAGCGGTACACTATGTTCGTACGATTAAGGAAAAACGCAAAGCACTTAAATGCAGTAAGAATGATTTGCAGAAGAATTTATGCAACATCTTACTGAACTACCGGAAAATGATACACCCTGTAACGAATCAGTCATCATCGATGCTTGTGTTCGGTAGACAGATTCGCTCTCGATTGGATACAATGTTAACACAAAGGGAGGATCTTAGCAATTCCCCAGTGGCAAAAGATCATAAATTTAGTATTAATGATCGCATCGCAGTGCGCGAATATCTGTCCAGGGAGGAATGAAGATATGAATATGTGGCGGAACAAGTGGGAGATCTTCATTAGGTCATTAAATTAGATGATGGAAACACCTGGAAGCGGCATTTAAATCAAATGCGAAAAGTTGGATCCAGTATTCAGGGTGTAGTTCTCGAGGATTCTCATAGTGACGACGAAACTGAGGTATTATTTTAAACGTAGAGCGCAATAAAATCGGAAGTCAAATATATTCAAATGAAACACACGTCGAAGTTATTCACAATATCCCCAATAATCCCGATCCATTGTGAATCCAACCTGAAGTAAGAAGATCAGTACGTATTAGAAAAGCTCCTGAGAGATTGACGTAGGCCTAATGTAATACTATTTACAATAATATTTATATACAAAGTTACATTAAATATCACCCAATTTAATATTGTACTGAATTATACGTATCGTTAAGCATATTGAACTACTCGTATTATCTCTAACAACAATGTCAAACCAAAATTTAAAATGTAGACAAATATTTATGAGCGGGAGACTGATATAACCACTGTAATAACATAAATATAAACGCTCGCTCGAGCACGAACCTCCAAGGCATACGGACGTCTTCTTCTTCTCCGCGATCACAACAATGTATACATATATACTATATATATATATATATATATATATATATATATATATATATATATATATATATATATATATATATATATATATATATATATATATATATATATATATATATAAGATGTAATGACATTTGTGACGCAGCTCGCAATTTTGCTTCAATTTCAAGCAACTTTTCAGGAAACTCTGGTAAGTTCGTTAACTAGCCAAGTCGACCGAGCGAAAACAAAATAGCAGCCATTTTAGACGAGAATTCGTGATTTCTGCTCTCACCAAAATACGAGTATAATTCCGATTTAGACGAGATTCGGTACGGAGGTTCATTAAACTATGCAATGAAGCTCACAAAACAAATCGAAAATCGAACCGTTTGAAATTCGATAAAATGGTGCCCGCTCAAAAGTCGAAAAACGCGCAAAAAATTATTTTTGTAGTTGGGACTAAATCCTTCAATCGATGTTAATGAAAATTAGTAGTCTGATAAAAACTATGTGTCTAGGGAACAAAAAAATTTGAAATTCAGGTCTCAAATTCCAAATTGGTGGCTAGTCAAAGTTGGGAATTTCAAAGGCTTCTAAAAGTCACAATTTTCATTCGATTTACATGAAACTTGATTTTAGTGTAGATGGTAATTAGCTATGAGTATAATGATTTTGTTCTTAGTCTGACAATTTATGAGCAAGTTTCAGAATGACGGTGGTTCAAATATGTGATTATGGATTTTGATGAAACTTCTAAAAATGTTGAATTTGATATTGCATACATTAGAAGTATATGTATTTTGAAGCTAAGGGCTTCTACGAGAAATTTGCCTTTGTGGCTGGTAGTGTCTACCGGGATTTTTGTTATTGAATTGGCGAGTTACCGAAATTCAGCATTACTTGTAACAATACGTTACGATCAATACTGTCGTATGGTTGCTTTAAATTATAGAAATTTGGTGAACGTCGTTGACTGTAAAGAAATAAATTCATCATCGTCTACTTACTCTTAAGCCACCTAGGAACTCCCCAACATTACTGTAGGCAATAAAGATAAATCATCTTCATCATTTTTGGCAACACG
The DNA here is from genome assembly GCA_963969285.1 of Odontomyia ornata. Lineage (NCBI taxonomy): Eukaryota > Metazoa > Arthropoda > Insecta > Diptera > Stratiomyidae > Odontomyia > Odontomyia ornata. The sequence goes on along the minus strand of OZ017740.1, from coordinate 459,444 downwards.
GGGACGTTATATGCCTCTAAAGTTTTCGTTCATTAGTTTGCCAGATTTTTTTGTGAATAGTTAGTTGGCTCCACTCACACGAGATTTGGTCTTAATTCCAAACGTGTTAAATCACTTTATGAATGAATTCCTGAACGTCTCTACGACCATATTTTATGAACTTAACAGGAATTTGATCTATTCATAGCTTTTTGTTATAATTTTGGGCTTTGATAACGAAACAAACTTCACTCAGAGTTAGTAAAGCGAATGATAGATTTCCGAGCATACATATTGACTACGATATTCTGAAGATTTTCAGAAGATTGTGTATGTTCTTGAAATATGATACGCACCTTTCCTTAATCCTATTTTTATCGGCATTAATGTTGCAAATATCATTACAGCCAAATGTGATCTAGAGCTGATATCCGTGTCAGCATCAGTCTTACGATCAATATTTTCTTTACTTAATTCTAACCAACTAATTCGCTATGTTTTCATAATTTACTCTTTTCGTCCTGGTTTTTCTACATAAATATTGATTTCATAATAATAATTGTACACCTACAGCCCCTTTCGAGCCTTCGCTTAGAGATGGTTAAAGTATCTCATCATGATCGAATGAGTCGGAACTCCATAAGGTGATATGGTCAGTATCATGCTTTGGCCGTGTGTCCATCCCCCCAGCTGCGATACATCCTGATTTTGAACTAGCACACATCATAAATAAGCGGGTTTATAGTCCGTCCGAAGAATTACTCGAACTAAATCTTGTTTATTGATTTCATATCTGCAACGAAATACATAATTGGCAAACCATTTTCTGCATTTCAGCTAAGAGCAAAAAATGAAAACCTATGAACTTTGCACCCCTTCTGATTGTTCCGCTTCAGCAAACCAGCAATAAATACCGTCTAGTTATGCTGCATACTTCTATATTGCCAGCAAAACCGAATCTAATGTACTTGACGATGTCAGTTAATCTAGAATATTAATGCCAATATCTGATTTTTTTTCTTTGAGTCGAAACGCATCTGCTCAACAACAAAGCAAGGCCCGACGGCTTAAAAAAAAAAAGATAATTGGCCCGCAGATATCAAGTAAACAAAATAGTTGATGCCAATATCTGAGTTTAAAAATACTAGTTGAAGCTTTCAATTTATGTTTTAAAGATTTTTGTTGTTAAGTGATATCAAACTTCGAACTTAGTTGGAGGTTGCCTCTTGAAATTTATGGCATCAAAAAAATATGGTTCAAATGTGGTTTCCTCTTGAAAGTTTTGGAGTCCTCAAAATGTTTAAAATTCTTACTGGGGGTCTAATCATAGAGGAAAACACTACGAGTTTCCTAGGATTTGCATGGAAGTTTCAGGAATTATATTTATAATGAATATCTTTTAGAATTTGTTCAACGGGTGACATCAGCAACCGCAAAACAAAATTGCGGCCGTTTTAAATGAGAATAATGCATAAAACTGTGTTATTTTTCCCGAACTTAAATATTTAGGGTACATGCTTTTAACACTTTATTGAATTTATTACCTAAAAATAACAGGTGAAAAAATCATGAAGGAAGATACAATAACAAATAACTTAAAGGAAATTAGTTGAGCTTTTTAAATTTAATATTTACGCCAGTAAAACTTTATTGGTATGATTAAACTGGATGAAATTAGATATTAAAGTAGTCCTATAAAAAGTTCTTATATTATGTAAGTTTCAATAGAATGTATAGCCGTTCGAATTTTCTCCGATTCCAACAATCATACACGGTTTTTCTACTACACGGGCTTTCCATCGAACCAAAGACTACACTTTTGATTGCATTTTCTCCAAATATATAACATAATAAAAAAACACTGAAGATGACTCGAAGTAGTCGAAACGCGTCTGCTCACACAACAAAGCAAAGCCCGACGGCTTTTAAAGAAATTGTTATGAAGAGTACCATATGGAACTGTTAATATATGTAGTAACCTTAATGTAACTGCACTAAATTTTCTCATAATCGACAGTAGACATGGTATAATAAAAAAACAATTAAGATTCGGCTTAGTCAATAATTTTAGCAATATTGCGACAAAATTTTAATTGGTTAAAATGGAGTTATACTGGTTTTTCTTTTAAACCAAGAATATATTTCTTGTGCATGTCAGTAACGTTTTTCTTGCATTAACTCATTCTATATGTATATATTCGTATGTTTGCATATAGTAAGATAAGAACAAAACCCTTCTGATGTGAGCGTAGTTCTGCCTACTCTACATGTTTAAATAAAAAGATTCTGATCTCGCCGAATTTTTGAGCTTGCTTGTTATTGGGTCTCATCTGAGGGGCATGTAACTCGAATAGCGGTAGAGGACGAAATCCGATAGGTAAAATTCCATTTTCGCCTTGGTATCGATTTCTCTTCACTAAAAATCGATCTCAGTTATTGAACGCAACATATTGCATATCAGTTTTTGGAGATAATTCGATTCTGAGCTATGCAGATATTAACATATAGTAAGTGTTTGGCGAAAAGGACAAAAAATTATATTTTTTTCATATTTTGTATTGAACTACCTATTGCTATTAAAACAATTGAATTTACTTTACGTGAAGTTTCTTACTAAAGACGTGTCAATTGAACAACGGAAAAGGCAATTACGAGCATCGTTAGAAAAAGTTTATATTTACGACTTTATCGTCGATTTTCTCCGTCACTGTTTATTTTATGTAATGGTTTCTTGAGGGGGCATGTAATGGAGAACACTACTGCCGATTATGACAAAATTTAGTGCAGTTACATTAAGGTTACTACAGATATTAACATTTTCATATGGTACTCTTCATAACAAAATTTCAATTTAGTATGGGAATCATACCCAATTCTTTTGTCTCATTCAAGAATTTTCTGCATTAGAACCTTGTACGTGGTGTAAAAGGGGTGTTTGGAGCTTATAAATATAACATTAAATTGAGATAAAAAAAATCAATACATAATTATTACTTGTAGAAAAAGAGCAAGATTTTTGCTGGCTTTCTTTTATATTCATCTATATCAGCAACAATCAGATATATTATACATATTTTACCACGATAGATACAACTTTAAAACACCCTAAAAACGATGAAATGATCTTACATACATGTCCCCATCCTTCGGTACTGGATACTTGTTGCCCGGAAGTAGAATGGAGATTGGGCGACGGGCTAACTCCGCATCCCTGGAAACCGCTACAATGTTTCGAAACCTGCCAAAGGGCTACAATTTTTTTATCGTTCTACTAAAAAACCAAATTAAGGATACCCATTAGAATTTACTGGGGAAAATGTTACATTTACAAATCCTTCTATTATTATTAACAAAGTTGAGTGAATTTCGATTCCTGAGTGATTTATTATGTTGTACTCGAAAGAGTCTGCTACCATGATTTTGTTCCTATAAAATGTACGCTTTCATCAAAATTCAAAAGCACGTCCGTACTTCAAGTGCTGAAAATGGAGAAAAATCTCATTTAAAACGGTCACCAATTTGTTTTACGATTAATGATGTTACTCATTGAACGACCTTCCAAAAATATTCATGATATCTATCCTACCTAAAATGTTCATATAAATCCTAATAAGCCGAATACTACTCGATATTTTTGAAATTTTAATGATTGATCAGTCTTATAAGTAGCCATCTGGACGTCGAATTTCATTGAATTTAATTGTACCCTGAAGATTTTATTCAAGAAAATGTAAAATTGATAGATCATACTATTACTAACCAAATTTTTCCGAATTTCGACTTCTGAGGTATTGTTCTTTTTTGTTATCACTAAGAATCATCTCCATGATTTTTTTCAGGTATTTCAATAAACAGGTGTCCAATCGCGAGGAGGGACACCATTTTTTCCGGTCGCTTCCCCTGCCTACCCCGTTATCGATGTTGCACTTTTAACAACGGATATCAGAAGATCTGCTCAAGACCTTTCATTTGGTAATCGATTATGTTCAGTGAAATAAAATTTTTAAGGAGTCACATGCTTATATATATGTACTATATGTAATCTTTTAAAAAAAATTTCGACTATGAAACTGTCATTAACCAAAAACTTCTGAGCTGCTCACAAAATTTGATGACTGTAGCTTCTCTCGTTCCTGAGAAAAGTTGCTGTGACGCACTGACAGGTAGCCGAACGCATGCATAGGCAGGTACCGATATTAATAGGGTAATGTAAAAAAAATTATTTTCCAAAACCCTAAAAGCGTTGAAGTAGTTCTGTATCAGTAAAATGACAAAATATATATTAGGAGTCAAACTTCGCTCAACTTTGTTGAAAATATATTTCAAAATTTATCCAGTCCATGATATCAGTTATACTGAAATAAAAACGTAGCTGCTCGAAATATACTAATATGTTACTTCATATTGAATGTAAATTGCATCAGAGGGTTTTTTTAAGTTTATCGGTTAACGGCTTAACAAAAGTTTCTTCATGACATTGATTAAAAACAGAACCCTTGTGACAGAAGTAAATTCCTGCCTGCTCAACATGTTCATATAACTGTTGCTCTATTTTTTCTTCTCTATACATTAAAAGCTCCAAATACGTTTTCTGCAGAAAATATCCTGGTAACTCTTGCAAAGTTACCCCTACAAAATCTGCTGAAATGCCCGTACATGAAAACTGAAACGAATCCTTTCAGTTGTTGAGTATCGTTCGTATATGTAACAACCGAAGGATTCGCGAAATACTGTGCTTGCCTATTCAGCACTATTGTTAGTCAATATTTTGTGTAAAGTTGCATAAACAGTTCATTTGCTTTTTCGCAATTTTCCTTGTTTCCATCAGAACACGGCGTTCATTGATAATGCTTTCAACTCCGTATACTCTCAGTATCAATTAATTTATATTCGAGAATTCCACAATTTTCTCATATCATGTCCTGAATTTTATGTATTGAAAATAAAGGTGTTTCTTTTAACTAATGATACATATTATTGTTGTTCCTGTTGCTTACCGTCTGCGAAAAATTAAACTCTAGACCGCGATTCTGTTCGAAAATCTGTTTTTCATTTTATTACGGTGAATATAATCATTGACAGCGATGCACTATAGGTAGACAGTGTGATTGTTCATGTTGTGATTTTCGCAAGTTTCGTGACTGGTGTTAGTGCAAAAGCTTGAGTGTATTTGCGCGGTCATAGCTACTCCCCTTCGTCGTTTATATGTCTTTGATTCAAAGTGAGCACATGTGAACAGTATTTTGTGATTAATAGCGGGCTATAAAAAATAAAGGTGATACAATAACTTTTAAAAGACATTCAGTTGAAATATTTACAGACGACTAATGATGTAACACGGAAGAAAATACCTATACGAAACCGTGAACATCGTTATTCGTACCAAGCTTTTAATGTTTTGTTTGTTTTTCTTTTTATATCAAATAAAAATACCATTGACTTTCACTGCGCTTAATGATTCCTTGATATGAAGCCTTTCTCAACAATTTTAAGGTAGACCTTTGAAAAATCCCAATGAAACTTGTCGCCCTGCTGTGATTGTAACGGTGGCTTAAACTAGTGCTGGAGGGTGCATAAAACATTTCGGTAGTTCAAGCACACACATGTACATGGGAAGTAAGGCATCGTTTCACTCAATTTTACCACGGGATTCAACCACGTGTCTGGTGATTGATTTACTTACTACTGACTGCACTTGTGCAGTTGTCGTTTAAGACAGGCATTTCCGTAAGACTTTCTAGTGAAAGTACCATCAAAAACAATAAAATTCGGTATATGGGGCTTACTATCTCCGTTTAGTGATATGTTCGAACCTTTCCTTCTGTATATCTGTGTCCCTGAACGCACTCCTACCTGAAATAAGAGGATGCAATCATTCTTAGAGTTCACGTCACGCAACGAAAAAGCAGTATCGTTAAGGGAGGAAGCAAACAGAGACACGACAACTGACGAATAAAAGATGGTGGCTTGCAGCTTGTGACATCCAAAAAGCATTGTTATTTCATAATTTAAAGTTTTCACTTCTGCCGGCAATTCTCAATGTTTGCTTCTTTCGTTTTTTGTTTTTACCTAAGATGATACAAATATGCTAATTAGAAAAACCCACTAAGTTAATGAAATCATCTACGAGTATGGCCCAAATTCCCACTTGATTCCATCATACGTAAAGTGCATAAAAAATCGAAATCGTAATTCTTCCCGCATTTTCTATTTCCATCTATGAAACGTTAGCGGTAACAATAATTATTGGTGTTTGGCATCTCTTGCCATTCCGTTATGCACCCAATTTCAGGTTTTCTTTCTGCCTTGTTTTTCTATCTTCAATCAATTCAAAAACATTGAATTTATGTTTAGACGTACCATCAAAATTTAAACACTTCTGTCAAAAGTTTTCTTTATCTTTACTTTGAAATATTGAACTGATCGCCCGTAGACTGTGATCCGAAACAAAAGTGAAAATTTGGAGTAAAATATCCATTTAATGGGTTATTTCTATTACAATGATAACTATCCTCATAATCTTAATTGTAGGGGTAGTTATTTCAAAAACCTCTTCCGCCAATTATTTAGGGTTGTAGGCCGAGATAAATCCTGAAGAATAATATAAAGATATCTATCAAAGATTCTTCCAAATGTGGAGTTTCATAAAAATTTAATGTATCGTTTCTCCTAGCACACGAATAATCGATCATCTATGCCATTCGTGGGGCATGATAGCCTAAATAAAAATTCCGAAAATCAGTTAACCATAGAAAAAAATTGAATGTACTCGTATATATGTAGTCACCTTCCTATTGTGTATTCATTGAAAATTTCTACAAGAAAGCACCAATTTCAATTAAGCATAATTAAACTATTAGCGTCATCAGAATCCAATAATATGCACTGTCCTGCACAAACATAGCACATGCTCTAAATGTTAAACTTATTAAATCAGCACTTAAGTTTTCAAACCAAAGAAAGAATGTTACAGAAAATGGGAAGTGAAAACAGAAATTTTTTCCCCTTCTTACCGTGTTAAGGCAATTTACTACGAATTTGTGTAAAAGCACACTAATGGAAATACTATATATATGCACGATACAAGGTCCTCTCTGTGTAGTGCTCAAGGCAATGGTTTCTAGCAGTAACCGTAAGGATGCTTTCTTGAGAACCCCAAAAATGAATGCATGTTTACACTGTTGCTTTCAGATAACAAAGAGTTTGGGGGTTGTGTGGAAAAGTTAGCTGTTATATGTATACTAACAAGGGTTGTATTCAGTGTCACTATAGCACACTGCAATTTATTAACGCTTTAGAGTAAACAATATTAAGCGAGTATACCCACGGGGATATTTACAGTAGCACGATGTTGGTCGCATATGATACTTGGAAAATTATTGCAATTGTAAAACAATGTCTTTAGTTATTGTTTAAAACAACAATGAAAGCACATAAAGATTATGAGTTGTGAATATTTTAATAAGTAAAATGGATATCACTGCAATGAATAAATCCATAAAAAAATTGAATAGGCTCCACTGAAAGAGCGTTTTAATGAAATTAAGGAATATAATTTATTAATCCATTTTAAGTGGCAGCTATTATATTTCAAAAATATTGATTATTTTTGTATCATTGCTATTACAATATTGTCCCATTTCAGCTTTAATTTAATTAAGTACAATGTTACTTCCAAAATGTATATAAATTAAATTGCATGTTATAAATTAAATTGCAATTTTCTAGAAAGCAAAATCAATGAACTCAGACTATTAGAGCACTAAAAATGAGAATGGAGAACTTATTTTAATAATCTTCTTGCCAATTCTCGGACAAAAAATTATCTAAATGATCTCAAATATTCCAGAAAAGAATATAACCTCAAATTTAAACTAGGCAAAAGATCCGTATTTCCCATAGGCGACCATTTGGCTCGACGTGTATAGTAATGTACCTCTTGTATCGACAGGTAGCTTTCTTATGAAATATTCCAGAGGCAAATTGAATAGCAATGAGGCCCTGCTTTAGTCCGATATTTGCGTTAAAGGCATCGGTAAATTGGTTATTGATGCGGATTTGGGAGGTTGTCAACGTCATTGTCATTTTGGTAAGACGGTCTAATTTGGCTGCGATACCAAAGCAAAACATTATTTGATACAGTATATTACGATCAATACGGTCGTATGCTTACTTAAAGTTAAAGAAGATTTGGTATACATCTATGTTGAACTCCGAGCATTTCTCAAGATTCTGCTTGACTGTGAACGATTGGTCTACCGTCGATCTACCTGCTCTAAAGCCACCTTGATACTCCCCAATAATACTATTGCCGTATGATCTGATTTTATTTTCTTAGATCTGCACGCTGTACCAAGTAGTGATATGCGTCTAGAGTTTTCGCACTGTAGCTTGCCACCTCCTTTGTGGGTAAGGAATAGAATTGATTTGCTCCACTTGTTCGATATATGTTCTTGCTGCCAAATGTGCTGGATGCCTTAATGGGTGGATTTCTGAACACCATTCCACCATATTTAATGAGTTTAACTGGAATCTCATTATGCCCGGCGATTTATTAGTATTTTGGGCCTTGATGGTGGTACGATCTTCATCCAAAGTTGGTGGGGCCAATGGAGCCTCTTCGTGAATACATATAGGCTATGATGTTCTGAAGCAGTGCGGAGGATTTAGGTGGTTCTTGAAATATGATGCCCATATTTCCTTAATCCTGCTTTCATCAGCGGTGATGTTGCCGATGTCATCACGGCAAAGTGTGGTCTTGGGCGCATATTCTCGTTTCAGGCTTTACACTACTTTGTATGCTTGTCTTGTGTCGTTGCTCGGTCGATTTGCATCGACGCTTTTCAATTGGTTGTCATAATATTTTCTTTTCTTGATTCTAATTATCTTATTCGCTACTCTTCTGAGATTTTCATACTTTCTCTCTTCGTCCTGGTTTTCCTACCTGACTACCATTTGTACGCCGGATTCTTTTTGTCTAATGCATTCTGGCACTCATCATCGAACCAGTCGACTAGTCTTTTCATGTGATTGTAGAACGTTCCCTTCATTTCTTAGGTCGGGCGTGTACGTTTATCAGCCAAATTTTAAAGAATTTCAATAAAACTAATGAGAATTCCTTGCTTCAGCAAGAAACACTTCTCAAGCCTGAAAGATGATTCCGCATCCCTAACTACAATATATGCAGAAAAGTAAGAACGACGGTTGTAGAATGCAGAACAGCCATTTTTGTGAGACAAAACGTGTCACTATTTCATCAACACACCCACCCTTCAAAGACTAGAGGCCACAGTAATCAAAGTGTGAACTGATTTTCTAGAATTCAGTGTAAATTCTGCTTACAATCTCACAGGAAATAGAAGTTTCCCAAACGATCTCAATGCATTTGCGGGCTCTATTTTCATCACGGGAGTTCAAATGCCATCCATCGCCATTGGGGAGCTGTGAGAAGCAATAAAGCTGAGACCGAGCTCCATACCACTTCAGCCTGCATATCTCCAATGAACCAACACTTTATGGATCGAGAAATTGCTTTGCACCGGACACCAGAATATATTTCACACAAAAAATGCGGTTAAATGTACTCAATAAACTGTCTTACGACCACAAAGAAAACATCGTTATTGATGTTCCTATGCAGGAAAAGATAACTAAAACTGGAAAGCATTTAAAGTCGTATTGCCCAATGAAACTAATTTTTAATCACCTGAAACGGCCAACAACGTTGAAAACATCATTGAGAACTTATCTCAGAAAATCGTTCAGGCAAACGAGAAGGGAAACGAATCTCTATGAACTCCATCAGAACATCAAAGAACTGATAAAGAAAAGAGATCAAGTGCAGAAGGGAGCTGTATGTACAGGTAAGCCTACGCTACGCAAAAACGCTACTCAATGAAACGAGTAGTGGAAGAATTTTTTGCAGTCTCGAGCCTGGGTTGAGGAAGGCGGTTCTTGGTAAAAAAACAAGTTGGGTAAACAGACCTACGCTCATGTCAGAAGGGTTTTGTACTCTTCTTCTCAGAAATGCAGTCACCAGCAACGAATAAAGTCAAGAAATTTGTCAAAAAGACGTGCACGTTTAAAAAAAAATCCATTGTTCTTCTATTTTCAACGGCCGCCATTTTGTTGCAAACCAACAAAAATCACTCAAATCATGAACTCCTAAAAATATTAATGTTATTGACCTTATTTGAAAATTTCAAAAGCCCGTAAAATACCAAAATCTTGTTTTATTGTTGTTGTGATTGGAGAAATTTCAAATGGCTATAACTTCCGTGTATATCATTCGATTTTCATCAAACTTACATAGTTTAAGGATATTTTGTAGGACTACTTAAATATATTTCGTTCAGTTTACGGGTACCTAGGCGGTTTTATTGGGGAAAATGTGAAATTCGAATATCATACTATTATTAACAAAATTGAGCGATTTTTGACTTCTAAAGTATTTGTTGTTGTTGTACTCATAAACACCTCCACCCCTAATTTTTTTCAGATTTTTCGGATCACAGGTGTACAATCGCGAGGGGGCGGGGGACACAACTTTTTCGTGTATTTCCCCTCCCTGTGCTCCCCTCGAAGCAACCTTTGCCAAACTAAGACCTTTTTTGGAAAGTTCTTATCAAGACTACCTTTGATGACTTTTTTTTCGGGGGGTCACTCCCCTATATGGGGTTTCTAGCTTAAGTAGTTTCCGAGAAAAACTGCTGTGACACACGGACGGACGGACGGACACACAGGACGCAATTTTAGTAGGGTTTTGTAAAATTATTTTACAAAACCCTAAAAACGGTTCTTCGTTTTCCGGCTTTTGTCATCTTTGTTTTAACCTCGCGGTTTTTACAGCCAAAAAACCTGTTCCGAGAAGGTCCGGTTTTTCAGTTTTTTCTTCGCAAATTTTTTAAATCAAAAAACTCGAATCAAATTTTAACGTATATCTTTATGTCCATTGATTAGCTAGTAAGTAGTTCTTCGATGTTTTACTCACTAAATTATTTAAATTGAATCGGACTTAAAGGTATTGGATACTGAAGGATATTTCATCCACATTGAAAGGAAGTATAAGCAACTAAATACCAATAACCAATCAAACATCGGAATTTATTTTGCTCTGGTGACTGTGGTCATTAATGTTGCCTAGGTAGAGATGGTGAAAAAATACTGGTTATTTTTCTATTCCTTTGTATCTAGTTTTTTAGCCGGTTCTTGAATTTGAAAGAAAAATCAAGTTTAAACCGAGAGGAAAAAAACCTCCAGAAAAAAACCGGGTTTTCGAACCAAAAAACCGGTTTTCTGTTAAACCGATGCGGGTTTTCTCATCGCTAGCCTGGGTGTGGTAGGTTTTGTTTCGAACAAATAACAAAATTATGGTACCACCTATTCACGGTCCGAATGGGATGGAATTCCACGCTGCGGGTAGGGCTGAAACATATGCAAATTCTCTGGAAATACAATCCGAGATAATTCTTCGGACGAGTAGGACTTTGAAACTGAGGATAGAATCGATTCTTCGGTCGGCAGACTCCTGAAGAATAACATTCAACATGAAGACAGGATTAAACTAAGGGAGTTAGACGAAATCAGGAACATTATCGCTCAACAAAGATAAAGCACCTGGATACGACACCATTACGACTTTTTGGCTACCGGACAATATTTTACAAGTACTCATGGACATTATTACTGCTATAGTTCGGTTGCGAAAGTATCCCAAAACATGGCGTTTATTATTATTTTTCCGAAACCTCAAAAGGACCTACAATTTCCACAAAACTGGAGACCTATTACCATCCTCTCATCGCTGTCGAAAATTGCGGAAGGGCGATCCTGCATCGATTTGATGAGGTTGTACCTGACAAAGATATTATACAGGAAGAACAATTTGGCTTCAGAGCTATGCACTTTACTGAACTCCATTTATTTAGCGTGGTCTAATACATGTGAATAGGCTTAAATTGCAGAAACTCTGCCGGCCTGATTATTTTTGACACTACTAAGGCCTTTGATAAAATCTGGCATGCAGGACTAATCTTCAAAATACATAAATTCAATATGTCACTATAGCTCACTCAAATTATTGGCTCCTTCTTGGAATGCTGAAATTCCGTGACAGAATTGACAAATAACTCCCAAGCCTGAGACCAGTTGAAGCTGGAGTTCCTACGGGATCGCCCATCTCACCGGTCCTACATAATATATTTACTGCAGACCTTCCCACTGCCTCCAAATGTAAAACGATCGTTATACGCTGATGATACCTGAATATGTAGTACAGTACGCCAAACAAGAGTCATCACTCCAAAGTTGCAACGGTCATATTGGAATACTTTCGTAAATGGAAAATTAAGATTAATCCCGACAAAACCCAGGCACTTTTCATTAATAGGAAACAAGTTGGGTAAACAGACCTATGGTCATGTCAGAAGGGTTTTGTATTCAATTTACAAAATGCAGTCACCAGATCGAATAAAATCAAGAAACGATTTTATTGGAGAAAATATGAAATTCGAAGATCATACTATTATTAACAAAGTTGAACGAATTTCGTGTTCTGAGATTTTTGTTGTTGTTATACTCATAAATATCTCCCTTGATAATTATTTCAGATATCCATTCGCTAGGGAGGAAACACATTTTTCATGTATTTCCCCCCTGTGCCCCCACTGAAGCAAAAACTGACAGTTTAACAACTGTTTTGAAAAGCTCCCATGAAAACTTTCATTTCATACTCATACCGGCTACGTTTGATGAATTTTTATTTTCAGGAGCCACTTTCCTGTACTGTTATCATCGATTAATGGCCAATTTTTTCGAATCCTAGAATGGTTACAAAGCCCTTTTGCTAGGAGCTCTCTCCCGCCTCCTTGACTTGCTTCGCTTATGAGTATTAATTGTAGGTACTCATCTTCAGTCATTCATTAAATTGAATCAAGTGTTCAAAGCATGCACCTTAAACGTTGAAGTTGGGAAAAAATAACTCAAAATTATTCAATCTTCGCATTTAAAACAGCCACCATTTTGTTTTACGATTACTGATACCACTAGCTGAACCGATTCGCAAAGATATTCATGACACCTATCATTCCTGAAATTTTCATGCAAATCCTAGCAAAACTGTAGTGTCTGAGTCGGTAAAAAGCGCATGTTGTTCCATAGCCATATGTTGCCATAGTAATACGAGTATATGCAGCGCATATTGTTCCATAGTAATACAGGAAAATTCAAACCGCTATAACTTCGCTAAATATGATTCAATCTTTATGAAACTTTCAGGACAGATCAACCTTATAAATAGTCATCTATGTACTGAATTTCATAGAATTTAAGGGTACCGTTAAGATTTTATTCAAGAAAACATAAAATCGATAAATCATACTATTACTAACAAAGTTGAGTGAATTGCGACTTCTAACGTATTTGTTGTTGTTGTACTCACCAAGGCCTACATTCCTGATTTTTTTCAGATTTTTCGGATCACAGGTGTCCAATCGCGAGGGGGGGGGACACAAATTTTTCGTGTATTTCCCCTCCCTGTGCGCCCCTCGAAGCAAACTTTGCCAAACAAAGACCTGTTTTGAAAAGTTCTCATCAAGACCTTTCATTTGATACCCATATCGGCCACCTTCAATGAAATTTTTTTTTCGGGGGGTCACTCCCTTATATGGGGAGACCCCCCTTAAATACCTTATGAAATTTTTTTTGTATTTGAACTTTGAAGAGAACACCACTTTACACCAACATACAAAATTTGATGTTTCTAGCTTAAGTAGTTTCCGAGAAAAACTGCTGTGACACACGGACGGACGGACGGACGGACGGACGGACGGACAGACAGACGGACAGACGGACAGACAGGACGCGATTTTAGAAGGGTTTTGTAAAATTATTTTACAAAACCCTAAAAACGACAAACTCCACAAAGAGTTATTGATAACGATACAATATACTGAACAGAAACAGCTAAATACCTTGGACTTACATTCGATAATAAACTCACATAGAAACAACGCATCAATTCCGCAAACTCTTTTTATACTCTCTCGTAGAATCCTGCAGACTTAGCCTTAAAAATCATTAAATCCAGAAGACAGCCTTAAAAATCTACCAGACGACAAAGACTAGCAAAAAGCACTCCAGTCCTCCCAAGATAGAATTAGTAGAAAAGTCTTAGAAATTCCATGGTATTTTAGAAATACTGACACCTACAAGGACCTGAAAATTGAGACCGTTGAAAAGTAATTCTTTCAAACTTTACAAAATAGCGATGAAATCAGGTTTCAAATTATCCGCCAAATAATATTGTAAAATTTTCTTTTTTAAATTATATAATAACTGAAACTGACATGAGAAAGTAGGTGGGTGCTAACGTGCTTATAAACATGAGGCAGTTAAGGTGCTACATGGCACTAACTCTACATCCCCTATATTTTAAAACAAGAGAAGCCAAAATTTAAAAAATGCTGCTAATAATAATAATAATAATAGTAATAGTAAATAAGCGCAAGGTACGCTGTATATCAGCCTTACAAACACATAAAGAATTAGCCATGATCAATTTCTTCTTCCGCTTCAAGGAAGAATTGGAAAAAAGAGTTATTTCATGCTTATTCTCCTAAAAGTAAACAATAATTCATAAATTTAAATGGAAATTAGAGGTATTACAATTGTTTTTTAAAAGCATGGAATGTTATTATTTATTTTTGAATTTTAAAACGAAAATGATAACATTTCATGTTACTCTGAGTTACGCGTGACCTAACAAATGAATTAAAAAATTAATATCAAAATCAACTTGCAGAAAAAACAGAAATTTTGATCGCACTTTGCTCATGAAAATTGGGTTCAATTTTGTTCTAGGTCTTCACTCTAAAGTCCCCAACACGTTTCTACTGACGTTATTATTTATCAAAATTTGACGCCAGCAATGGGAGGAATAATATAACATTTTGCATAAATTTAGCTCATTTTGTCAATACTTTCTTAAAATTGAAACATGCTGAAAAGAATGTTTTGCTTCAGACCTGCAGCCCCTCTTGGACCTTTGCTTAGAAATATTTAGAGTATATCATTATCTTGATTGAATGTATCGGGACTCGAGAAGCTGATATGGTTTGTACCACACTCCGTCCGTCCACCCTGCTGCAAAAAGTTCTGATTTTAAGCCAGTACATATGATAACTGAACAGACTCATAGTTCGTCCGAAGAATCGCTCGAAGCAAACCTCGTTGTCATCAACTGGATTCGAACCAGGGGTCTTCGGATTACGGGATGAGCATTCTAACCACTATCCGCGTGGACTAGACATTATTTAATTGTAGGCATTGCTTACGATATCTTTTTCAATTTGAAGCTAATGTAGCATTCCGAAATTAGAAAATTGCGTAAAGATCTATTTGATTGACCTGTCGCATACTAACTTTGCGAAATGAAAATTCAAAATTAAACGTGTATAGTTTACCGATATCTTTGTCATATACTATATATTATACACTTTGAACAAAAAGTTTAGGTGCTACCCGAGGGTTCATCCTGTAGAAAATAAGAGAAATGAACGTCGTAAAAAGCAGCAAATAGAACTTTAATTCGTGTGTCATCTTTAAATATTGTAAAGCTGTCAACATGCTCCCACACAATGAATTCAATGGAAAAAAGGGAGAAGTCGGGCTAATATAACACAACCAAATTGAGTTCTCACATGCTTTTTAGACCCCAAGTCTGATTGAAATAACTCTCCGCAGGCAATGAGTGATAATCGCTGGCTTAATGTGTTCAAGTAACTCCTGAGCTAAAAAGAAGCCTCAGAATGCATCTCCTTCTCCTTACAGTGCTCCGCAGTATATAATAAAATGTGCTTCGTCTGCAAACCTCTACTCACTATTCTATTTTTTACGTTCTTAGTTTCTATTTGATGTATTCAAGTATGACGGACACCGCCGTTGATCCATTCATCTGCTTGTTCCTCCATGACCTCCTTCGAGCCCTGTCACTCAGTACAGATTAACCTTATTAGCAGCTTGTTGAGTTACTCGTATGTAAAACAGTCTTGTACCATCTTCGATTTTAATAGCTGTTTCGATTTCAGACAAGATGGCTATCGTTTTGTCCTCATGTTTGAGATGTTTGGTATCATTCTGAGTGGTTCATTGTGTTTCGTGCCGATTTCAAACAATCCTACCTTTGTTCCCTGTGCAGTCTTTATTTTTAAAGAAAAGGTTATTTATCAGATTGATGGTTTATTGTTACGTTGTGCGAAGCTTCCACTCTTTTTATCGAAGAAGGAAAAACAGACACCAAAAAAGAATTCCTGAAGAACACTTAACTGATTCTGATCCTTAAATCAAATAATTATGTTGCTATTATGACATCCTCCGGCGTATGACGGCGAATCTCCAATTCTAATATATAAAAGTGGATTTCGGAATCGTGTTATACTAATCTTGATAAAATAAGTGCATTACTAATCATCATCATATCGAGTGAGTGACTGAGAACTTCAATTGAAAAATAAAAACTCAGGCTTCTATTAAGTACCAAATGCTATGAATATAGACTAGAGTGGCCTAATATTTTTAGTAATTAACACGTTTGCTTACGGTTATAGTCGCTAAGATACCATTCATAAAGTGCTGGAAACTAATCCTAGACAAGTGATAATTGTGAAATTAATTGTGATTGATATTGTGATTATCAAAATGTTGTCTCCTGATTCTGAAATTAATACGATTGCAATGGCTACAATGCGTAACAGCGCATCAGCTTCCTCTGGTATGTATACATTATTATCTGTACTAAATATAAATTTTGACTGTTACAGGAACAGCTCCTTTGTAAATATATGTGATTTTTCCTGTCATGCTTGTACTCTTAATAAAGATTCCATTTCACTACAATGTAGTTTCCACAGTGAAAAGTTGATTGCTCGATGTATTTATTACAACCTTGAATCAATGATATGAACCCAGTTTGTCGAGTACCGTTATCGCTATATGTTAACGAAAAAACCTTCCATGATATGTTCACTTCTTCTTCTTCATCGCGCTACAGCTCCTCTCAGGCCTTCTTCTTCTTCGTAAAAATACAGCCCCTTTCGGACCTTCGCTTCCTGCAAATAGCGCCTCCAACTGTCTCGGTCCATTGACCGCGTCCTCTAATTTTAAAATACGAGCAGCGATGAACTGTCTTCGTCGAACGAGTCAGACCAGCGTTTCCTCGGTTTCCTCACTGGCCTCCGCCCTTCAGTTCTCCCAATGAATACGATTCATGTAACCAGCCCATTGCAGCTTCTGCAATCTTACAATCGTTGAGACCTCCGGCTCATCAAAAATTTCATACAGCTCATGGTTGTATCGGATTCGCCATAGGTCCCCGTCTAGCTTCGCTGCTTAAAGACGTTCAATATATTTGCAGATGCTTGGGTTGGGGTCCATGTTTAACACCCATAGCATAATTTAGGTCTTATCATGGATTTATATACTTGGAGTTTTTTTTTCCTGTGTATGTAGCTGGTCTTCAAGATCGTCAGAACTGAATAAAATATCTTATATGCGAGCTGTATTCTTCGGCATATTTCATCTTTAACGACCGTGACAAAACGTTGATGTCGTCCGCATAGGCTACCACTTGGCTTGACTTCTATAATAATATACCATAAGCAGCAAAGTAACAGCCGATTAAATATTTAGCAATTACAGCAACGGGAACACATAATACTGGCGAGATGTACGTTTGCAACGGACCTCTATACTACAGATATGTAGGAATTTGGATGAAAATTTTAGAAAAGGTGTATGACATTGATATGTTATCACCATATAAAACAATAAGGTTAACACACAGAAAACAAATTAGCGGTGAATTTAAACACATAACAATCAAGTTTTAGCTTTTGAATTCAATTTACGGAATATATTTATTCATTTAGGTAAAATTCATTTAACAGATCGATAATCCAATAACAAAATGAAAAAGAAAGATAAAAGCTGTACAACTATAACAATATAGAATAATTACACAAATATCAAATGTTTAGAAGCAAGTTCCTTAATCAACTCTTAAAAGCAAGAAATGAAGAGAGAAAAGGACTAAGCTAGATCATAATACGCAAAGCGTAGAGTAAAATAAGACTCCTATTCTAGCATAAGGAAAACGAACATATCGTTTAATCTAGATGAACGGAGAGCCTGACAGAAGCATAAATCAACCTGAAGATTAGAAGCAGCCTAATGGTGACAAAGATGGTATAAGAAATATTGATCTAGAAAGATAAGATAAGGAAGGTTAAGCGGGATTCATAAGGTTGATACGACATATTAAACTTAAAGAGCAAGAATCGTGTAAATTCACGCTAAGCAGACTCACCGAAAACATTAGATAGGAATATAACAGCAGTATTCACAGAGGAAGAAATGCTTTTAAACTTGTGAATATGCCTATGTTAAGAATGAGTCCGGTGGCCCTGGAAATCACGTCCAAGACATGAACATCCAATTTAAGTTTTGAATCTAAAGTAACTCAAAGATCCCTATATGAAGTAACAACTGTGAGAAGACAAGCGTGTTGGGTATAAGTGAAGACTAGCGGCAAGTTTTTTAAGGAAAAGGTCATTTTGTGGCATTTGAAAATATTAAGACATAGTAAATTAAAGGAACACCAAACGCTAAGAGCAACTAGGTCCATTTGGAGAAGTTTGCAATCGCTAAGAGATTTCATTGCCTGAAAAACAAAGTCAACTGCATACAAGAGACAGCTGAAGAAATCACAGAGGGAAGGTAATTTATAATTTATATATTTTTGACGATTATAAGACTGCGGAAGATGCAATGGACTGGACACATGAATCGTATGGACGAACAACGGATACCCAAGAAGGTATTCGTTGGGAGAACTGAAGGCCGGGCACCAGTGGGGAAATCGAGGAAACGCTGGTCTGACTCGGTCGACGGTGACAGTTCATCGCTGCTCGGATTTCGGAATTGGAGGACGCGGTCAATGGACCGAGACAGTTGGAGGCGCTGTTTGCAGGAAGCGAAGGCCCGAGGGGGGCTGTAGTGCTAAGAAGAGAGAGAAGAGAAGATAATTTATAACCAACAGGAAAAGGAGACGTCCAGAAATAGAACCTTGGAGGACACCAAATAATAAATAAAGTGACCTGGAACTGGCACCACCAAAATTAACACGACAGGAACAATCCAATGCAACAAAGTAGCCGAGATACCAAAGGCATTTAACTTCAGGCAAAGTAGATAATAGTTGACAGTGTCAAACTCCTTAGATAAATCCATAAATATAACTACTTGGATCTAGAGTAAAAAACATAAATTTTCCTTCGAACCATAGATTTTCTTTATTTTCCACATATACCGGTATTTCGGAAGTTAGTTGCTTGCTTCCTCAGTGCTAATGTTATGTTTGAATAGACAATGCAAGGAATAGATGAGGAAGATCTGAGCCACCTAATATAGGACCAGAATGGTTTTGTGTTACTTGCCCTGAGCGTATCCTCTAAACTGAGGAAATGGTTCTTTAAGGCATGCTTAGTATCTTTTTTGGCAGTAGCACGTAGTGAAACAAAGGGTGATTTAGCTTCTTCAGTACCAGACAATTTAAAGCGACAACGGTGTTTAAAGCGTTAAGTACCCGCTTAGTAAGCCAGTCCTCCTGTTTCACTTAGCGCGGAGATTGAATTGGCGTAAAGCAAGTAATTAGATGATTGAGGTATTAATAAAGTTTCAATGAAGCATCCTCAATATTCAGATAATCCAAAAACGCTGGCTAATCAACAGAATAAACTTCTATGCTCAGAGCTTCATAATTTGCCTTGAAAAAGTTAAACTTGGGGTTTTGCATAAGCCTTGGTGTTTTAAGAGGTATAACAGCAATTTCAAAGAATGGTCGAGGGTGGTGTCGGTCAATGCAACACAAAGATATAGAGCACGAGTAACGGATAAAAAATGAGGCGGCAAATTTGAAGAAACAAGACCGTTGGAATTTCCGACATGATTAAGCTGTGATAGCGAACACTGAGAAAAAAAGGATGAAACAGCTAGGCAGAAGGAAGTAGTAGAGCGAGCAGTTGGAGTGAATGAGGTTGACCATTCTAATTTTGAGCGGGAATGACCTTTAAGACGATAGGAAGATAAATCATAAAAGAACTGCTCGTGTAAATGCAAAGGCGAATCACAAGGAGTATAGACAGAGGAGGCTAACAAAAATTCATTATACAGCAGGAAAATTTTAACCATGACACATTGTGAAATATTAAAACAACAAAAATTAGAGCAAAAGAAGCTAGACAGAGCTTTGCTTACGGGAATTAAAACCCCACCACCATCAATTTGTAGCTATCCGATCACGATCCAATCGATAGACAATATGGTCGGGAAAAATTTCAGAACTCAAAATATTTTGGTTCAAGCAGGTTTCCGTAAGACAAATGATCGAATCATAATTAATATGAAAAATGAAAAGCTCATCAAGCTTGATCCTGAGGCCTTGTACACTCTGATAAAAAATAGAAAAATTATTTTGCTTGTACTTGAAAGCTACAAACTAGTTACGCTGAGCATCATCCAAGCGGGCAAGTTAATATTACTAAGCGTTATATTATAGCTTGGGGAGCCTTCGTCCAGCGGCACAAAAGTTATTCCTTGTGGAAGCTGAGAACGTAGCTTAAGCGACACATAAGCTCGGAACCTGCAGCTGTTGATCCTATTGATTGGCCAAGCTCCTAGTGGCCATCAGCGGATTAGCTGGATTTGTAGCCACTGACTGCTGTCATCGTGGATTGGTAATGGAAGGTAGTCTTTTAGGAACTGCACCCTTGCTCTCATCAGCATCAATGTTAGTAGTAGCAGAAGCAGCTGATGCTGCTAAAAGTGGCCGCAGTTTTGATGGACTATCCACTCTATTAGCATCCATTCTGGAATTATTCGCGTTTGATGCAATTGGTGTGGCAAGTAGTGAAGCTATGTTGGCACTAGACAATCTGTTTATGAGTCAAATTTTGATATTTAGAAAATATTATTTAAGTTATTTGTTTTTCTTCCAACCCCTTCTAGCGGGAGCCTTCTCCTGCTACTTCGACTTGTTGATCTTGCACATCATGGTAACGATGTGTGTGTGGGGAAGCTGTCGTCAAAGATATTAATCTGTATGGAACATTTTCATGAAACACGCTCCAACATCTTCTTTATTGTTTAGTTCTCAAAAAAATACTTTCGTTATCGCACTATAGTAGAATGCCTAGTTCGGAACCTGTATAGCTTAAAAGAGAAAAGGTCAATAAGAGTTTTATGCTGGAAAATGTGAAAACTTGCAATCCCTACTGTTTCCGACCACGTAACGCGCATCGACTTCTGTGATTTATTCTGCACAAATTTTGCCCATATTCGCAACTTTCTTGTCGTCAACACATTTTTAATGTTGACTTTTTCTCAACGTGTCCTTATAAAGGTTTGAACTCAAGCTTTCATTAGCTCCCATATTTGACCTTCGCAGGCATTTTGATAAGATATATGGCATAGCTTAAGAGAGAACTTCCTACGAAGCTTAGTCGGACGGACATAAAAATTAAATTTTGCTAAGACTTTGTCAGGTCCTCTTAAAAAACATTACTACTCAAAAAATCTCAATTATAGGATATTCCATAAAAAAGTAATTTAAAAAGCTATCGGAGCCATCCGAAAGAGTGATCGATATCCGCGCGACGTTAGAAAAGCTTCAATGTAGAGCAAATTTGTCGTATAGATTTACATTAAGTTGATGTGAAAAGGGTGTAATGATCCAATTAAAAAGTTTAGCTAATTCAAGTACTTACAAGAGAAATTTGCCTTGAATATAACTTGCAGATACAAAAACATATTGAGTTTGCATAAGTAGAAAAATTAAAATTAACTCCCTCACCTCTGAGCATGGTGGTCGCCATCACCGGTGTGTATCTAAGAGTGATGGCCTGAGGAGAATTAGTGCACACGTCGAAACCACCTTCTTCTAACATTTTTCTTCTCTAATAATTTTTCAGAAAAATTATTATTCAAAATATGCAACTCATTTATGTAGCTGCAAACAATTCCATAAAAAAGTAACCCAATTATAGGAGGTTTACGCTTCAAATTCCTTGCCGTATATTACATAGTCGTACCCATCAACAAGCTCTAAATACTTAACGCTTTCGTATCACATTGCAGTTGTTGTTACACTCGATATTTACTTCTGGATTTACCCCCTCCGATTCTGTAATCACATTTAAAATCTATCTTAGGTTAATTTCTGATTTTACAACAATATACAACGCATCAGCTCATATATTTTTTGCTCTATATTTATTTGTGTAAAATACATGCTCGTACTTTATTATAGTAAGTTTTCTCAGTAACTAGAAAAGCTAGAGTCATCAAACCATATGAACAGCTCAGAAGTTGCTGGTTAATGAAAGTTTGATGGTCAAAAAAACATAACATAAGGATGTGAGCACCTAAAAAAATTTTCACCTAAGATAATCGAGTAGAGTATCAAATGAAAGCCGTTGATACCCATTTTTAAAATTGCAATATCGATCATGGAACGGGCAAAGAAAGCGGAAATAAAGGAAAACATTGTTCCCTCCTCCCTCGCCATCATGGAGGCAGTTCAATGACAAATACCTAATAGGTCAAAATTGACTCAACTTTGTTAATAATAGCAGGATTTATGAATTGAACATTTTCGCCAATAAAATCAGATCTGGGTCCTTAAATCCAATGAAATTTTGTATCCAGGTTGTTCAACACAAGATTGCCATATCTTGTTATTTTTAATAAGAATCTAACTATATTCAGTGAAGTCACAGCCATTTGAATTTTCAGATACCACAGTAACAACAATGGGCTTTTGATCAAACCAGATGCTACATTATTGATAGGTTCTTCTTCAAAACTTTAGGAAGGATGAATAGCTTAAATATCTTTAAAACTCTGAACACTGAATGATAAATGCTATACTGCAACGAAAATGGCAAAAATTAGAGTAAAAAGTGAATTTTAAATTCATGATTTAATATACATATAATAGACGTATTTCTTGAGTTTGTACATTAGTCACGCAACGTAAATGTCTACATTTCATAGGTTCAGTGAAAAAACCATTCTGACATGAGCGCACTTCTATCTACTCGACTAGTTTGTGTTGCATTTGATTGTTAATTGCTTATTTCATGCTTATAGAAATGCCAATATGAATGCACTTTTTTTTATACTTACCCTAAGGGTAGAACTGAGCGGCATATTTTTTACATGAAGCTTTATTAAATTTTTTTTATTTCATTTTATAGTTCATCGCAAGCCTGATTGGACCTTTCTATCGATCAATGTAAGTAACTTTTTTTATGTTTTTATAGTAAAAAGTTTTAGTTAACTAATTATTTTTTTGAATTCAATTGCTAAATCGCGGGAGGTTATATGAACAGCAATAATAATAATAGCAGTTTAGAGCAAACTACAAATTAGATTTCCATATGTTACTCTTTTTCTGACTTTCTCAGTCCTGTCTTCAAATTTTCCGTTATCTTCACAATAATATCGGATACGCTATTGACGCAAGGTCTTCGTCGTCGTCGTGAAAGGTAAACGGCCTCCGTAACTAGGAACGGTCGTATGTTTCCTCGGTTTCTTTTTGGTCTCTGTCCCCCAGTTTTCCTACGAATATCTATCTACGAAACTTATTCGATTAGCATCATGCAGTCATTCCATTGCTGCTTCCGCTGTTGCAGAAACTTTCAGCAAAAACTTCCCACTAAACACCTTCCCTGTCAACCTGAGAACCTAGCCTGGAACCGTTTGATACATTAATTCAGGCTAAGCCTCGTTTTGCTACGCCGTGGGGTGCCTTCATGTTGGGGAATCCATCCTCTAGCGGGACCAGAGAGAAGAATAGGGATTGCTAGAAAAGTAATCCCCAAATCCGACTTCTTTGACTGCTATGAGCCCTTTTTAGGTCTTTGTACAATAAAAATTTTTTTTTACAAAGACCTACTAGTTTCGCGACGTCTGTTCGTGCGTCACAACAAGTTTCTTCAGAAACTATAAAAACTAGAAAGCTCAAACTTTGTGAAAAGGTCAGAATGATGATCTTATGTCTTACAAAATATTTCAAAAATTTTTAAGGGGGTCCTCCTTGAAACGAAGTAGCCCTTAAATTTTTTTTATCAATCAAATGTAGTCGAGTCGGGTATCAAATAAAAGGTTTTAATTAGAACTTTTAGAATCTGAAACAAAAAAGTCATTTTATGCATCAGGGGGATCCAGGGGGAGGCAAGTCTCTCCCCCCTTCTTGCGATTGGACACCTTTAAGCCGAAAAATCTGAAAATAATTACAGAGGTGGGTCTTTATGAGTACAAGGGCAAAAATACCTTAGAAAACTAAATTCACTCAAATTTGTAGATTTTACATTTTCGCTCATAACATTATGAAATTTTGCAGTTATATAGAGCGATATAAGATCTTTATATTCATATGGAAATCCAATGAAAATCAAGGGAGTTATAGCCATTTCAATTGTATGCAATTACAACAACAACATGTGTTGATACATATTTCAAATTGACCAAGGCATTTTTAATGATTTCTAATTTTCATGAAAATTTAATTAAAAGTGTTTAATTCGAATATGTTCGATCGATAGGGCATTCAGGAAAATTATTTAAGCTGTATTAAAATGGCAGCTACTATGTAGTTATGAAAGAAACTCTGCATATTTTGCATAAATTTGAACAATTTCTTGTCCAAGTATTGGATGAATAATTCAAGTCATCGATTCACGCTATTAGAAAACTTGTTTCGAACCCTAGGATGGTTGCAAAGACCTTCTGGTAGGAGCACTCGCCTGTTTAACTTGTTATATTTTAGTACTGCCCGAACATAATGGGCTGCATGATTTAATTTGTCTACCGATCCAAACATCTCTCCAATTAGAAGCTCTCCTATTTCCTTGAAAAGGTCCCGACGCAGCCTTTTCCATCTTTTATATGCAAAAATCGCATGGCGGGCATCGGCTTCCTCTTCTGCTCAAAACTTACAGTCGAGGTGCCGTGACTTTCCAATCCTGTGCAAGTAAAACTGAAAACACCCATGCCACGGTCTCACATCAGGAATGAGGCGCACAGTCCATCTTCCCTTCATGCTGTTCAACCAGGACTGCTGCTAATAATTGAGTGAGAGTTGTCTCTCCTCATGGGCAACTGTCTCCCTCGTATCCTCGTTTCGACGCAGGTAGATAGTACGGCGCTTTCTAGCAAGGAAGTCGATGAGTATGACGCCTGCGATAACTAGCACGGCCGAATTGCAGACTGTCGAATATGAAGATGCAATCCTCAATCTCCCCATCTCTGTACCTGTGCCAAGCGTTTTCGGTACAGCTACTTGCTGAGAGCCTCGTCTCATATTTCTGCTCCGTACAGTAGCGCCAACTTTACAGACATCAAAGGTCGCCTTCTTGATGGGTTGCGTCGCCCTACGTTGGCCATTAATCGACTCAGAGCCGATACAACTAAAGCAGCTTTATCAGCGATTTCCCTGAATTGCTCAGATAAACTCATCTTTGAGTCGATCAGCAACCCCAGGTACTTTACGGATCATTTCGATTCAAACAGTACTTCCTCAATACTAATCGTCCTTACTCTGGGAAGTCTTTCGTTTGTCAGAATGAGCACTTTGGTTTTCTCCAGTGCTAGACTGAACCGGCGAGCAGCCATCCAGTCTCACCCGGCGCAATAGCAAATTTAGTCTATTCCGTAATGGTTAGACAAACTAAATTTAGATCGTTTCCATAACTATGTAAGGGAAGGCGACTCGATGCTCCTCCATATTTTCTACACGG
The DNA here is from genome assembly GCA_963969285.1 of Odontomyia ornata. Lineage (NCBI taxonomy): Eukaryota > Metazoa > Arthropoda > Insecta > Diptera > Stratiomyidae > Odontomyia > Odontomyia ornata. The sequence goes on along the minus strand of OZ017740.1, from coordinate 433,612 downwards.
TAGGTCCACTGCTGTTTTCCGCTCTCGAATAGAAGTGGACATTGAACATATTATGCAACTTATTGTAACGAATTCTCCATTCTATTCTATACTTTGCTACGTCCAAGACCTTTTCGGGTCCATTTCTTAGCGTCCCATCTGTACATTATTTTTTAATGCTGAGAAATTTAAACGTATATAGATATAAATCTTATTTAGACCGATTGACAAGAAAAGAACATAGTTCAATGACCAACAGATGCCGATGGCCTACTCATGGTATAAAACTTTAAATCCTTGTAGATTATATTCTTAAAATAAAAAATTTTGTATTAGTTCCGAATCAATATTTTATCTGGTATTCACATACAGTTCCAAATTTTCAAATCAACATAAATCGAACTTTTAAGATTGATTAAGCATAAATTCGCTTTATGTTTGTAAAACGTTAAAAATGGTTTAAATAAAACATATTATTCAAAAAAAAAACTTTTAAGAATCTACCGACACAATAAACACGATATGCTTTTCATCAAATTTGAAACAGGTTCATAGTCCATCAGAAGTATCATTGAAAATAATTCAAGCGAATGAAAATTGTTCCGGTAAATCTCTGATTTATAGGCAGTTGTCTAGCCGTCACACTACTCGGACCGACTTATTTCAAAATAACTTGTTTATGTATAATATGATATGATAATCTTAAGTATTCTCACATTCAAATGACCTGGTTTTACAAAGTTTTCCCGTCATTATTCATATATGCATACAGAACATACATATACCAACGTAAAGAACATGCAACATTCAATGGACCTTTCTACAAGCAGCGTAAAAGTAAGCGCAGCGTAAGTAAGCGCGAAACAGGTTATATAGGCAAGTAGAGTGAGGAGCATTGACGTAACTTGATGGTTAAAAACACTCCAAAACTTTCTTTTCGGGCAAGACATACGAGTATAATCATTTGATATTGAACATTAGAGGACATCAATTGGGTCTTTAGCAAAGATGGCGCTGAGCGCAGTAGATACGTGCGCAAAGAATGAAACTTTGCTGCGTAGCTATTATGCCTTTCTCTCCTTCATTGCTTTAGTGTGCTCAGTAACAGATATATATGTATGATAAGTGAGTTCATGGGTGCAATACACGATGTAAAGAATGGAAGAGACTACGACTAGATAGTTGTGCGATTATCGCAATTTACACATGCTTAAATGGAAGCGGCCAGACTGCAACTTTGCGACATTTCTAGCATGTTGATTGTCAAAAGGATTTGTGACTTTTCCTAAAACTAATTTACTAGGCATGGTAATTTTCGGGTCACAAGGTTTTGAGGCACTCGCGCAGGCGCACATAATTTGCTGGTATGAATGGAAGTAATTATTTTTTTTCTTTTGCAATAGTTACAATAATGTCGCCACTCTTTGTATATTTGCCATATCTAAATTCCCACTGATTGTCTTAAACAAAACGGTGCATATGGTTTCCTAGTATTCCTCCCGCCTGCAGTGGTTGCGATTTTCCAGTGCTCGTTTGTATGTGTACGTTACTGATTTATCATTTAGCTTGTGTATCTGGTACCTTGGGGTAATTGATTTTTCTTCTTTACAGCTCTTGGAGATGCGGCATCGGAACTTGACCCTTAAAAGATAGTGGTCTAAATCATAGGCAGCACCCTGAAACAAGCGCGTGTCAAGAATGCTGATTGCCGCTCGTTTTTATTTGAGAACATGGCCGAACTGGTTAAATGTGCGACCGTCTGGAGATGTCCACGTTCTCTTGTGGATGTCTTGATGCGGGAATTGTGCTCTCCGGTTTTTCCTCTATGCTCCGTTTCTCTGCCGATTTTTGCATTAAAGCTACCCATAACATTTTTAATTATAAGACTGCGGAAGCTACAATGGGCTGGCCACATGAATCGTATGGACGAACAACGGATACCCAAAAAGGTATTCGTTGGGAGAACTGAAGGCCGGAGACCAGTGGGAAAACCGAGGAAACGCTGGTCTGACTCAGTCGACGAAGACAGTTCAACGCTGCTCGGATTTCGGAATTGGAGGACGCGGTGAATGGACCGAGACAGTTGGAGGCGCTATTTACAGGAAGCGAAGGCCCGAGAGGGGCTGTAGTGCTAAGAAGATAACAGTTTTAATGTCGTTTGATGACAATACATCAACAGCGTATTCCAGGGTGCTGTAAAATTCATTCTTGATTATTGCCTTTTCTTTGTTTTCTGTAGGCGCATGCGTGTTGACCAGCCAGGCATTAAAGGACTTGATCTTGATATGAATCGCACAGATTCTTTCGTTAACGGGCTTGAAGTCGGTGATAATTTGTTGACATGTGCTATCAATAATGAAAGCCACTCCAGGCTCTCGGTTTCTTTGCGGATTTCTGCTTTAAAACATGGTGTGCGTTTGCATGTCGGATGTGTCTTCACCGCGCCATCTGGTTTCTTGTGCTGCGTGGATGTTGATTCTATAGAAGATATCGCAGCGCACCTGGTCTGTTCAATGATCTAACATTCCAAGCTCCAAAAGAATAGTCATTTATGCGTTGCAATCGTCGTTGCTGTTTATCCAATCCGATCCGAGGTTGTTGTCCTGGTTCCATGACAAGCAAATACTAAGTGGAACGTTGTCAGCGCTTCGACTTATTCGGATTTTGCTCCGCGAGCAGTATTGTATTTCTCACATACTCACCGGGTAGCCAGTTCGGGCACCCTCTATCCGCCACCTCAGGATGTGTCCGATGGGAGACCAAAACCCCCACCCGTAAAATTTGGCTTGTGGTTGCATACAAAATTTGTTATATGATTGGATGTAGTCAAGTAAAATTTGGTAATGTTATCAAAATTGATCTTTTTTACAATAAACTACAATTGTTACGGCTACACTTTTTTTTAAATCCAATAAGAACTACTCTTGATTCGTACAAAATATATTCCTGCTAAACTAAGATATGTGTGATGAACATCAATCGCTATGTATTCTTATCAACAATTAATTTTTTAATTGTTTATTGTGTCAACAAAAATGAATATTGTAGATTTGAATGCAAATAAAGAAGAAACAGCATTCCCATTGAGTTGTATTTCGCTTTTAATTTTTGTTATCAGCTGTAGTAGGTAATTATTCTGTATTTATTATACAATCGTTCATGAAAATTTTGAACACTAACGTCTTGGCCAACCAAAATATATATATATATATATATATATATATATATATATATATATATATATATATATATATATATATATGACTTCATTGATAATTCTTTTGTTTGGAACTAAAACTTTAGACTAAAACAGGCGAACCATCAATGACATCACGTCACAGCAGCGTAACCAGTAGAAACTTGGCTTTATGCAGGAAAAGACTAAACCAAAGCTGATTTTGAGATATCCGGGTTTAAAGTTTCCAGGTCGTATGGGGTCTAGTATGGACTAGTTTCAACTTTTCTCATTAGACATCAAGAAATTTATCCTTCCCTCATACATTGGTTGTAATAAGTCCATTTTGAGTGTTTTGTCGGTAAGTTCGTTTCTGCATAAAGCCGTCCAATGCTCTCACTGATTGAACTCTTAATACAGTTCCAGACTCCCGTTTTATTAAATTTTCCGTTTGTGGGAATTATTTTGAACTGCACGCGCCGAAGGTTCGGTACACAACCGACGCCCGTCAAGCCGTGCCGCCTTAGGCATGCACCTAGTGTATTTAAGAGGAAATTCATCCCTGGGTATAGGTAAAATTTAAATTCAATGAAATTTCAAGTCTAGGTAGATGAAAGGAAAATTATCTTATCCAGTAAGCTTCTTCAAAACCTAACAATATTCTGCGAAGTTATAAGCATATGAATTTTCATATACTACAACAACAACAAATTTAGGCTTTCCCTTAAACCAGACGCTGCATTTTTGATCAAATATTGTTGAAAATGCTATGAATACGAGTAACTTAAATATCTATGAGATTTCGCTCACTAAATCCCAATGAAACACTGTAACAAGATGGTGGCCACTTCAATTGTAGTAAAGAAGGATTTTCTTTAAATATATTTAATACGTATGTTTTGGAAGTAACTTTTGATTTTTTTCATTAGATGCGTAAAGAAAGTTTCTGCATATAATAGATTGAGTAAAAGACCTTTCTAGTAGAAACGTACTTTTGTTTACTCAACTTGTTTCACTATTTCGCTACTAACAACTAAAGGGTGATTCATAACAAGTGTACACATGTGAATGGGCCTTAACTCTTATTTGTCACCAACTTCAGGTCCATATATTGACAGATTATGACAGTTTGGTCTTTTACAATTCCAACCATGGCAACATACACATCAGCCGAACGTTTTATTATTGTTGAAATTTTTACAAAAATAATGAATCGCCAGTGCAACCATTTCGCGCTCTACGTGCATTTTTTGGTCCACCCATAAATTGGCCGGCTAGATCGTGTGATTTGACGCCTTGTGACTTCTTCCTTTGGGGATTTCTGAAGGATCGTGTATACGCTGATGCTCCCCAGACTACTGAAGCATTAAAAAACAATATTCGAGCCAACATACGCCTAATAACGCGGAAATGTGCGGAAATGTCATCGAAAATTACAATCATCGTTTGAGCAGCACGAGGTGCACATATGCGCGAAGTAATGTTTCATTTTTAATTGTAAGGGACCAAATTTTCATAATAAATAAACATTACAGCTCAATCTTCACAAAAACTATGTTTTTTCGACAAAAATGTGTTATGAATCACCCTTTACAATACATTTCATTCATTAAAATCAATTAATGTGAGTGAATCAATTGATACATTCAGTTTTCTTATGGCTTTGTAAAAAAAAATACAATGCCCTATTAAAATCGGTACCTGCCTACCCGTCCTTCCGTCAGTGCGTCAGAGCAAGTTTTCTCAAGAACTAGAGAAGCTATAGTAGAGCCATAAAATAATCGAAAATAATGTCAAAGGATTTTAAGAGGGGTCTCCCCATATAAGAACGTGACGCCATAAAAATGTTGGTCGTGTACGATATCAACTGAACAGTCTTGATGTAATCGTTTAATATCAGCTGTTAAAATTGCGATATCAATAAGGGGTAGGCAAGGAAAGCGGAAAAATACTAAAAAATCATGTCTCCCCTCCGAGTTGGACACCTGTGGACCAAAACCAATTGTTTTCAGTAAGGTTACAGCCATTTGAATTTTCATTTATCACAACAAAAACTATGCACGGTTTTCCTACTCTATGGGTCTGTGATCAAACCAGAGGCTACATTATTTATGAGATCTTTTTAAAAACTAAGAAAAATTGAACAGCCTGAATTTCTTTGATTTCCTGTAAACTGAATGATATCTGCAATACTGCAATAAAATGACGGCCGCTTAAATAAGACCCAAAGACGATTTCCTTTAAAACTATCATTTAACATACATTTCATAGAAGTATATCTTGAGTTTTTACATTGTTACGTGGCACAAATGTCTTCATTTCATAGGATGAGAGCAAAACTCTTCTGACAGATCATACTCCTGTCTATTCAACTTATTTTTTTTTTTTTCAAATTGTCCAGCTCAAACATATTGAAGTTGATATTACGTTAAATGCATGAGTTTATAAATTTCTCAACAAAATCTTTATCACTCAACATTCCCTCTGTGAACCTTGATAACTTTTCTGTTTGTTGGGGAAAAAACTCTGATGATAAAGTTCTGAGCATTTGAATAATCCAGACATAGTAAATGTAGAAATAATGATGAAAATATGGCACAAGGTAATACGAATCCATGGCAAGAGCGAAAATTAAGAAATGTAGAAAAATTGTTTCCTAGTTCAATGTACATACGAGTATCTATTCTTACTGTCGGTTGGCTTTATGCCAACTTCTCCCATTCCTATATTCATTTGCATGGTACGCCATATTCATTTGAATTTTATTGTGATTTTTTTTGCCTGAAGAGGATGGACCCTTTTTTCTGCTTAAAATTTTATGAATAATTAAAATATGTAGGTGCTATCATCCTGCTTTGTCTTAAACCTGTTAAGGAAAAATTTTAACAACATGGGAATCAAACTTACTAATAAGGTGTAAATACGAGAATATAATATTAACTGCAACTACTCATAAAACCCTTCATTCAATTATATTTTCAAGGAACATATTTTTGTATTGATTAATTAACATCCTTTTGATTGTATTGTTGATTTATGTATTTTCTAAAATTATACCGGCTTATTGCAATGCAAATGGATTATCCCATTGAGGAACAAGAAGAAATGAGAGCCACATTTCGTAGCGTGTTGTCAAATTCGTACGAGTCGACCCTCTTGTATTCTCTTTTGTACCGTATCGTCAAAATTGATTGTAAATTGGATCGTTGCCTTCTTACTCAGACCCGAAAACGGAAACACCGCGTCACGTCGCGAACTAACCACTTCGAGCAACCTAATCAGCGCCATCTAGTGCTGTTTACATCAAACAAATTTTTTAAAGATTTTTGACAGTACATATGACTGTAATTTGAAATTTTATCAGTAATATGTCAACGATTTATTTTAAATATGAGACGTCGAAGACATTAGCGCGCAAATACGTATATGTATTTCAATCCCGTTTGTATCATTTCCGCTAAATTTCATCTCAGAAATGTCATATTTGACAATCTCAAAAGTAGCTGTTTATCGAAATTTAGAGCCACTGTTTCCGGTACGGGAAGTGACGTCAGGTACGTTAATTGATTTCCTTATGGGCCTGAGTAAGATGGCAACGATTGGATGCTATTTTATCTTCATAAGAATCATCAAAATCAAATAAAATTACATTCTGAAAGCAGAATTCGGTTAACTAATTCAAATAAGCAAGCAATTACAAAATGAAATTGAGTTCATTAACGACATTAAGTTGAAGTCCTTACATTGTTTACTTTCTCCGGCACTCATCTTACACGCTTTGCTCTCGCTATCAGAGGGTTGTCGTTAGGGCAGCGTCTTGCATATAGCCCCTCCTTTTCTTATTCCTCAATGGGTTACCCAAACCAGATAATGATCCATTTGCTTCATATGCGAAAACAAAGAGATTATCTTCATGATCATTTTAAAATCCCGGTAACGAAGAATCAAATTGATGTTCAAACTTACTTAATCAAATACAATAGCAGCCAGTTCGACAAATAACCTTTGAATAGAAAATTTCGCGACCATCAATTGATTACTTACCATAACATGAAAAATATCATTCCCCCATCCTTTCCAAATAAAAGGATTTTATCGTTCATTATCTTGAAAACCAAAGATTTTCCTTAAAAACGCCAAAAACCAACACGACTCATTATATCACGCCCGATCGAGTGGCATCAAACCCATTTGCCATCCAGTAAAACAAAATCGTCTCGATCATCATCGATTGCGACTGAGCAGTGCTGTAATTGCGATTTCTTGTTCAAAACAGAACACGGTAGTCGCATTCACAGCTTATGCCTTCATATTAGCAGCGTGAGTTTCTATGGTGTTAATGCGACTGCGATCACAGTATACAAATATGTATGTGGTAACAATTCATAATAACCCACTTTGCAGGAGCGCCAAATAGTTTGCGCATACAAGTATTGAGGCAGTTTTTTTTTGCTTTAATACTACAGCCCCTTTTGGGCCTTCGCTTAGAGATAGCGAAAGTACTCGTATCTCATCATCTTCATCGAATGTGTCAGCACTCTAGCAAGTGATATGGTCAGTGCCACGCTTTGGCCATGTGTGTGTCCACCCAGCTGCGATACTTTCTGATTTTAAACCACTAGGTATCATAACTGAACAGAATTTTAACATTTTTTTATCAACATTTCAGCCAAAAAAAGTTGAAAAGCTATCGGTTTTACATAGAAGCAATGTGCAAAATTAAAGAAAATACCGTCTAATTGATTTGTTTTTAATTTACTGTTTATAAATATAAAACCGTAAATTTAATTTTTTGCAAAGGTATATTCGCTTCAACTTTTTTAATGTCCTATTTGTTATGTTTTAATTTCGTTTTTAGGATTTTGTAAGATAATTTTACAATATGATACTAAAATCGGCACCAATCTGTGTCCGTTCGTGCGTCTCAGCAACTTTTCTAGCAAATCATAGAAGCTAGAAACATAAAGTTAAGTGTAACGTGAAGGTAGGTGCAAAGCGATGCCCTCTTCAAAGTTTCAGTACAAAAATAATTTATAAGGTTTTTAACGTTTTTCTATCAAAGATAGCCAATCTGAGCATCTAGTGAGATATGGGATGAAAATTATTCAAAACAGGTCTAAAACTGGCACTTTTTGCTTCAATGAGTGCAGGCGGAGGGGAAAAGTATGAAAAATTTGTATTCCACCCCTCGCGGTTGGACACCTTTGATCCAAAAAATCTGAATTATCGAAGTAGTTCTTTGTGAGCACAAAGCTAAAAAATACTTCAGAAGTCAAAATGCTTTGTTAATAATAGTATATATTATGAATTTTAAGTTTTCGCCCGCAAAATCAAGAAGAGCCTTTAAATTTATCAAAAACTCGTGCCTAAATTTCTTAGTAATATATGAATTAGCCCTGAAAATTTCACAATAATCGAGTCATAAACAACAAAGATACAGCCGACTGAATATTTAACAATTATAACAAAAACCAGACGTGATACTGTGGAAATACACATTTGAAAAGGACCTAGGCACTACAGGTATGTAGGAATTTGATGAGAATTTTAGAAATAGTTGGTAACAAGGTCTTATCATGACTACTCAAACAATGGAGTCAGCATACTGAAAACAAACTAGTTGAAGTAGCAGGAAAGTGCTCCTGCCGGAAGGGTTTTGTAAAACAATTAGTAAATCAAACAATATGTTCTGCATGTCAAAACTTAACTAATGTACAGATTCCATGAATTGAGTTCGAAAAATTAACTCCTGGTTTTTATGTTTTTTAATTCGCCCCCATTTTGTTTCAAGTGTTTTGACCCCGTCGCTTACTTATGTAAATATGTTTCATCACAAGGGGCATGTAATAATTTTATTTGCAATAACAACAGTAATCGTTCTAAAATTAGACCTAAAAAACGTTGAACAAAGCAGATGGATAATTTAAAAAATATGAAGAAACATAACACACTAAAATTAATTAAATGAAACTTATTTAACTAACTTAAATTAAGTTCAATAAAAATAACGATCTGCTTAGCTACCTAGTGTATGGTTACATAATTAACGTTCGCGAGAACGTCTTGAATTAAGGATTTTTTTTTTATTTAATACCAAGCTCTGTCTATCCAATCCACTTCATAGCGGTCGCGGTCGCAAATTTATTCAAATCCATTTCTAAAAATTTCTAAAGCAAAGTTCAACAGAACACGAACAATACAAATAGATAGAAATGTAACCGAATGCAGAAATTGCTTAACGCCACCAACTGTATTCAATTTTTCATCATTATTGGTGTAGTGTATGGTTACATAATTAACTGTTCGCGAGAACGTCTTGAATTAAGGAATTTTGTTTTATTTAATACCAAGCTCTGTCTATCCAATCCACTTCATATTGCATAAAAGCGGTCGCAAATTTATTCAAATCCATTTCTAAAAATTTCTAAAGCAAAGTTCAACAGAACACGAACAATACAAATAGTTAGAAATGTAACCGAGTGCAGAAATTGCTTAACGCCGCCAACTGTATTCAATTTTTCATCATTATTCCTTTCGGTTGGCCACTTTGCATGTCACTGTTACCTTCTATTCTAAGTATCCGTTTATGCACATTTAATACATACACTAGAGACACGTAGCGATTATCTTTTGGTCACACGTTCCCAAGTCATATTTAATCGGCCATTGCCAAGTCATATTTAATCATTTTTCAAGGCTCATTGCGCTACATCATTTCAAGTGGCACAATCTGCTGACAAGCTGGGATGACCATTTTTTCATCTTCGTGAATTTTATTTGCTATAGTCAATATTTATTCCTCACTAAGTATTGGATTACTTTAGAGTAGGTTAAATGATATTTTACTCGACTAAAAAGGCTCAGTAATTAAAATCGTTACTATTGCTGCCATAGTAGACTATCTGATGAAGGTCAGGAAAATAACAAGTTGTTATATTTACTGACATTATCTTGCCTTGAATGTTACATGTGCCTACATTCCCCATTAATGTATAATGCTTGGCAGTAGATTCAACTAGCAATTGCGTTCGCATTTATTGTTTCGACCTTTTATCCTCACGCAATTAGCGGTTCACTATTTACTCCTTCCTCCCTGCCTCTCTAAACAAAGAAAGCTTAACAAAACCTCAAGCCAGTTGAGGTAATTTATAGTTTGTCAGTCGTTTCAAGGAACTAATTTCTTGCCCTTCTAGATGCCTCTGACGTTAGCCGTACCAAAAGCGTTCTTTTTTACTGAATCTTTGTATTTCGTACAACACAAGCTGAATAACAAATCGATTTCCATACCAGCAAGTGCCACCTTTTGGCTATGTTTGTCTAACATATAAAATGTTTAGCTAGTTCACTACATACCGTGCTTGAAATTCGAGGTGAAATAATTCTAGAAAACAGTCTTGGGCTATGATTATTAGTGAAATTGCTTTGTCGGACACTCTGCAGATACTCATCGGCTAACAGTTGTAAGGACATTTAGTTTGTAAACAGCAGTGTGAAATTTGTTATTGTGGGAAATGTGTATAATTGGACTAGTCGAATTGTTCCGTAGTCGTTTCTTATACATTTTGGCATAGTTGAGAAATTGTGTTTGTTGATTATCACCTTGACATTAGTTAGTTGCGTAAAAATGCAGTTAGAAGGTGAAGCGAGCGAGCATGCAACAAGAAATATAAACGTTTATGAGCCTCAGGGGTACATCAAACCCTGGTAAATGACATTGCCATATGAAGTATAGAATGGTTTTTTATTTTCTCTTGAACCCGGGCTTTTTTTATTTAATACTAGCTTTATCCAGTACGCTTCGCTACCCCCAAAATAAATTTAATCATTTTTTTTTTAGTTTATTAAGATAAAGAAAAGATCAAGCTCAAAAAAACAGACTCTTTCGTATATGTAAAATCGACGATTTGTGTGACGTAGAGTTAGAATCAAAAAACTTGAAACCTACCGTAAAACACGAATGAGATAGTTTGGGGTGCAATGGGGGCAAATGGAGTAGGTAATTTAGTATTCGTTGAGACAACGATGGACAAAGCAAAGTATTTGGACATTTTAAAAGATAACTTGAAACAAACCCCTGCCAAAATTGTCATAAACTTATCGAAGACAATGATCCCAAACATTCTTCTAGAGTAGTGCGTGAGTGGTTGCTCTACAATGTTGATCACGTTCTTCCATATCCACCCCAATTGAGTATCTTTGGGATTATTTAGAGCCGTGCTCAATTGAAAGACATTATTTTAGAAGAGTGGAATAAAATTGCACCCGATATAACTCAAAAACTAATACTTTCGATGCAGGATCATCTACGAGCCGTAACAGCAGCTAAAGGACATCACACTCGCGATTAAAAAAAGTAAATGACGTGCATTCCTTAAGTGTATATGCAATTTTTTGATGCAAATATAAAGACTTATGATGCACAAATGAACATAGTTGTCAGAAAATTAAGTGAACTGAAATTTTGGATTCTTGCTTTTATAAGAACTAACTATAAGCAATAAAAAAACAAAACCAACTTCTTTTATTTCATTTAAAAAAGCACTGACATCATTCCTGATCATAGCTGCTGTATGTGCAATTTTATGATTGAGTGTATAAGATTGATGAATTCATTTAGGAATATAAAATTGGCCAACTATGTCCAGTAATTTGAATTGATCAATAAATAGATTGAAACTTGAGGTAAAATGAAACAAAACATTGGCAAAGCAAACTGTTGGAAATAGTTGCGCTTGGGGTTTAATATTTAAAATGGAGATTTTCGGACTTTTGTATACCTGCTGGCTTTAAAGAAGAAAGCGGTAGATATAAAAGTTCCCTAACCCTTGCTGCGCATTTCTATTCACTGTTTAAAATACCCCGGGATTCCACGGAGTAAGATTGTGCATCCTTTATATCTCTTTGGCTATTCTAGCAAACGTTCCTTTGCTTCCTGTGGGTCCAATACAAATCTAAATTCTGATTTTTTTCGAATAGCGACGCCAACTAACAGCTTGTAGTGCTTTTTTGAAGTACGTTTATTCCGTGCCACTCTCTCCATCACACATTCTTCGTCGCGCAGCACTCGTGCGATCTGCATTTCATGCTTATCTAGTCCAATTCGTGTTCAGCTCGATGAGATTAACAAATCGTATAATACGACGCTTAAAAAAACGGGATTAGCTGTCTCTTTGTACGCCGTCGATAGGGTCAAAAATTCCCGAAGATACTGTGTTAATCAGTATTCATCAGATGATCACTGTTTTTAATTAACCCAAGAGTTTCCTTACTTCACCATCTCTGGAAGATTGTCATATATAGGCAGAGCATCATTCGCAACATCGTTCTTTAGCCGATCCATTCAGGCAAAAGGTATTATGAATTGATTTGCATTCCTTGCATTACATGGGTTGATTTGCGATACTTTAATCGATGCTGTTTCAGTCAATCCCTTAGTTTTTAATATTTGAAGATAAACGTAGGTTTCTCCATTAGGTTTTCGCTAAAGGTTAATGATTTCATTGGTAAACCAGCCAATTTGAGTGAGCATTGGAAGATTTAGAATATTTTTATGCTTTGGTCAGCAATTTGGGCATAATATGAAGATATTGCTTTTCCGGTTGATCCCAAATGACTACTGCATTATGTAATTTCATTAGCACAAATGCATGCATTTAGTACTTCTGTTTATGTGCATTGGTAAATTCTCCTATCTTCTTAACAAGCTTATTATTGTAGCTAATTGTGCTGACCGATGATCAGACCGAGATATTTCATTTTCGACACTTTGCAATTTTTCACCTTTAATTATGTCGACGTGGGCTGTAAATGTGTTATGCGTCCTTACAAGTCAAAATCGTTGATCCTCCTGTAAATCGCAAATCCAGAATACTATGAACTTATTCATTTAGCCTACAATATGTCCGTGATCTAAAAATATTAGCACTATAAACTTTCTAAAACCCATAAGTTGAAAGCAAATCCGCTTGCTAAATTTAAAATTTTTAATTTCGCCAACATTCTTAACTTTAATATAAACTTGTAAGGAAAAAAGTAGACGTACTAAAACTACCATCGGCCTCGTCCGCCTCCTCGGCCACCACCGCCGCCTCCGCGACCTCCTCCTCCGCCAAACTTTTTGAATCCGCCGCCACCACCACCTCCACCACGACCACCACCTCCACGATTACCACCGCCTCCACCAAATCCGCCACGGCCACCACCGCCTCCGCCTCTACCAAATCCTCCTCGACCGCCCCCCCGGCCACCACCGCCACCAACTCCTTTCGGACCCTTTTTCTTCGGGCCCTTGGGTTGAGGTGGCTTAGGCAGAAACCTTGACAATGGTAATAATTTCTGTGGATCTATGAATAACTGTTGCGCTTTCTTGAAACTTGACGCTTTCATATTGTCACTAAGCTTCACGGATACTGAATAGTCTCGCAGTGTACCGAAAATTTCATCGATTTTTCCTATTTGCTCCTTATTCTCGAGGTAAATTGGTGCGTTGAAGTATGGAACATCTTCTATGGAAGCTTTCAATATCAGGTCGTCTTGGCAAGTGTAGTCAAATTGTCCGAAAGGAATAACGCGATCCGGAGGACCCTGGTCGAAATTTCGCCCTCCTCCGCCACGTCCTCCTCTGAAGCCTCCGCCACCTAACCAAAATCACAATTGAACAGCACGTTCCAAACACAAAGATGTAAATTTACTTACCGCGGCCTTTAAATCCTCCACCACCGCCTCCACCGCGACCTCGAAAACCCATTCTGTTGAATGCTTGCTGACCTGGTCGACAGAAATAAGAATATGGCAACTATTTACAAACCCCGTCTAGGGAACTTGTGTTGTGACAGCGATTAGCGAATAGGTTAGAAATGCGGCGGCATGCGAAATGTCAACGTGCTCTAAGTAAAGTGCTGCCATAGTATCAGCTTTCAAATTTCCTTTCGATGGTAATTCCGCAATTCGCGTGCTGGGAAATTTCAAACCAAATTCAACAAAATGGAGATTGAAACGAAAGTGTTGTAATTCAGATGTGTGGAATGTTTTATGAATTCAGATTAAGAATGAGACAGTGCATTAGTGTTAACAGGCGCAGGTACGTCATTTCACCTAATTATTGTATACGAAAATATACTAGTATGTGGCCGGAAGTTGTTAAAGCCTCCGTTAGGATGTGACGATTGAGAAATATTTGTACTAATTGAATGCTGTCAGTGTTCAGTTGGTTCTGTCTATAAATTAGAAATTTTAAGGCCAAAATATCGAATACTTCGTTATTTTCTAAAAATATAAAGCAACAATTCAAGTAACTACACTATTCACTCTACTCAAAGATGGCTTGATGAATATTTTAGTGTTAAAGATTCAGACAGAAAATTTGTAAAAACAGGATTCGTACGGCGAGTATTGAAAAAAGTTCAATGTATAAACTAGTCATAAATGCACACAAAACAATGTGTAATACAATGCAGAAAACAGATGTAGAAAGAAGGAAAGCCTCGAACAAATTCGTGCAAATAGCTCAAAGATTGAATCGAATTGAGATCAGTGAAATTTTTCGGTCCTATCTAAAAACTTCTTTTAAACGAAAACCAAACAAAGTAAGTGATTTTGAAAAAACCAGAGCCACCATCTGGGTACAATCTAGTTAGCTAATGAAGAAACTCTTAAGACGGAAACCGTATCAGAGATGGGAGTGATTGGATTTATAATTGGAATATATAAATTCTACTTTTCATTTCTCGTGAATAAGAGTCATATATACTCATATATATATACAGTAAATAGCATAGGGAACATCATTCCTGTATACTTTGAGGAACAAGATAAAACCGGAGTGGACATCCATATGTACACGTTGTCGCAACTACCCCTGCGACCGCCTACCTAACTACGTGTCTTTTTGCACCTACCCCTGCGACCGTGATTCTAAAGCTGGTTCAGGGGAACCTAATGGGTTGTCACAAGAAAGTAAACAAACGCTTATGCACTCGTAAATATGATTTTATTGCAAATAACACTTCACAGAACAAGAAAATAGCATTGAATACACATAAACACGTTCTCGAACCGAAAAAACGACTAAATTCCGAATCGTATCTCACGCGCCAGGTAAATTTCGCGTCCATGTTTAGTCGTCAAATTGACAATCGGGCTCTCGAGAGGAGAAATTGTGGAAATTATTGGAAATGAAATGACAATCATGCTCAGAAGGTGGTCGTTGCAATTCATTAATTTACAGCGATTTATGGAAATTTTTACTGAAAAGCGATAGAAAGATTGCCTGTCATCTGATTACCATTTTATAGAACCAACTGAATAGGCCGTTTAATTTAAATGCTCAAGTGCTGCTACTAGACCATTATTCTCAACAATGACAAAAGCATCAACATTCTACATACAGAGCTTGACTTCCGATTAAATCTGCTGGTTGATGCAATATAATTTTGTTCATGATCGTCACTTTCACTTCCTTCTACCATCACTCTCAAACATCTCGGTATCTTTTACAATTCAAGCTACATACTGCCTATAATCACTGTATTATGGTGCTTCATACGCGTTGTTATTTGTCTATCTGAAATACGTACCCTTTGTAATCCCAAAAATTTAGCATAATTTTAATTTCAATTATTTATAAAGCAATAAAAATATTCAATTCTATTACAATCAAATAGAAAAATAAGTTTCTACTTAATATATCTAATGTGCCTAATATATGTTATTTTGTAAAGCAAATGTGTCATAAAGTTTACGTTTGCTTTCAGGCATTTCTTCACTTTCAAGCTGCGGTGATCCCGATCGTCTTCCCGAACTTCCAGCTGGCGATGAACAGCGTCTTCAACGTGCCGCCCTTCATCTACAACAAAAACTTATTCTTCGTGAGTGGCTAAAAGAGCATCGCCTACAACATCATTATTCGCGTCTGACAACAATCGAAGTAGTGTCATTGGAAGATGTTTATTGGCTGGAAGATTCAAGAGCGACTAAACTATTCGGCAAAGATTGGAATGTTTGGTCCCAGGCTCGCCAAAAATTGCCAACTTCAAAACCGCACTTGGATGCATTAAAAGCACAGCTGTGGTCTACAGTAGTGAAGTCGAGTCAACATCAGGATGCATGGACGTGGGGTGGAATGTTGGTGGTATCTGTGTCAGTGGCTGGGTTGGTCACTTTGGCCGCCATGACGCAACCAGCTTTGGCACCAGAAGCTAGGCATTCCTTATTGCAATACGTGACTGGCAAGTATTTATTGCCGGCCAATTGTAAAGTCATATGGGATTGGACTGACCCAGCTAGAGTTGGAGGAACAATGTGCTTTCAAGTGCGATTCTTTCAACGCAACGGACAGCCTTATCCTATCTGTGATACCGATCAATTTTTCGTTGAAGTTACGGAAGGCGCAAGAAAGGTATGTTTTTTTTATTAGTACGTTAAAAGGCTTGGGTGTCACTGGTAATCGGTATCCAACTTGGTAATAGGCCCATGGATGGCCACCGATGACCGACGCGCCAAGATTCATCATTTAATACAATAAAATAATTGTTTACACAAAACGAATATATGCTTTGAGAATACATAAAATAGAAACGATTACGCACATTGAAATATGTTGCAGTCTTTTTAACATGACAATACTATTTTACTGCAGTTTTTGTGATTTAATTCTGTTCAAGGAAGACATTACAGATAGACCATAGATTAAAATTGCAATTACAACCCATTCATTATGCATAATTCTATACTGTAACATTTTGTGTAAACATTTTTAATTTTTGACCCAGTTTGATTAAATTTATATAAAATTTACATAAAAAACATATTTTTTGAACAACTTTATTTTTTAAAATCAACCTCATACAGGTTGTAGTAATAAGTGAATTAGGATCCTCAACAGATCCAAATAACGCAAACGTGGCAAAAGTTAAATTCACTGTTCGCACAGCTGGGCAGTATAAAATCTCTGTAATGATTGGATCTAATCATATCCCAGGAAGCCCGTTCACCAAAAGCTTTATTCCTGGATCAATGGATGCTCGACGTTCACGTTTTATCCGGCCAGCTAGTACAGTGGTATGTTGTGCAGGGGCTCCAACATTTTTACATATCGAGCCACGTGATGAATTTGGGAATGCTTGTGTATTCGATGCAGACGAAGATCCCGTTCAAGTAAGTGTGGATACATCCTATTATTAAACAAATAGTTCCTGCTACTGTTTAAATTTTCGACTTTTTTTTCAAATTTTTTAAGGTCTTATACCGCCATTATTTTGTGGTTTTAGATGGTAAATTTTCTTCATATCTCATATAAGCAAGAAATATTAATTCAAATTAACCGAGATTTGCAGTTTGGTATACTATCTTTTCCTGCCAATTTTAAAAACATTACTAAATAACACGCTCAGCTACTTTTATAAAGCCGCAAAAATATTGGCATTGAAAACATTAAACAAACTTATGCACTAGTCTGAATTCATGCAATAACTAATAGACACTAATATGCAGGTTCTATAGCCCTCATATTTTCTTTAAGATCACTTTTCTTTGCAATTCCTTCAGGAAAATATCTTTGACACGCTCAAAGAATTCCTGCCCCAGCATTTGTACCTGTGCATCCTTGGTGACAGTTGTGGAACACATTTGTTTTTTTTTCTATAGTGATCGAATGAATACAGCAAATATAGGGAATGAATTGAATCTTCTTGAAAACCCAATTTTGAAACTGCAAATCGATTAAAAAGCTTTTGCGATAATTCAAATAAATTTAGAACCTCTTTAGCAGGAGAATAGACAAAGGCTCGGAAATTGAAGAGCTTTTAGGATATTAATTTTAGTGTAGATATACTATAAATTTATGAGTTTAATTCAAATACTTCAATTCGATATCTTATCTCTTCGGGCAACACACTAAATAACAATTGAAATTATTTTAGGGATATAAAGTGGAAATCTTCGACTTGTCTGGTGCACCTGTCGAGAAATTGTGCCGGGCTATTGCCTTTATATATGACAAAGTAAACTCAAGAATAACTGTTTCGGCGCAGTTTCCTGAACCAGTTTGTTTAAAAGCTGCAATAAGTCATCTGAATCAACGATTACCGAATGGTGATTTCGATATTATTGTTTTAAGTAGTAAGTGCAGTACGCCTCATCGGGATGACAGTATTACGCTTATTATGTACTAAATTGCAGGTAGTGATACAACTCTTGTACATAAAAACATTGCATCCCGAAAACATAATATTTGCTATGAAGCAAAACTTTTAAGCATATTCGGACAGCCTCGATCAAAGCCACGTAAAGTTCTCTGTTATGTGGGGCCAAAACAAGTGAGTATCTTGTGAAATATGCTGTTTGGTGCAAAATTAACTCATCGTCACATTACTTTTGACGTAAAGAAATCACTTCTCTTCCAGGTTACGATCAAAGAGATGATTTTAAAATTCATTCCGAAACGAATAGCGACATTTCGTCTGTGTCCATCAACCAAGTTTCACTTTCTGCCACATTCCTCAGTACAAGTATATGGACCAGTTTTCATTATTGACGATGGGTCACAGCCTAAAATTGAATTAGCCTCAAAGGACAGAAATATTATAGCAGCAACATTCACACACTTCCTGCTGAAAAACATCGGAGGGTCAGAAACGTTTAAAGATAAACAGGAGTTCTTCTACCATGAAGTGCGAAAATTCCATTCCAACTATTATCATGAAAAACTATCACTCAAAGTCAATCGAGATAAAATATTCGAGAGTAGTTATAAGGCGACGAAAGGATTCTCTATTTCGGATTGGTGTGGAAATTTCGAAGTTACATTCCAAGGGGAGCAAGGTACTGCGAATTATTCTCAATCACGTTCAATTTTGATTTCCCGGCTTAAATAGATAAAAAATGGTTAACTCTTTGAATTAGATTGGCATTGAATCACCTCTGAGACTAACTTTAGTTTCACCATCAAAATATAATGTAGCTGACTGTTTGTTTTGGCAGGCATCGACTGGGGAGGATTACGGCGGGAATGGTTTGAATTGATATGCAGTGCATTGTTTGAACCCAGAGGAGGACTATTCTGTGCATTTCATGATAAACAACAAGCGCTGGTTCATCCAAACCCTCACCGACCGCCTCACTTGAAACTGAAGCATTATGAATTCGCTGGCAAAATAGTCGGCAAATGCCTATATGAAAGTGCATTAGGGGGAACATATCGCCAGTTAGTGCGAGCACGTTTTACACGATCTTTCCTGGCGCAGTTAATCGGTTTACGTGTTCATTACAAAGTACTAGTTTTGTTCTTATGGCTTTACTTTACACTTAACAATAATTTGATTACAGTATTTCGAACAAGATGATCCGGATCTATATTTGAGCAAAGTCAAATATATTCTGGACACGGATCTCGACGTCAATGATTCGTTTGAAGTATACTTTGTTGAAGAAGTTTATGATGTATCGGGGCAACTAACAAAAACTGTAGAATTAATACCAAATGGATCGAAAGTCCGTGTTACAAATGCAACCAAAAATCAGTATTTGGATGCATTAGCTCAACAACGATTGTGCAATAACGTTCGAGACGAAATTGATAGTTTTCTGAAAGGATTGAATGGAATTATACCAGATAACTTGTTGAGTATATTTGACGAAAATGAATTAGAGGTAAGCATGTTTCTGAACAATTTCTTCACGAGCGAGGCACCGGTAGCGAAAAATATTCTAGAAATTTCACGCAATCTTGATTCATTAGCGTAGAATCCTGTAAATAGAGCGTCGTTAATAATAATAATATACTCATGTAAAAAGCGCTATAAAGACACCGCATCTTATCCAAATCTAGTATTTTTCTGTAATTGCCTACATAAAAGCGTATGCGCGATGATTAATTTTTTCTAAACTTTATTTGAACTTTTTATTCAAATTTTTTATACGAACTATTTTAATTAGTACCGTTGTATTCACTAAGAATAAAATCGCAACTGAAAAGCAATCAAGCTTAAGTATATGAATCATCATCGTTAAAAAATCTATTCCTTTGATTATTTAAAGAATAGCTATTTTGTCTGTATGTTTTATGACTGTTTGATTGTTGGATCCTTTTGCTCTACAGCTGTTGATGTGCGGAACCGGTGAGTATTCAATAGCTGACTTTAAAGCACACCATATTGCCAACGGAAGTTCTGCTGAGTTCCGAAGAGTCTTAGGTTGGTTTTGGGCAGCCGTCAGTAATTTCAGTCAAACAGAAATGGCTCGATTACTTCAATTTACAACAGGCTGTTCACAATTACCACCTGGTGGTTTTCAAGAATTAAATCCACGATTTCAGCTTACAGCTGCACCAACATATGGCAGTTTGCCGACCGCGCATACATGGTAAGCTGGCGAAGTAGTTCAAGGCGGAAATATGTATATTACACATATTGTTTTTCTTAACTTACAGTTTCAATCAGCTATGTCTCCCCGATTATGAAAGCTACGAACAGTTCGAAAGAGCGTTATTACTTGCTATAAGCGAAGGCAGCGAAGGATTCGGCATGGTTTAGATTTATCAAACTAAAATTTAATTAAGTAGAAATAACAATTGAAATTAGTGATACCTTATAAGATATCCGACCCAGGTAAGTTCAGAATGCATTTGCAATAATAGATTTTAAGTAGTGATCTCAGTTATTTGATAGTATTAAATTTAGTTTTCAATTGAATTGATTTTGATGCCAGTATCCGTTTTACAAATGATGCTATCTAATTACGTTTAGAATTAAAAAGAAGATTTGTGTCACTAATTTGACGCTAAGTCGACGTGAGGTAGCACTTTATTCTTTAAGTTTCGAAAAACTGATAGAGATCAACTTATTCCGACAAATTAGACTTTTCTTTATTTATATAATCAAGAGTGAAATCGCTTGACCCCACATTATTTGATCTCCTTTCATATGGAAAAATAAAACAACAGTTCCCTCTGTTAGTTTTATATTGTTGAATAATAGAAAATTTGTTTACAAACCTTACCTTCGGCATCACGTTTAGATCTAAACTGAAAATGAAAACAAAACAAGTTGGGTAGACAGAACTACGCTCATGTCAGAAGGGTTTTGCACTCAACTTACGATATGCAGATACCAATAATGATGAAACTCTACACAAACTTCGACATCTAACGATTGTTACTCCAAATTGACCAGACGCCATTTTGTTGCAATACTACTAGCAAGCAGTGACTGAGTGAGATCTTAAAGATGTTTTTGCAATTCATTTTATGTCAAAATTTGGTAAAGATCCAATTAAAAGTTTAGTGTCTGGTTCGATGCAAGATCCGAATGGTACTTACTTTACCTAATATTCTTATTCAAAACTTTTACAATTTTGTTTTAAGATTACTGATTTGACTTATTGAATGAATTCTCAAAGGTATGCATGATATACGAGTATACCCATCCTAAAGCGTTGATGCAAATCTTAGCAAACTCGTAGTGTCTTGAGTCGATTCGAAGCGTATACTGTTCCGTAGTCATGTATTTTTGTTGCTGCAATACAGAAAAATTTAAAACACCATAACTTCGTTAAATGCTTTCCGATCGTTATGAAATTTCGACATGATCCTTACAAGTAGTGAGCCTTACAAGATATAACTGCCTTGAGTTTAAAGGTACTCTAATGATTTTATAAAATGTAAAATTTATAAATCATACTATTACTAACAAAGTTTAGCGAATTTCGACTTCTGAGGTATTTGTCGTTGTTGTACTCATAAGGAGCAATCTTCGTAATTTTTTCTGATTTTTCGGTCAGGTGTCGAATCGCGAGGGGGGTCAGTTTTTCCGTGTTCTTCCAATTCTTTTTTTTCGTTGAAAAGCCGTCAGGCCTTGCTTTTTGAGTGAACAAACGCGTCTCGACTCCTTTGAATCATCTTCAGTGTCTAAAGAATGTGTGGAAAGAAATGACTTTATATAGGTGTGGGATGGGTTAAGAAGGTATGTTCTAGGTTAGACCAGGTAGAGGGATATTAGGTTTTCGTTCTTTGGGATGCTGGGTGTCCGCTTGTTCTAGTTCGTCTCACTTCGGTTTACGGTGTGGTCTAGTACTGAGAGAATTTCGTCGGAATTCGTTATAAGTTGTTTGTTGATAATGTACCGTCTGTGTTCCTATGTTTATATGTTTGATAATGTACCGTCTATTTTTCTATGTTTATATATTTCAAGTCTTTCTTGGATGTCTAATCTCAGTCATTTGCTTTGTTTGCGAAACGATGTCATAGAATCAGTCATAGTATCAGGCTTGCGTGCGTGGTTTTGTAGGTGCGTCGCGTATTTAGAGTCTGCTTTGTAGTGGAAGAAAGATTGTAAGTTTAAAATTCTTTGAAATTTTTTCGAAATATGAAACTTTTATTAACTTAAAACTTCTGAGCTGTTTGCAACATTTGATGCTTCTGGCTTGTCTAGTTCCTTAAAAAAACTCGCTGTGACCCACGGACGGACAGGCAGACAGGTATCGATATCAGTAGGGTTTTGTACAAAATTTTACCAAATCCTTAAAAACTAAAAACAAAGTTTGAGGCTATATCACTCTCAATATTTACTAATAAAAATGTTTTGGATAAAAACAAAATTACGACTGCAGTTTTTTAACCGATGTTTCTAAATGTTTCGTTTCATCAAGGCCAAATTCTTTGCTAAGTACAATCAAACTACTGTCTTTTTAGCTGCCAGCTGAACTTACCTTTACTTCTTCATCGTTTGTAATAAAATTCAATCGTAGTGGGAAACATTTGTAGGGAATCTTCTATATTTTTTTTTTTTTTTTTTTTTTACCTCCATTCCCTTCCACTCTCTCCATCACACTTTCTTCGTCGCACTACGCTCGTGCGATCTGCACTTCACATTTCGTCGTTTCCTCAGGTGTGCCACCCAGGCAATGTATAACACATCGGTATAAGGGGGCACACATATCATTCATATCATTAATTGAATGCATGCATTAAAAGGTATATAGTATAAATATTTTTCTTAAATAAGTCGATGATGTGTCAAAAGTTTTCTACTGTTTACGAGTATTTCACTCTATAGATTGATTTTTTTTTTTTTTGTTTTTTATGTCCATTACATGTTTTCTGTCTTTGATTTGACTACTATTTGTGGTCTTCATCAGTACACAAAATGTTATAAGGTTAAAAAATCGCGAACAAACTGAATAAATTAACCCGATCTAATCTTCTTCTTGCTTCAGGTACCTGTAAGATAGATAAATTACTATGTCTAATTTCTTTGGGAAATCTACGTTTCTAATTGCTTCGAAGTCGTTGATATCCATATGATGGTTCTAATTTACAATATGGATTTTAATAAGATATTCTATATCAGAACATATCAGCACGGCCAAAATTTCCATGCTCCTAAGATAAAGCTTCACCAGCACCAAAGAAGTAGCAGAAACAACGAAGTCTAACATCTCAGGGTGGATGATGGTACATTTATGTGAAACAGGAAATTGATGTCACTTCATCTTATACTGCCTCAAATTAAAAAAAAACTTCCAAGAGATAAACATAACTCCTTGATGCCACCGAAATTACCCAATGGTATTTATGGCAATTTAATTATTTGTCTGTAATGGAAAGCGTTATACATTTTGCACAAAGCGTGTGTATCGAACGATGTCTACTTTTGAACTGAACTGATGGATGATCTCGGGATGATTCAGAGTCAAAATTAACAGTCCGAAAATATCCGGAGAAAACAACTATCAATCTGAGTTTTACTAAAGATGACTGTTGAAAGTGTTGTTTTCTCCGGATATTTTAGGACTGTTTAATTTGGCTCTGAACCATCCCGAAATCATCATCATCATCTATGGCGCGACAGCCCAAGCCAGGCTTTGGCCTCCAGAATTAATCTCCTCCAATCATCATGGTTCTGCGACCTCATTCGCTAGTTGATCACTCCCAGCAAGGATCTACTGTTAACTTCTATCGTGTCTTCCCCTCAAGTCCTCGTTCTTCTCGCTAGACGTCTACCTTGTGCTCTACTCTTTCATGTTCTTTTGGGTAGCCGATTTTCTTTTATTCTTTCTACGTGGCCCGCGCGCCGCAACTTTACACAAGTAGATACAGGTGGATCGTCAAATATTTCATACAATCTCTTCATTCTGTTCTTTGTTTCACTGGGGCGACAATTTTCCGAAGCACTTTGCGTACAAATAAGACCACTGCCTTTTTGGATTCACTCGTCCGGGTCCATTTTTCACTTCCATATAGCAGCATAAGTTTGACAACTTTTTTGTGAATACAAAGATTATTTTGCCTGTGCACAACTCCGAACCTTAGGATGAGAAGTACGAAGTAATAGGCTTTATTTGCGACATTTATGCAGCCTCTAATCTCGTCTTTTTCAGCGCCTCTTCTATTCAGATTGACTCCAAGACAAACGAAGTTATACAAACTTTCAAGTTTATAGTCTCCTACGGTCAGGTCTTACTGGACTGGAGTGTTCTTTCTGGTTTGAATCGGGAATTTAGTTTTATGGTCAATTATTTTGTTTATTTGATATCTGACGGCCATTTTAAAAATTTGGTTTTAGTTTCATTAACTCGTAAGCCAATTCGGTTTGGTTCAGATTTTAGGCGCAAAAATGCTCCTTTGGCATCTGAGATTGAACGTGCATAAGATTGATGTCATCAGCATATGCTACGAATTGTGTGGACTTGAACATTAGTGTGCCAAATGTTTCAGCTCATGACTTCCTGATGACGTGTTCCAGCGCAATATTAAGTCCATCCCCTTATCTTAAGCCTAATTCCGTTTTGAAGTTGTCCATTAGTTCGCATTATTTTTAAACAGGGCATATCTGTCGGCACTACCGTATGCTTGCTTGAAGTCTGCAAAGAGTTGGTGTACATCGATGTTATATTCCCAGCATTTTTCGAGCATCTGCTTAACTGAGAAATTTGGGCAATTGTAGACCGTCCACTTCAAAAGCCTCCCTGATACTCTCCTATAATACTTTAATACGGCTTTAATTTTCTTTCTATGATTTTGTAGAACACTTTATATGACATACGTAGTAAAGCGATGCCTCTATAATTTTTTTATTCGAATTTTTGAATCTAAACATATCTGTTTCATAAATATTGTTATACGAAACAAATTTAAACTCGTTTCTTTGGGACCATTAAAAGGTAAAATAAGAAACTGCAAACATGTAAATCTGGAATCTACTTTAAGATATCCTTAGATATTTCTTTGATATAAAAGCGCGAACTTTATAGGTTTCCTTTGCGTAGAGAGTGTGAATCGATGGCCTCGTATTTTGTGTTTTTTCATAATATTCAAAAAGTTATCAAAAGCCTCTGAGTTATAGTGAGTTTCCATGAAGGATTGTACTCGATACTTATACTGTAAAACATTCCTAAGCATTTAATAACTAATTTAAAGAAGCATTTTGAAATGATAGTTGACTCCAAATTTGTATTTGTGACATATTTATTATAATTATGATTGGCATTCAATACAATTTTATTTTTAATTTTTTTAAGTGTCGTTAGTTTAAATGAAATTTGCTTTATATTTTTGCAATACTTCTGGGGATTCTATTGACCCTTTCATTATTTCTTTTTTGAACAGCATCTTAACATCCGATCTAGCTGTTACCCCGACCAGATCAAATATTTCTATTGATTATTTTAATATACTCGTATTTTGACTGGCATTTTTGAAACTTTTGTACCTGAAATTTTCAACTTTTTGAATACTTTCTTTGCATTTCAACTACTTTCACATCTATTCTGTGTCAAATTTATCTAAAAAATTCGATCAAACGAATTGTTGAAATTCGATAAAAATACAATTAAAACTAATTATAAATTGAAATCAATTTTATAAAGCTGCAAAAATGTAATATTTCACTATATTTTAACAAGTAGAATCAATTTATGACAACGAATATTTACAATCAACATACATAAACCAATGAAATATTGCCTTTAATTTGTATAGTAATTACTATAATTCTCTTTACCTACGGTTAGTAATTATTTTGCGTAACATATCAAATTTTGTAACATTGGAACGTAAATTACATAAAAAATTTACTACTCGATAGATATCAATAATTGTGAAAGCACATAGTGTCATCAGTCTACTCAATTTATTTATTGATGACCAACTTCTAACTTTACTAATTATCAAAACGCCGCATGTCAAAACCTTCAATCCATACTTCCAGTGAACCAACGGCAATCCATTTGAGACACGACTTATTAAATATAAACCGTTTGAGGATTGGCAAAGGCTATCGTATTGAAGTATTGAATATTTTGAGCTAATAGTCATATTTGCGAATTCATGTACCTATATCATTGGTCTAGCATAATTGACAAAAAAGTTATATTAGCCAAACTACTGCCGGTCTTACTGAGTTTGGCTTCGACCAAGGGAGAAACTTGTGTTTTATGGGGCTCGGCATAGTTTAGTTGATTGATTTCTTTTATCACTCATATTTAATCGTTCATTGGTGAACAGATTTATGGAAGTTAGAAAATCAGTTAAGGCATAGATTTTGAATCCCACCACGAAAAAGTTAAAATATTTGGCTTCGAACTAGCTGTTCCCGCTACCGGCACAAAGTTTTGAAGTTTTTGTACCTGAACAACCGCAGTCAAATTTTTTTGAATACTTTTCTTACTCGAAAGGTCACTTGTTGGCTACTTATGCTTTCCTTTGAACTTCTAATGTAAATTCTGCATGCAGTTTGGCTATTTAGTTCAGTCAAATCAATAAAATACTGTCTTTGTTATTATAGTAATCAGCTCTCTTCACTTACTGGCTGGTTGCAACCCATTTGTATCCATTTGTCAAAGCCCATTGGTCAACTTTAATGAAAAAAACTAGAAAGATTGCGTTAAAAAGGCTTGTACAGCTCACTTTAAAGCGCTTGTTTATTTTATTTTCACCTGGTCAGCATACAATTTACTTTGGTTCCGTGTTTAACACAATTCCTGAGGACCAAAGTCAAGTAAGTTCTATGTTATAGAACTTTTAAACCAAACGTCCAAAAAAGTATTTCACCACTTCTGAAAACAGTATAAATAAATTTGAAACAGATTGTCTTTTGTTATTTATGTTTCTTTAACGCTTACAATTCGTAATTATTTTACTTAAGCCCATCACTTTTATTTCCTAACTTTGAATGTTGCCTTAAGTTTGGATTAAACTTAATAAGATCTTAATACTAAATTTTGTAAAACAATAACATAAGCCGTGAAAACTATAAATGTCATCAGTCGACTCAATTTATTGATGACCAACTTCTAATTTATCTAATAATCGAAATCCCACATGTTAAAGCTTTCAATTCACTATTCCAGTGAACTAACCAAAATCCACTTGAAATAATACTTATATGAACAAAGTTAAAATAATTGTGAACTAACCAAAATCCACTTGAAATAATACTTATATGAACAAAGTTAAAATAATTGATGCAATTAGTAATGTCGTTTATTAAAACAAGAAAAAATAAAGGGCCTAACCGCATGCCCTGACGAACCCCGGACTGTACTGCAATAAGTTCTGATAAGAAAGTATTATTGACCAGTTCAACAGTGTTTCCTTGTTCTTTAAATGTAATCTAACAAACTCAGAATATACCGAGACATTAGTGACGGTCGATACTACTATATTTCCAGATAAACAGGTATAACTTTGAATATACCAAATATTCTAGCATCTTGCAAAACTTACGTATTTATTGATTGGCGTATAGTTATTGTATATCAGGTAAGTTACCTCTTTTGAAAAGAGGGGTTAAAATTAAATTTTCCAAGTAACTGGAAACATACGAGTTGTGACAATTAAGTAATGAGACTAATTCCATGAAAACCGTATATTCAAAAATTATTCTACAACTCTGCCATCCCCTTCAAAGTAGCCCCCTTGGGCAGCTATACAACGATTCCAGGGCGTTTTCCATTCTTCGTAACATTTCTGGAACGCTTCGACTGGGATGTCTGCGAGTTATCTAGTCACGGCCGCGTGGATGTCCGTAGTCGACTCAAAATGGGTTCCTTCGACCACCGATTTTGTTCTAGAGAACAAAAAAAAAGTCACAGGGTGACATATCGGGCAAATAAGGCGGCTGTTGCAACACGCCGATCCCTTTAGAGACCAAACACTGGGACACGCTGAGGGCGATGTGGCACGGCGCGTTGTCGTGATGATGGATCCAGTTACGAGCGATGTCTGGGCGCACCCTGTTGACTCGTTTTCGCAATACTTCGAGTACTTGGCGATAGTAGACTTGATTTACGGTTTGCCCCGATGGAACAAATTCTTTGTGGACGACTCCACGGCTATCAAAAAAGGCAATAATCAACGTTTACACCTTCGACTTGCTCATGCGAGCTTTTTTCGGGCGGGGGGCGTGCGGAGACAACCATTGTGAGCTTTGGCGTTTGGTTTCCGGGTCGTATTGCACTATCACCATGCACTTTTATAATTTTAACGTACGTTTCCGAAGCTGTTTCGCCCAATCTGGCGCAAAATTTTATCGCGATGCATTGCTCTTGATTTCGTTTCTCCATTTTCGTGACGAGCACCACCAATACACGTCTACTTAACACGACACAGCAGGCGAACTAAACAAGCTAGAACGACGGTAAATATATCAATGGAGAGGGGAAGGGGCAGGGAATTTCAAAGTCGCAGGTTTACCACAAACGCGGCAATAAAATCAGTCTCATTACTTAATTGTCACACCTCGTAGTTGCCTTCGATGGCGATACGACGAGTATAGCGATTTTCCAACTTTTTGATACCACTTTTATAGTACGATTTCTCTTTATCATCAAAATAGGCCTTAGTTTCAGCGATTTCTTCATCATTGGACTTAAATTTCTTTCCAGCAAGCATTCTCTTGAGATCTGAAAACATGAAAAAATTGCTGGGGGCTAAATCTAGAGAATACGGTGGGTGGGTAAGCAATTCGAAGCCCGATTCATTCAATTTTGCCTTCGTTTTCATCGATTTGTGACACGGTGCATAGTTTTGGTGAAACAACACTTTTTTCTTTTGCAAATGCGGCCGTTTCTTTGCGATTTCAGCCTTCAATCGATCCATAGTAATAGTTGCTATTGATTGTGATTCCTTTTTGCAGAAAGTCGATGAATATTATTCTGTTTGCATCCCAAAATACAGACGTCATCACCTTACTGGCCGACAATTGCGTCTTTGCTCGCTTTGGATACGGTTCGTCGACTGCTGTACACTCATCTGACTGTCTTTTGGATTCGGGTGTGTAATAGTGAAGCCATGTTTCATCCATTGTCACATATCGACGATAGAATTCGATTTAACAGTGCCAAACACTACTATGAAGCATCAATGCATTGTTGTTTTTGGTCGACTGTATGCTCACGCGGCACCCACTTTGCAAACCGATATCCTCAAGTGAAAAGGTCATGTTGTTATATAAATCAAAATATTCGATCGGTACGACCGTTCTACTCAGATCCAGGTTGCAATACACGCTTCCGAATTTCCGCCCAAATAAGTCAGTTATATCAACTCCATTTGATCCAGTCTAATCAATTAAGTGCATGATAGAAAAAATTGCATCTGACTTGCTCATGGAATTAACTAATCAAATAAATTTTTTGAATTATCCGTAAGAGATTCCTCCGTGGAAGCTAAATATTCCCTCTCATCCCTTACAAGCACTAACACAGAGTAGGCTCTGATCTTTTTAAATTCTGCATAATAATGTTGCAAACTGTATTTTTCAAATAATATATGTAATCTCTTTTTATTAACAATGGCAACTTTCAATGCATTTGAGAACCACAAAGTAAACGGTTTATTTCTTAGTTTGAATTTTGATACGTATTTCTCTATAGTCTCATCAATCTTTAAATTTAACACAAACATCAACCTAGTATAATCAACACAAATTATATGAACCACGCTCCTACCAGTCTTATTTGGTTTAACTTTGCCCAAGGGAAAGACTTGATGCGTTTTATGGGTCCGTCATAGACTAGTTGATTGAATGAGTCAATCACATAAAATTCTTTTCCAAAGTGAAGTAGGCATAAATGCGAACTTTTTTGAGTATTTAAACTTCTTTACACTGCGTAGACTAAATTTATTAGCAATTACACGAGAGAGTCAAGAATTCACGTCTTGCTTCTACGAGCGCCACTATATATGAATTGTATGGAATATTTTGACCCGAAAATCAAATTTTCCAAATGCATGCACCTATATCATTGGCCTAGCATAATCAACACAAATTATATAAACCACGCTTCTACCAGTCTCATTTGGTTTGACTTTGCCTTAAGGAAAGGCTTGATGCGTTTTATGGGTCGGACGTAGACTTGTTGATTGATTTTATGCAACTCATATCTAATTTTTGTTAGTAAAAGAGAAGAAATCAATTAAAGCATACATTTTAGGTTATAAACTGAATGCGTTAAATATTTTTGACAACTCTTGCACCTATATCATTGGCCTAGCATAATCGACACAAATTATTCTAACCACACTACTACTGGTCTTATTGGGGTTGATTGCCCAAAAAAGACTTTTTGTGTTTTGTGAGTTTGGCATAGTGTAGTTAATTTTTTTTATAACTCATATTTAATCTTTCGTTAGTATATTGTAATTTCGGAAATAATTTGTGCATTGAAATAGCGTAATTGAGCACGCTAAAGCTGTAGGTTTAAAGATAGCTGGCATGTTTTATGGCTTCGGAATATGAAAACAGCGCCGATGCTTGCAACTCGAACTCAGCTTCGAAAGTGAATGCGTTAAATATTTTTGAAAACTCTTGCACCTATATCATTGGCCTAGCATAATCGACACAAATTATTCTAACCACACTACTACTGGTCTTATTGTGGTTCATTGCCCAAAAAGACTTTTTGTGTTTTGTGAGTTTGGCATAGTGTAGTTAATTTTTTTATAACTCATATTTAATCTTTCGTTAGTATATTGTAATTTCGGAAATAATTTGTGCTTTGAAATAGCGTAATTGAGCACGCTAAAGCTGTATGTTCAAAGAAAGCTTCGGAATATGAAAACAGCGCCGACGCTTGCAACTCGAATTCAGCTTCGAAAGTGAATTTATTTTCTACGCTTATTGGCTTAAATGCTATTCGTATTTACACTACATAAAAATGCTTGTAACTTAATCTTTAAACTATTCCATGAGAGCATGACTAACATATATCGATTGTATTAATTAATATTCCTATGACCTTCTTAAGTGGTCATTTAGTCATCACCACGATTTTCCCATGTACTTAGCTCACGAATCTTTCACCACCACCTAAGTGAATTGTGCATCATATTATACATCAATTTTGTAGTAATCTAAGAACTATGGCTCTAAAAGCAGCGCTGACACAGGCACACAGCACGAACGCAATTTAATAAGGATTCAGTCGATTCAGTCACCTTCCCCATCGCAACACTCGTTTTTTTTCGCAGGAATAATAAGTGGAAAAATTTCCTTTGTACTTAACACCCGGGAAACAAAATTCTAAAAATGTTTAAAAATTTCTAATGTGTAGTATCTTATTACAATATCTTTTGAAGATAATTTAACGAATTGCGGTGTAACGCGGTATGCAAATGCTTAGAACGAAACGGTTAACCCCTTTTAATTATGAATGCTAAAATCATTGTATCATTTAACCTGTTAATTATATGAACGCTAAAATCATTGTATCATTTAAACCCCTTAAAATTTGTCTAATTCTTCCGATTTTTCCCACCTAATTACGCCTAATTATCATAAACGACAAATTGCCTTCAATTGATAACTTAATTGAACCTACAAAAGACAGTGAAAAGGGAAATTGCAAATACCGCCGTCATAAACTACAAATGATAAGGAAAAAGTACATTTGATAGCAACAAAAACCTTCAATTGTGTGATTTCCCCCTTTCTGAATGGGTTCGTATTGTTCTACTTGCCCATAAAGTGTCGTAGCTGCTTGAGTGTGGAGAATATTAAATTGTGCTTGCGAAATTTGCATGCTATTGCGTCGTAAATCGTGAAAATGGGTGATAACTACATAACAACATTGGAAATTGGAATTATCGGGGAGAGTGGCGCCGGCAAGTCGAGTCTGATGCTTCGTCTGACAAACGAGGAATGGGATGGAGATGAGGAGTCTGCTCGAAACCGCCAGACAGCGCGGACGCCGCGTAAAGAAGAAGCGAGTTGGGAGTGAGAGGAGATTGCGGGCTGATCAGAATATCGCCGAGACACGTGGAAAAGTTTCTCGCGTAAAAGACAGTGAAATATTGAAAAAAAAATAGACGATAAAGTTATCGTGCAAATTGTGAACACCTTGTTAGTCGTGTGGGTTAGCGAAAAGTGGAATAAAACTCGTGTTCCGTCAAAATCTAGTGGAAGTGTTTTCGCTTGGGTGTCCAAAGGTTTCTCCCTCCCTTAAATCATTTGTCGAAAAGTTATTCTTTAGTTCCCAGAAATAATCAGGTCCCCAAAGGAGATATGAAACGAAGAAACAATTTGAAAATGTGTAAAAAGGCGTCATTGATTTGCCCCCGAATTTAGTAACAATTAGTTACTCAATGCACTTAGCATGTAACGGATTTGTAATTAACCGTTAGCTCTTTTGTCGGAAATTTTTTCGAAATGCTGTGATGCAACTTCGCTTCATCGATTAAGGAAGTCGGTTCGCGTGGAATCGTTG
Organism: Odontomyia ornata; assembly: GCA_963969285.1. Lineage (NCBI taxonomy): Eukaryota > Metazoa > Arthropoda > Insecta > Diptera > Stratiomyidae > Odontomyia > Odontomyia ornata. The sequence goes on along the minus strand of OZ017740.1, from coordinate 400,758 downwards.
TTGTTAATGTACTGTACATGTTCCAATACAAATTCGGAAACTCCTCCACAATACTTGTTAGAAGAAGCGTGCACACAGAGATGAATCGTGAGAATACAAACAAACTGGAACGTTTCACAGAAGTACACAGAACACTTTCATGGAATAATTTCTGTGTTTGAATGGTGCATGCTTGGGGTGAAATGAACTAGTGAAGGATCAGAGAGCAAGTCTTCGAAGAAAAACCGGCAACCCGAACAAAATAAATACGCGTTTGATCGACAAATATCTCTTCGAATCTTCTCACGTTTCCCTATGTGGCAACGAAAAAGAAAAGTACGGTAGTTCGCAAATGTAGATTTAATTAGACACAAGAGAAAAAACTAGTAAATACACGGTGGATATTTGCGTGGAAAAAATAAAAGTGCGTGTGTGGTCGGAGTAAATTGATCGCGATAGAAATGCACAAAGTAATGCTTGCGAAGATTCTGTAGCAAGAAGTGAAGTGAAGGCCCAAATTTAAAGCACGTCGGCCAGTTGCACTAAACAACAAAGTGATAATAACGGTCCAGACATTGCAACACAGCACGCTCACCGTGGAAATTGATCCTAGCAAAACGATCAAAGAGCTGAAGCAGGAAATCGAGGCTGTCCATGCTTTTCGGGAATTGCAAGGAAAGGTTGCAGAATTGTCGGGAGAAGAGGAGGCTTTCACATTATTCGGCGCAGACATAACTTGAGTAGTTCACATTATTTCAAGTAATAGAAAATTCATATTAGCTTTTGCATGCATGTTCATTTTCGCGTCTTATTGGAATCCCGTATGAAGTTCAAGTCACAAAACCTTAGAATTAAAAGCGTCGATTGAAAGTGTAGTTGTAAGAAAAGCTTATCAGTCGTGTTCAGATACAAGACGACCTGAGCATTAAGAAACATAATCTTGAAGAGATAATTTTCTCTATAGAATGTTATGTGGCATTCAATGAATTTTGTCGAAATATTTTTGGATAAAGTTCGCATGAAAATTATAGCACCATGATGTAATCAATTGCATATAGAACTTTGCTATCACACGATTAATTTGAATGAATCTGTCTGAGTTCAGAGCGATTAATTTGCATGTATCCATTTTTATACTGATTACGTTGTGCATCCAGAGATTACGCCTGGTTTTAGTAATTCTTGTTCGTGAACTTCAATGTATTTCTTGCTATAGATTTTTTTTGGCACTCTCAAATATCTGCACTTTACTAGTTTTCGATACCGGATATGTAAATGAGCATACTTATTGGTCTAATTTTGAAGGCTTAATTTTATATTCATACATATTTTAATCAGTTCTTGAAAGTGAACATTTTTTTTCAATTTCATGAAAAATTTTGGATTTTTAATATAATAAAGAGTATGTTCAGTTTACGCTTTGTCGATGTACTTGAACATCAAAGGCATTATATCATTTGCATTTAGTGATACTCCGTTAAAAGTTCCCGAAATTTGAATAAAAAAATAAGATAACATTACCTTATTATTTAATAATAATAATTATAAAATAATACTGATTCATTTATTTAAATAAACAAATTTACCTAATTATTTACCCTATAAATCTTTCTACTACCCATTTATATGACAGCACTGATTCAAATTCTTAGTAAAATTAAACCATAAGATAAAATATCACACCTAAAATAATAGCCTAAACCCATTCAATAAAAAGAATAACAATTTGAAATGATAAAAATCAAAGACAATATAAACAATAAATTTTGCACCATTCAAAAATATAAAAAGGTATTATAAATGACAGATAAAAATTTAGATTAAATTCGAAGCTTTTGTGTTTAACGAGAGTTAATAATGATGTAATTTCTCAACTGGGATTTTAGAATGACAGTTCAGGTAAAATACAAGTATAAACGAGTATTTGTTGCAACAAAAAGAGATAATTATGGGACATGCAAAATAATCACTTGCAACATCGTTGTTCTGGCATTTTCCGCAGAAGTCTGTAATGTAACAGTATCTGAACATTATTCTTATAATTAAAAGTCAAAAATTTAATAAAGGGCGATAATTTTAGTCTATTAAATCGCTCTCTAAGAGCTTGGAATTAATTCTCAACCAGAGATTGCAATTTTGAAAACCCTGTTAACATCGCTCGTCAGAAAGGTAGATTGGAATTGAAACATTTCCTGTGTTGAAGATTATCTTTCTCAAATTGATTCATTACTAAAATTCTGCCTTTTATTTAAGTATTATTTATCACCATACAAAATGTACATAAGTGTAACATAAATAGTTCATTTATATTCAAATTCCAAATAAGATTTTGTGGTCAGCTATAGAGTATCAGAAAATGTGTAATTCCGGAATTTAACCTGTTAGAAACCAATAAGTTAGATTAGGTATAGATGATCTAATGAATTGATTGAAAATTGAAAGAAAAAAAAAATAAAAATGAATTAAAAACGTACCCGAGGGTCTTTCCTTTCCTCCATTTCTAACCGGGTATAGGACCCGGTACGGTGGCAGGCTTCCCCCTCAAAATATGAGCCAGTCACCGGGTACAATTTAATCCTTTTTATTTCAGGTGACTTAATGGGTTGAGTGGCCCAAGCCAAGTGCCTTTTTATGGCATAAAGTTATGCAATTCCATTGTATAATTCTATGACATAAATTGGTCACCGGGGTACTCCCCTTCTGATGGGAAGGTTCATACAATTCAAGTTGTATGAGTTTTCCACTCAGAAGAGGAATACCTGGCCACTTCAACGATTTAACATTGGATTTATTCCGGTTGGGTGGGCATGAAGGGGCTCCACCACCACCCGGTTGCCCCTCTTTCATTTGTGGGCCCTGAATGTACTTGGGTAAGGACGAGGTCACCCCCAAATTAGTCTTTCTTGTCAGGTTGCACTTGTTCTCGCAACAAGTCGTAATTCCTTCGTGGAGGTTATCTACTGATTTGCGACTTCGGTCGTCCTCTCGAACTCTGCAAGCAATTCGTGAATGCGAAATGTTTTGTAGTGAGTCCTCGTGCCGGGGAAACGAACCCGCCCCACGACACCGCAATGCTAGCCTGCCAGCGCATTCACGCGTCTCCGGACGAGGGCATTCTCGGCAGGAATCAACACCTTCCTCTGCCGAGGCAGCAGAACATCGCTGCGGTCCTTCACGGACATATGAAAATCTCTTATTCACTACAAATGGCGCCCAACGTGGGGCCCGAAAAGCCCGGCTGTATCATCAGTCGTGAGCACGAGACAGTCCATCGTCTCTAGGTGTCCCCACAAGGTGTTAGAAATTTTGGCGGGTAGATAACTCCCGAGGGTTTTTGCACTAATCGTGCCCCAGCAGCCGAGTAACTTCCGAACGTGTGTTGTCTTCGGACATCAATATCGTTTGGTCCTTCTTTTGATTTATACCTTGGTGGTTTACCACCATTGTATAACTAGTAAGGCCAAATTATATTAGAGTCCCTTTTTGTGTTCGGAGGTTATTATCCCAACATCTATTTTGCGGAGGATTCTGATCCGCTCCCCAAACCAGCGGTGCCTAAGTGTCTTAAATTACATGGATTTTGATTTCATGTGATTGGCTGATTAGCTAATCCATGACTATCCATGACAAGACACGCGCTGCTTGTGGATTAGAATCCCACCCTGGGCTGACAAGCTGTAACTTGAGAAGTTTGCTAATGAGGGATCACTTCGGAACCCTGATTTTCATGGTGCCACAAGAGAGTGTCCCTGAAACGTTTTAGAAGGATTGTGCCATGGTGTACATACTTGGGAGGAAGGACGGAAAGGAAAGACCGATTATTTTTTTTGATAACTTAAAACTTTTTTGAAACTTTATCATACATTTTTTTTTTTTTGTGAGGTTCGACTATAGTTCGCCACTGACGGCCACTTACAAATCATAAATTTTGCATCATTTTTTTCACATTTTCATTATTTATATATATATATTTATTTAGGTTTTTAGTTAGCAATTTAAATTTCTTTTAGCATGCCCACCAAAAGAACTCCCGAAAGGAGAAAGTTGCGGTCGGATGCCGGACCAGCTCTATTGTGTTCCATCTGTCACGAGGACATGGACGAAACTACAAGCCAGAGGTTGCAGTGCGGACACAGGCTACATCAGCTGTGTTTGGCACAACTGCGGCAAACTTCATCCACGTGCCCGCTCTGTCGACAGCCTTTGGAAATCGCACAGCCAGCAACAGAACGACCTCAGTCCTCCAGTACAAGTGGAGCTGTCCCCAAAAGCGGACCCCTTCCATCCACTACAAGGAGTGCACGAGACGATGACTACAGGGCTGAAGCAGTTCCGCCTGCAGAAGAAGCGAGTCCACCGGTGGCTGTGGAAGCCACAGTTCTACGAGATCTAATGGCGCTCGTACAGGACATGTCCACCCGGCTCGCCTCTCTAGAGAGCCAGAGAGAGAACCCCGCACCATCCCGGCCAAGAACTCCTCCTATGTGGGATTCGGACCCAAATCCGTGGGACTTCCCAGTAGACTCGCGGCGTGATCCCGAACGGATCCGGCCAGGTACAGCCATGAATCCGTTGGCTCCAGTTTACCGGCCCCGATTGAGCCAAGCACCGCCACCAAATCAGGCTCCCGTGATTCCGCCGGACCAACGCTTCCATCCACACGACATGTATCGGCTGAAGCCGACACAGATCCCCAGCATCATCCAGGGATGGAATCTACATTTCAGTGGGGAACCCAATACGATAACGGTGGAGGTTTTCATAAGTCGGGTGGAGTCACTGATTGAGCAGATGCTAGCAGGAGACCGCACAGCGCTCGCAGGATACCTGCCAATGCTGCTTAGGGGAGCAGCCCTGGAGACATATTGGAGGATACATTCAGCTCCACCATCCATACGCTGGTCACGGCTGAAGGAGGTACTCCGCATGGAATACCCTACGGTCGACATGGACGAATTAGTCCTGGATAAGATGAATGCTAGATGGCAGCGTCCGGACGAGTCCTTCCATAAATATCGAGCCGATATCCTTCGGTTGAATGACCAGCTGTCAGAGCCATTGTCTTCTACCCAAATTCTTCGCCTGCTAAAGCGCAATCTAAGACCGGAGATTCGTCGGCATATCGTGAACTCCGATCCACAGAGTATGGAGGCCCTGCTGAGAAATGTGCGTCGTATAGAAGGGTTTGAGGAAGACCTACGGGACCGGCCATACTTACTAACCAGGACGGGTCCTCGACGAGGAATCGCGGAATTGGCCCCAGATTATACCACCCTAGATCTGGAGGATGATTTGGACCCAGACCAGCTTGCTGTAGCGGCAGTGGGAAGTCTTACGACCTGCTGGAATTGTCACCAAACCGGACACCGGTTCATTTCATGCCGCGCAGAACGTAAGGTTTTCTGCTACGGTTGCGGCAAGCCGGACACTTACTTCCCGGACTGTTCTGAATGTGCCGCACGAAAAAACGGCCAAAAGAGTACCCGACCACCTCAGCGGTACTCGAAACCCCAGCAGTAGCTCCTCAGTCAGCGGCTCACCCCAACCAACCTGACGTTAACCCACCAGCCATAACCATTACGACTGCGGATGTTCACTCTCTTCCGGAGACCTCACCAACGACAATATTAAAACGACCATCGCAGTCACTGCCAGAAGAACCGCGGCAGCCTCAAGTACGCACTCTAAAACCTTATCATGTTAGACTGCAGGAATATCGGGTGGCTCGAGAGCGAATATTTGCTTCCGAAGTTGTCACTTCCCGTCCGTGCACGACAAAATGGTCAACCCGTCGTTGGCGGAATTTCCGCAAGAGAGTGCGCACCTGCCGTCAAACCGTAAACTCTTGTAACATCTCGGAGGTTGCTGAGAATGAGATCAGACCTTATCATCCAATTAAAGTGTTGGGCGAGACCGTGTTTGCATTGATCGACACGGGTGCCAGTATCAGTTGTCTTGCCTCGAGCTTTGGCTCGAAAGTGCTCCAAGAATACCCGAACTTGATTAAATCCTGGCGCACTGAAATCAGTACAGCTGATGGCACCAAACACCCTATACGAGGTAAACTAACAACACCCGTGACGTTCAGGGGTCAGACGAAGGATATTACCTTCTACATTATCCCGTCTTTGACTCAGAACGTATACCTTGGTGTCGATTTCGTCCTTCGCTTTGGACTGGCCTCCGATTTATTCACCGATTTGTCTTTAAAAACCAGAAATGTCAACGAAATCACTTCTACTCCCGATAGGCATGACCTGACGTCTAACCAACGGCAACGCCTGGAAGCATCCATTGCTGCTTTCCCATCTTACGCTACCCAAGGCCTTGGCCGCACCACCCTAGTCTCACACGCCATTGACGTTGGCGATAGTAAACCGATTAAACAGAGACACTACGCCATCTCGCCAGCCATGGAGAAATTGGTGTATGCGGAATTAGATAGGATGCTCGAGTTGGGGGTCATAGAAGAGTCCCAAAGTGCCTGGTCCTCACCGGTAACCTTGGTTGTAAAGCCAGGTAAAGTCCGCCTCTGTCTTGATGCCCGTAAGGTAAACGCGGTTACCATCAAGGACGCGTACCCTCTTCCACTCATCGATGGAATACTAGGGAGACTGCCGAAAGCCAATTATATCACCAGTCTCGACCTAAAAGACGCCTTCTGGCAAATTCCACTCGATGAGGGCTCGAGGGACAAGACCGCCTTCACAGTGCCTGGACGACCATTATATCAGTTCGTCACAATGCCCTTTGGCCTGTGTAATGCGCCGCAAACGATGACCCGGTTGATGGACAAGGTCATCCCACCTCACCTGAAACACCAAGTGTTCGTGTACCTCGATGATCTTTTACTCATCACGGAAACGTTCGATCAACACCTCCTACTTCTACAAGAAGTAGCCCTGCACATCAGTAAGGCGGGACTCACCATCAACGTACAGAAAAGTAAGTTTGTCATGAAAGAAGTCCGATACTTAGGCCATGTCATAGGACATGGCACTATCAAAACGGATCCAGACAAAACGCGTGCGATTGATGAGTTCCCCTTACCAAAAACTGTGAAGCAGCTACGACGTTTCCTTGGTGTGTGCGGTTGGTACCGAAGGTTTGTTCGGAATTATGCAACAGTTTCAGCGCCCCTGTCAGACATGTTGCGGAAAGGGAAGTTCGTTTGGACCGAACTCAGCCGAAAGGCATTTGAAGAGCTTAAACAAGCCCTCACATCAGCTCCTGTCTTGCACAGCCCCGACTTCACGAAGCCCTTCTCCATTCATTGTGACGCAAGTCAACATGGAGTAGGAGCCGTGCTGGTGCAATTGACCGACGAAGGGGAGGAAGCTCCCATCGCCTTCATGTCCAATAAGCTGAATTCGGCCCAAAGGAACTATACTGTTTCCGAGCAAGAATGTTTGGCAGCGGTAATGGCTGTGAAGAAATTCCGAGCTTATATCGAGGGCCACCAATTCGAGATCATCACGGACCACGCGTCACTACAATGGTTGATGAACCAGGCAGATTTAAGTGGACGCCTAGCCAGATGGGCTCTTAAACTGCAAGGGTTCAAGTTCTCCATCAAACATCGGAAAGGAACCCAGAACATCGTACCCGACACTCTCTCACGGATGTTTTCCCCAGAGGGAGCCGAAATAACAATAAATGACGAGGACCCCATCGAAATAGATTTGGACAGCCCACATTTCGAATCAGATAGCTACAAAGAGTTGAGGCAAACCATAGCGACCCAACAGACACAGCTGCCTGACTTGAAGGTAATAGACGGCTATGTGTATAGACGAAACGAATACGCCACTGGTGATCCATGGCAGGAAGAAGAGTCTTGGAAACTCTGGGTACCGGAGGAAATGACACAACAGCTGATCCTCCGCGCACATGATCATCCGTTAAGTGCCCACGGAGGTTACGGTCGAACACTACGGCGACTAAAAAAATACTTCTTTTGGCCTAAAATGGCATCCCAGGTCAAAGACTACGTGAGCGCCTGTGATACCTGTAAAGGCACCAAAGCGCCCAACCAGCCTCTTCGACCTCCTATGGGTCAACTCAACGTCCCAGAACGCGTGTTCCAGCGTCTATACATCGATCTACTCGGTCCATATCCTCGGTCTTCCATGGGACACATCGGAGCTATAGTCGTTCTAGATCAGCTCTCAAAATTCCCAATGGTGGAACCTATCCGTAAATTCACAACTCCATCGATCGTGAAATTCTTAGAGAACCGGGTATTCCATGTGTTCGGAGTTCCAGAGAGTGTGTACTCAGATAATGGAGTACAGTTCCGGTCTCGGCAGTTTAAGAGCCTACTTGAGCAGTATGGCATTGAACACCAACTGACGCCCATATACTCTCCTCAGTCCAACGCGTCAGAACGGTTGAACCGCACCCTATTGGCCGCGATCCGTTCCTACGTCCACCCATCTCAAAAGGATTGGGATCGGCGATTGTCTGCCATCACATGCGCCCTGCGATCCTCGTATCATTCCGTCACCGGTGTCGCCCCTTACTTTGCCGCCTTTGGACAGCACATGATTTGCCACGGTAAATCATACCGACTGTTACGGCAATTAAAGTGTTTGGGAGACCCGGTCGTTGCGCTGGAGCCCCACGAACGTTTAGGAGACCTCCGCCAACAGATCGGACGGAAGATTAAGGCCGCAGGTAGTGCAAATGAAGCGCAGTACAATCTCCGGTCACGATCTGCTAATTTCAAAGAAGGAGATGAAGTTTTCCGGCGAAATTTCCGCCAAAGTGACGCCGCGGGGCATTACAACGCCAAGCTGGATAGGCGATTCCTGAAAAGCCGCATAAAGAAGGTAATGGGACCTAACCGTTACTTGATAACGGATCCATCGGGAAAAGAAGTGGGGATATACCACGCGAAAGACCTGCGCCGATAGATAATTGGGCACGTCTGTTTGTCCGTCCGCATATATTTTCAAAAACGCGCAAAGATTGTATACTTCCAGGCAAACATAGACATAAGTCAGTCCGTCCGTCTGTTAATTGTGTTCTTTTATTGTTCGTCATCTCTAGTCCCGACGCCGAAGGCAACCCGTGAGACACAGAAAGATCCTTCAGCTCCTTTTTCGTAATCCGCATTGCCTTGGGATCACGAGAAAATTAGCTGCCCTGTAGTAATCTAAGAACTATGGCTCTAAAAGCAGCGCTGACACAGGCACACAGCACGAACGCAATTTAATAAGGATTCAGTCGATTCAGTCACCTTCCCCATCGCAACACTCGTTTTTTTTCGCAGGAATAATAAGTGGAAAAATTTCCTTTGTACTTAACACCCGGGAAACAAAATTCTAAAAATGTTTAAAAATTTCTAATGTGTAGTATCTTATTACAATATCTTTTGAAGATAATTTAACGAATTGCGGTGTAACGCGGTATGCAAATGCTTAGAACGAAACGGTTAACCCCTTTTAATTATGAATGCTAAAATCATTGTATCATTTAACCTGTTAATTATATGAACGCTAAAATCATTGTATCATTTAAACCCCTTAAAATTTGTCTAATTCTTCCGATTTTTCCCACCTAATTACGCCTAATTATCATAAACGACAAATTGCCTTCAATTGATAACTTAATTGAACCTACAAAAGACAGTGAAAAGGGAAATTGCAAATACCGCCGTCATAAACTACAAATGATAAGGAAAAAGTACATTTGATAGCAACAAAAACCTTCAATTGTGTGATTTCCCCCTTTCTGAATGGGTTCGTATTGTTCTACTTGCCCATAAAGTGTCGTAGTTGCTTGAGTGTGGAGAATATTAAATTGTGCTTGCGAAATTTGCATGCTATTGCGTCGTAAATCGTGAAAATGGGTGATAACTACATAACAACATTGGAAATTGGAATTATCGGGGAGAGTGGCGCCGGCAAGTCGAGTCTGATGCTTCGTCTGACAAACGAGGAATGGGATGGAGATGAGGAGTCTGCTCGAAACCGCCAGACAGCGCGGACGCCGCGTAAAGAAGAAGCGAGTTGGGAGTGAGAGGAGATTGCGGGCTGATCAGAATATCGCCGAGACACGTGGAAAAGTTTCTCGCGTAAAAGACAGTGAAATATTGAAAAAAAAATAGACGATAAAGTTATCGTGCAAATTGTGAACACCTTGTTAGTCGTGTGGGTTAGCGAAAAGTGGAATAAAACTCGTGTTCCGTCAAAATCTAGTGGAAGTGTTTTCGCTTGGGTGTCCAAAGGTTTCTCCCTCCCTTAAATCATTTGTCGAAAAGTTATTCTTTAGTTCCCAGAAATAATCAGGTCCCCAAAGGAGATATGAAACGAAGAAACAATTTGAAAATGTGTAAAAAGGCGTCATTGATTTGCCCCCGAATTTAGTAACAATTAGTTACTCAATGCACTTAGCATGTAACGGATTTGTAATTAACCGTTAGCTCTTTTGTCGGAAATTTTTTCGAAATGCTGTGATGCAACTTCGCTTCATCGATTAAGGAAGTCGGTTCGCGTGGAATCGTTGTTGTTAATGTACTGTACATGTTCCAATACAAATTCGGAAACTCCTCCACAATACTTGTTAGAAGAAGCGTGCACACAGAGATGAATCGTGAGAATACAAACAAACTGGAACGTTTCACAGAAGTACACAGAACACTTTCATGGAATAATTTCTGTGTTTGAATGGTGCATGCTTGGGGTGAAATGAACTAGTGAAGGATCAGAGAGCAAGTCTTCGAAGAAAAACCGGCAACCCGAACAAAATAAATACGCGTTTGATCGACAAATATCTCTTCGAATCTTCTCACGTTTCCCTATGTGGCAACGAAAAAGAAAAGTACGGTAGTTCGCAAATGTAGATTTAATTAGACACAAGAGAAAAAACTAGTAAATACACGGTGGATAATTGCGTGGAAAAAATAAAAGTGCGTGTGTGGTCGGAGTAAATTGATCGCGATAGAAATGCACAAAGTAATGCTTGCGAAGATTCTGTAGCAAGAAGTGAAGTGAAGGCCCAAATTTAAAGCACGTCGGCCAGTTGTACTAAACAACAAAGTGATAATAACGGTCCAGACATTGCAACACAGCACGCTCACCGTGGAAATTGATCCTAGCAAAACGATCAAAGAGCTGAAGCAGGAAATCGAGGCTGTCCATGCTTTTCGGGAATTGCAAGGAAAGGTTGCAGAATTGTCGGGAGAAGAGGAGGCTTTCACATTATTCGGCGCAGACATAACTTGAGTAGTTCACATTATTTCAAGTAATAGAAAATTCATATTAGCTTTTGCATGCATGTTCATTTTCGCGTCTTATTGGAATCCCGTATGAAGTTCAAGTCACAAAACCTTAGAATTAAAAGCGTCGATTGAAAGTGTAGTTGTAAGAAAAGCTTATCAGTCGTGTTCAGATACAAGACGACCTGAGCATTAAGAAACATAATCTTGAAGAGATAATTTTCTCTATAGAATGTTATGTGGCATTCAATGAATTTTGTCGAAATATTTTTGGATAAAGTTCGCATGAAAATTATAGCACCATGATGTAATCAATTGCATATAGAACTTTGCTATCACACGATTAATTTGAATGAATCTGTCTGAGTTCAGAGCGATTAATTTGCATGTATCCATTTTTATACTGATTACGTTGTGCATCCAGAGATTACGCCTGGTTTTAGTAATTCTTGTTCGTGAACTTCAATGTATTTCTTGCTATAGATTTTTTTTGGCACTCTCAAATATCTGCACTTTACTAGTTTTCGATACCGGATATGTAAATGAGCATACTTATTGGTCTAATTTTGAAGGCTTAATTTTATATTCATACATATTTTAATCAGTTCTTGAAAGTGAACATTTTTTTTCAATTTCATGAAAAATTTTGGATTTTTAATATAATAAAGAGTATGTTCAGTTTACGCTTTGTCGATGTACTTGAACATCAAAGGCATTATATCATTTGCATTTAGTGATACTCCGTTAAAAGTTCCCGAAATTTGAATAAAAAAATAAGATAACATTACCTTATTATTTAATAATAATAATTATAAAATAATACTGATTCATTTATTTAAATAAACAAATTTACCTAATTATTTACCCTATAAATCTTTCTACTACCCATTTATATGACAGCACTGATTCAAATTCTTAGTAAAATTAAACCATAAGATAAAATATCACACCTAAAATAATAGCCTAAACCCATTCAATAAAAAGAATAACAATTTGAAATGATAAAAATCAAAGACAATATAAACAATAAATTTTGCACCATTCAAAAATATAAAAAGGTATTATAAATGACAGATAAAAATTTAGATTAAATTCGAAGCTTTTGTGTTTAACGAGAGTTAATAATGATGTAATTTCTCAACTGGGATTTTAGAATGACAGTTCAGGTAAAATACAAGTATAAACGAGTATTTGTTGCAACAAAAAGAGATAATTATGGGACATGCAAAATAATCACTTGCAACATCGTTGTTCTGGCATTTTCCGCAGAAGTCTGTAATGTAACAGTATCTGAACATTATTCTTATAATTAAAAGTCAAAAATTTAATAAAGGGCGATAATTTTAGTCTATTAAATCGCTCTCTAAGAGCTTGGAATTAATTCTCAACCAGAGATTGCAATTTTGAAAACCCTGTTAACATCGCTCGTCAGAAAGGTAGATTGGAATTGAAACATTTCCTGTGTTGAAGATTATCTTTCTCAAATTGATTCATTACTAAAATTCTGCCTTTTATTTAAGTATTATTTATCACCATACAAAATGTACATAAGTGTAACATAAATAGTTCATTTATATTCAAATTCCAAATAAGATTTTGTGGTCAGCTATAGAGTATCAGAAAATGTGTAATTCCGGAATTTAACCTGTTAGAAACCAATAAGTTAGATTAGGTATAGATGATCTAATGAATTGATTGAAAATTGAAAGAAAAAAAAAATAAAAATGAATTAAAAACGTACCCGAGGGTCTTTCCTTTCCTCCATTTCTAACCGGGTATAGGACCCGGTACGGTGGCAGGCTTCCCCCTCAAAATATGAGCCAGTCACCGGGTACAATTTAATCCTTTTTATTTCAGGTGACTTAATGGGTTGAGTGGCCCAAGCCAAGTGCCTTTTTATGGCATAAAGTTATGCAATTCCATTGTATAATTCTATGACATAAATTGGTCACCGGGGTACTCCCCTTCTGATGGGAAGGTTCATACAATTCAAGTTGTATGAGTTTTCCACTCAGAAGAGGAATACCTGGCCACTTCAACGATTTAACATTGGATTTATTCCGGTTGGGTGGGCATGAAGGGGCTCCACCACCACCCGGTTGCCCCTCTTTCATTTGTGGGCCCTGAATGTACTTGGGTAAGGACGAGGTCACCCCCAAATTAGTCTTTCTTGTCAGGTTGCACTTGTTCTCGCAACAAGTCGTAATTCCTTCGTGGAGGTTATCTACTGATTTGCGACTTCGGTCGTCCTCTCGAACTCTGCAAGCAATTCGTGAATGCGAAATGTTTTGTAGTGAGTCCTCGTGCCGGGGAAACGAACCCGCCCCACGACACCGCAATGCTAGCCTGCCAGCGCATTCACGCGTCTCCGGACGAGGGCATTCTCGGCAGGAATCAACACCTTCCTCTGCCGAGGCAGCAGAACATCGCTGCGGTCCTTCACGGACATATGAAAATCTCTTATTCACTACAATTTTTATGGAGTCAGCACTAAACAAAACAACAAAGAAAAGTGCTAATATGTCTATCCACAAAAAAAATTGACGCGTGCTCATTTGCTTTGCTATTCGTCCCTTAACATGGATCTAGCGTCTATGTAACGTGATCCTTAACATTTTGAATAAATCCACACTCTATTCGTTGTCCGATGATCATTTGCCTGGAAATCAGGTGATTTGCTGTAGGTAGGTCATGTTTTAGCAATGAAGTGTACAATTTAGGTTCATTCTCAAATTGTTATTTTTAGAATTGTAATGATTGATTTTTCCCGAAGGAAATCTAAATAGACCTCTCATCGGTCAAAGACGTGAAGTCTTGAGACGCATCAACGAACTGTACCTCTTCAGGCCTACATGTTCAGATGCTCGGAATCTACTCCGAGGTGGCTGCATGTCGGCGAGCTAGTCTGGAGAGGAATTTCGGTCGAGGCTCTTGACGTGAGTAGACTGCGCTCAAATACAATTTGTCAGCCACTGATTCAAATCGCCCGTTTAAAGCGCGTTCAAAAATTTATCCGAAAGTTAATTTAAAAACTCTATGCTACTTTACCGCTCCTTTTCAGGACTTCCGATAAATCAACAAGTACAACTTCAACCTTACGCGTTCTCGATCTTCGTACTGACGCGGTGCCAGACATAAACTACTCTAATCCTAACCGAAACATTGTACGCTAAATAAAATTGCCAAAATACAAACTACAACACCGCGTAAGCGAACAAGAGCACTGAATCTTTCAAATCCCGCATTATATTTTTATATAATGCGGGATTTGAAAGATTCAGTGCTCTTGTTCTTGTGGGGTTTTCCCCGCCAATTGCAGTGATTGTCTTTCAAGTATTAAAAAATAGAACAATCAACCTGCATGCAAAAATTCTTTAAGCAAATTTACATTGCTTACACATAAAATAATATAATTTGACCAAAAATCTACAACTGGTGTGCAACTTAATAACCGGAATTTAACGCTAGGTCCATACTAACAGATATCGTGAAAGCTCGAACTTTCTATATATGTCATTTTGAAGATACGTTTGACAGCTATCAAAATCAGTTAACAAAACAATTTTATCTTGTGTGCATCATTATTATTTTTCACAATGAATAACTTCGAAAATCGGCGAAAAAGACAGCATTTGCGGGAGGTTCTGTTAGGTCATTTTTTTTGCAAATAAAACTGCTGCGGAAAGTCATCGTTTGCTTGTAGAAGCTTATGGCGACGATGCTTTAGCGAAAACACAGTGTTTTGAATGGTTTCAACGCTTCAAAAGTGGCGATTTTGACATCAAAGACAAAGAACGCCCAGGACAGCCAAAAAGTTTGAAGACGAAGAATTGGAGACGCTACTCGATGAGGATTCGTGTCAAACGCTAGACGAACTTGCCAAATCGTTAGGAGTGACGCAGCAAGCCATTTCGAAACGTTTAAAAGCCGCCGGATACATTCAGAAGCAAGGTAATTGGGTCCCCTATGAATTGAAGCCGAGAGACGTTGAACGGCGCTTCTGTATGTCTGAAATGCTGCTTGAGCGCCATAAAAAGAAATCATTTTTGCATCGGATCGTGACTGGGGATGAAAAATGGATCCATTATGACAATCCCAAGCGCAAAAAGTCGTACGTGAAGCCCTGCCAACAAACCAAATCAACGGCGAAGCCAAATATCCATGGCGCCAAGGCTATGCTGTGTATTTGGTGGGATCAGAAGGGGCCGTTATATTATGAGTTGTTGAAGCCAGGCCAGACAATCACAGGTGACCTGTACCGAACACAATTAATACGTTTGGAGTGCCCGGAATGTGCGACCAGACACGAGGCTATAATTTTTTATCATGACAACGCTCGGCCGCATGTTGCAAGACCCGTGAAAAACTATTTGGAAAATAGTGGATGGGAAGTTTTGGCCCATCCGCCTTGTAGTCCGGACCTTGCTCCGTCTGACTTTCATTTATTTCGCTCGATGCAAAACGCCCTCACCGGAATATGCTTCACTTCAGAGCAATTCATCCGAAATTGGATAAATTCGTTTTTGGCAGCCAAGCCGGCGCAATTTTTTTGGGATGGAATTCATAAATTGCCTGAAAGATGGGGAAATGTTGTAGCTTCCGATGGACAATACTTCGAATAAAATATATTGTAAGATTTTTCCACAATAAAATATCAAATTTCGCTAAAAAATTCCGGTTATTAGATAAAGTTTTTGATAACATATGCTGGTTGAGCTTCAATAAAGTGCACTCTATTTATGATATTTAACCGTAAAGCTATGACACTAGAATGCGAGAATTGTGTGGTACAAGTTTATAATATTATTAATTTGCAATTGAATATTTTTGCAGTTAATGTAAACAAGGTAACGATGATATTACCAAATGAAATAGATTTACCAAGATATTTTCTATTTTTTTTCAATTAGATTTTAAGAATTTAGTGGCTACAATTTTTTTAACAAGTTAAATTTTGTTCAGGTCAATAAAGACATTTTGAAATTTACTTTGCCTCTCTTATATATAATCAGAGGCTTATTGGTAAGACATATTTTCGTTGTATTTAATATTATTGCTTTTACCAAAATTCACGATAAATTTTTACTCATAAAATGTATTGAGCACTCTCAAGATTATACTGAGGTATAGAAAAAAACTAAATTTTGAATATTAAATTTAATCATAAAGTTTAAAGTATTAATATTAAATGCATTCAAACCAAATCAAGCCCGTACGTTAGCTCTGGTTCAGGCAGAATTAAAAAAAAGATATATTAGGAAATATTTATGTTAAAGCTGAGATAAACTTTTCCTTAACTTGGCTTTACTAGTTCAATATCAAGACAAATAAAGTTTATAAATACAGCTTTTAAAATATTTGAATGGCCCCATGAAGTTTTGACATGTTTGCAATTCTTGCCTAGATAACTCTTAGTATCCTGAAAAGTGACTTCTCACTTCCTTTATATATTAAATGTATTAACTAGATTTAAATCGGGATGCAAATTTTCACGACCAGTTTTGCTTGATAAAGTAAGAAAAAACTAGACTAAAATTACATTTTGGCAGCATTAAAAACTCAGGCGATTTTAAAATTTTTAAAAAATTCAATTTCTATCAACTTCTCATAAATTTCAAAAAGTCCGATCTTACAAATATTCTTGCAGTAAAAAATTTACTTTGCTTTCATGAGACTGTTTACAAATCCAAATTTATTGTAAAAACACTTGCTTAAAATAAAATTCAGTACTAAGGCGAGACATTTTAAAATGGTTACTTTACTAGGATGAGCTATTGACTTTTTAATATGCAGATTATAATTGCCGAGAATACTAAATCTTGCTTATAATTATAAAATATTTCTGTTTAAGTCTAAGATTAACTACTAAATATCATTATATTAAAATCTGAGATAAGCTTTCCACACTAGCTTAGCCTTCGAATTTAATATAAAGACAAATTAATTAAATATTGCTTTTACGGCCTTGTGTAGGACTGGTAACATTTGACAAAAAAAATAGATAATAGTATATTAAATATACAAAAATTAGAATCAGACTCAAAACCTCTACGTACTCGTTTAGCCTTGCTTGACAACGTAAGACAACGGTTAAATATCAGTCTAGCAAGCGCGAAGCTCATCTATTTTCTTTTGTGTATAATGTAGAGTGATGAAAAAATTTGATCTATATACTTCCTGAGATGCGCCAAAGTTTTTGCAATTAGTTCGCTATTCATCGTAAAAAGTTACTTAAGGCATAACTATTTTAGTAGTTTCAATTCACTTAGTTAAAATCTGCATTTCAAGTTATTTGTGGCGGGCTTGCACCCTCTCTTAGGTATTGTTCTGAATTTGGGATAACTATGTCGGCACAGAGCTATGTATGAAATTGGTACCTAAATACTGCCTTGGTGCTGGTAACAGAGATAACTACATCAACCCGTGAAAGATTCCTTAACTCCCGGAGTGTCACAGCTTCAAAGTGTTTAAAGACTACAGATAACCGCTTTATTTGTTTCATAAGGGCTTATTTGACATTTGACAGGAGCATAACCAATGCGTCCGTAATTGTTACTTGCAGTAATAATCTGTTTTAATGGATCAAACAACAATTCCGTTAATTTTGTTTTCACGTCATCAAAATAAGCATCTACTTAGTCTTTTCCAAATAGAAACTGATCGGATTGAGCAGCTTTCACATTTTAAGGACGTTGATGTCAGTTTTTCTTCACTATTAGTCCCAATTTTTTTATATGCAGCTGAATATAGCCCCCATCACTTTCACCACTACGTTTTCTCTTAACCTCTGATTTGCTTTTCTGGCATCCATTCTGCTCTCCCGTGTGAACTTGATTACGCTTCAGCGTGTTCATTACAGTGGTTTTGTATGATTCTTGTTCTCAGCGGTTCTGTACAATAATTTTATTACAGGGTAGAAAACAGTAATAGCTTAAACTATTTTATGATCGAGTAATTTCGATAGACCAACTAAATGGACTAATGAAAGTTAAAAATAACTAAATCATAGGTTTTAGGCTATACAATAAAATGTTAAGTGTTTTCAACAATTCTTTGCTTTCAAGAATTGTTTAATGTCCCGAATAAGAATCGTAGTGGCTTTGGTGGGATGCGAAAAAAAAATAGTCGAATTAACTCTCGACGAATTAACTCTCAAATGAAAGTGCAAACGATTTATTAGATTTATGATTAGTTTCTATCAAAGTCAAATACGCTCCATTTCATCAATCATTCATTATAAAATGTATAAAAGCATAAAGAAAAGTTTCAAATTAATTAAAGTAAGTAAATGGCACCCTAGGCACCCTAAATTTAAACAATATAGAAATTTAAAAAAATACTCAAAAAGAACAATATTATCTGCATCAAATTAAGATTAGAACATATTATCAATTAATTGGAAAAAAGGAGAAAAATTACATATCATACTATATATGAGTTTTTATCTAACCGAACCTTAACTTATTTGCGCACAAGAACAATTACTTCTCAATTGAGTGACGGCTGGCTTAGAACTCATTTATGTTTTTTACGAGTATATTCATGAGAAAGAGAGATCAGTTATACCGATTCCGCGTCCAGGGTTCTGCGCTCCTGAAAAGACGCGATATATTTTCTCACGTTTTGCAACGCAGACTCATATTTCATGCAGGATTCATTTTTCGTTCCAAGAGACAATGTTTTATTTCCAAATTTTAGTATTGAATATCCCAAAAAATACAAATAATTAACAAGAGCTTACTGTTTACTCTTTCCACCACATACATTTCCTTGGGGCATAGTTTTTATCGTCGATTCTCGAAGACAAATAAAATGTTAACTTTGTCTTGCCAACGTTAAGAGCCATATCATCACTTCATCCAACTCTATCCACATACGAGCTTCTTCTGGACCTTCGTTACCGTTGAATTCTTGAATCAAGTTTCTCAACGATTTATTTATTTATTTTTTTTTTTTTGTGGAATAACCGAAGCTTGGATGTGTTCGAAAACCTCTGCTTGTTGTTGCATTACCATATACAGATTTGAAATCGCCGAAGCAAGTGACCCTTCTAAGAAATTGTCGGCGTCTACTGTTGAATGTGATTACCGAGAATTCTGTGCTAGTTTCATTTCCAGTTCCTCGATTTTTCGTTGATATGCTTCTCACTCCTCTTGGCGTTGTTTTCCTTCATTTCGTCTAATGAAATTGAACAAAAATCTAATTCACTCAAAAAAGCTTAAAACTTATCTTGCATAAATTTATTTGATCAAATATTTTATTTCGCATTAACTCGCACACAGACTTTTAAAAGCAAAATGTTACACTAGCTCACACATGATAATTTCACAAATTTATCAAGTATGTGTTTACGTACTCGCTCACACACGATAGTAGTAAACATCCGAAGGGAAAACACTGCATTTTTCCTATATGATTATCCTACTTCTGAATTACTGCGTAATTGAATAAATAAGATGGTACTGTACGGTTTAATAAAATAAAAGGTTTATTCGTCCAAACGAGTAAAATAATATGAGTGCAGGAATTGTCCAAACTTAAAGTATTACAACACGGAACCGTTGGCTCTCGTGACCAATACCAATCTGAACATCCTCATCGCGATTCACGATCGCATTATCATGAGCGCTGAATTTCTCCCCTCTCTTTAGCTACAATAACATCAACGACTAGCGCTTTACTGTATATAGCTAAAAAATAATAACGGCAAATATTTTAAATTTTGAAAAGTTAAATTATAACATCTTTCTTTCGGAATTGAAGGTTCATTCTTGTTTAAAATTTTAAATACTTTAATTGAAGGATCAGCAGATATTGTTTGCTTACTCGAACTCCATTAAAATTCTAGATGAAGCAATATGTTTGATAATAGGTACTTCCCCATTAAAAGTGGTTACTGATAGCATTCTGAAATGATAACCACGAAATTCATCGTCGTCGGTACATTAGAAATTATTCGCTGGTTTATCTCAGTCTTTATTCAAAAGATGAGATGTTAGTGAATGCTAAATCGTCAGACAGATCTAATGAGAACTATAAACTTTGTCGTTTGAAATATATTTGTGCTTGAAAAAAATATATGCATATATATATTTTTATTAGTAATATGTTCCGAATAATAAAAACTTACCCTCATACTGCATTCAGTGATGAAAAAATTGCAGCGTTTATATTTATACTGTTCATTTTTTTCCAAGAAGATGAAGAAGTAGAAACTTCAATGTACTCGTACGTGTAATTATTTTTATATTTACACTTCGTTGAGACCTAAATGAATTTCAGTCATTAATTCTTTCCTATTCAATTCAAGGAAGTTCAATTGATGGAACTGCAAGAATTGTTTGCTCACTTGTAGTTTATTTATAATCAATAGGAAACAATGTGTTTGATAATAGGTACTTCTCCATTAAAAGTGGTTATTGGTGGATTGAAAATTGCAGGATTCTCCGTCGGCACGATTTAAATTATCCAGCATATTTTGAAAAGATGACTATTCATGTCGTGTAATGTATCTCCTATTTTTTATTTGGAGTTTTAAGCTTTACCCGAATTTCCGCTATGAATATTATCACTTTGCTTGGCAAATTAAATCTTTAAAGCTTTGGCTCAATAGAAAGCAGATCTTTATTTTGAAACTCCAACTCAAAGGGTGTTTAAACAGTTGTGCCAGTCTTCATCTTGGCTATCAACATGCTAGCAGGTTTGTAGGTATTAGCACAGCCAATAAATAAAGGCTTCCAAAACGGGAATTTGATAATCGCCATGAAAAAATCAATTCGCTTTCAAAATGCTAGTTTATTATCTTACTAATATAAATTTTTTGACATCTTTTGCAATGATTATGATATAAACATAATGAAAAAAAATTAATTATACTCCACTTTTTGAAAGAAAAAATTATTCGCACAGTTACATTATTTTCAAACACTTCAATGTGTTTTTTTTTTATTAAGGAAATTCAGCAGTGAGTTGGTAAACCTTTACGTTTGATGACCTCTTTTAGGCTATTATGCATAGATGATACCAAATTTTGAGTGACTTATAGCCTTATTTTTTTCCATTCATCTGCTATCACTTCCTTGAGTTGAGTCCTATTTGTAATATGGTGCTTTCAAATTCCTTTTTCCAAGTCATCCCACAAATGCTCTATGGGATTCAAATCAGGGGATTGCGGAGGAGTGTTTAATGTATGGGGAGTATTGTATAAAACCCATTCTTTTACTATGTGGGTAGTGTGTTTCGGGTCATTGACGTGCTGAAACTAAAAATCACCTTGCAGACCCAACTTTTCGGCGCTTTCATTGAGGTTATTTTTTAAAATATTCAAATTTAGCCATGATCCCATCAATAAACAGAAGCTCTCCAGTACCACTACCTGCCGTACAACCCCACACCATCACCCCAACACCACCATGTTTGACAGTGGGTAACATGTTTTCTTTATTGAATTCAGTGTTGGGATTACGCCACACTGATATTCGGCCGTCACAACGAAAAATGTTAAATTTGCTTTCGTCGGAAAATATCACTTTATTCCAGAATTCCATATTCTGGTTCAAAAAAACTTTTGCGAATTCAATTCTCTTTCGTCTGTTGGTATGATTTATGAAGGGTTTTTTCTTTGGAACTCTCGATTTGTATCCAGCCTCATGAAGGAAATTTTGAATAGTTCTGGAAGTGACATCTTTGTTAAAATCAGCTTTGACTTGTGTGGCTATTTCTGAAGATGTTATTTTCGGATTTTTCTTCACAAGTCTCACAACACTTCTTCGTTCCTTATCCAAAAGTTTTCTCGGCCGTCCACTTCGTTCACGACTTTCCAAAGTTAACTCGCCTTGAAGCCGATTGACAATACTCCAAACAGTAATTCGGCTCCTGTTAACAATTTCGCCTATTTCACTAAGGGATTTCCCGCTTGAATACAAATCCAAAATGATTTTCCTTTCTGAAATGGTAGTTTCTTTATTTTTGCGCCCCATGATTAATTTTTCTAACCGGCACTTGCAAAGAATTAACTTTTAACTGAACTGCTTAGTTTTAACTAACCTGTCAAATAAAGAATTCCCTTTCTTCTAACAGCAAATGCAACCTTGATTAATACTTATAGAGGAAGTAAGGGCTAAAATATGAGGGTTGTGCCAATACTTTTTTCGTAGAAAAATCAGATGCTTTTAACTACAATCGATTTTGCTCCATATGAAAATACCGTTATCAGATAATTTTTTTTTTGTAAATATTCGCATTAAATCTAATAAAATAAATTAATAAAATTTAAGCTAAAATATATTCATTTACTAGCTTTAGAGGATTTCGTGCCTGAAAAAAAAAAAATATTTCTTTAGCATCCGTCCATAACCACCGTGAACACTGTATTCAAATGCTTTTCCTTTTTCAGAGTTAAATATCAACGTAAATTTTTCAACTATCTAATGATCATTTTTTCTTGCATTAAATTTTCTTGCAAAAATTAGAATAAAGTGCCACACATTCAAATTCGATTTTTTATAATCCCTTCTATCCTTTTTTCATTTTACTCACCTTTAAAAGTCATTCTCAATAGGCAATATCTGAATAAATTCTGACATTCTTCTCTGACGAATGACTTTGGTTTTATCGTTAGTACTCGATAATGGTGACACTTTTTCTATTAACTTCAACACAGAGCTGTATTTTCACTCACCTGGGGGTTAGTAAATGCTCCACGAATCCTCGCTTCAGAGTCACGGAAGACGCATGGTCGAAGCAACTGTTAAGCCTCTGACCATCTAACAACTGAACCAAATAAACTAAACAAAAAATATGCCAACTGCAAATTAAAATGCACTTCCATGTTGGTGCTCACGATACTGTAAAACCGCAACGTATCCAATCTAACGGTAAATCGCGCGATTGTAAAATTATAACTCCAGAACAACTATAGGAAGTAGTAGTCGTAGAAAATCCGAATGAGAAACTGCGAGTAGCAAAACAGTACTCTTATCGGACTAACAACCGTAGAACTTCCTGCTTCTCTACTTGGCTGACCTCAAGTGGCGGTTCAGTCGCAGCGATGCAATTTTTAATTCACTCACCACTTGTCGACGTCAGTGGCTGTTGAGTCGCAGAGATCTGTCATTCAACCTTATCAGCTGGTTGGGAAATTTGTATAGGGCAATATTATACGCAGTGCAGCATCGGCCGGGCCTTTTATCTTTTGCTTTATGTGGCGAAGGATTGCCCTGTATATAGATTTTTGGTGCACTATTTCATAATCGTTGAGAATAGTCTCAACGCTATGTACCCATGGCACATAGTGCACCGGAATACTCTCGAATGGCTGCAACTAGAAGAAGAGGCTAGAACTCTATTTTCAAATTCCCTACAAACTTCAATTTGTGAATTTACCGCACCAGTTAGCTGCGTCTGAGTATATTGGATTGTTTCCACGGCTAGTTTCGAAACGCGAATTTCACAATAGATTATCACTCACGATCTGAAAAACCACTAGCGGATTTAACTTGGTTTACACGTTAATCTATTATATTTTTTGTAAATGAAATGAATAATAAACGAAAATTTAACAATTTGAATAATAAATAAGGAGTGTTATATAAAAAAAAGAGAGGCAACCTCTCATGAAAGTTACAAGTTTCGTTCTGCTCACTGGAATCTCGGATTATTCCTTTTTGGCGCCTTTCGTTGATTTTAGTAGCTGCCTACTGCGACAACTACGACAACCCTTGGTCCCTTTACCAGATGTCTGGGAGATTTTCCTTCGAAAAATGCCTACTGATCACGCTCTGAATTCACGATACTCTTTGCGTTAATTCCGCACGTAGTCGTGTTGTCACAGCGACGACTTACGGTGGGATCACTTTGGGGTTTTTCCTCTCACGGAAACAACTGTCCGCCAGATAGCGGCGAAACGAAACATGTAATTGTGCTCTCACGATAACAACTTTTTCCAAACGATAGTTTAAAGTTTTCGGATTAATTGTGTTCTCATGAGAACCCTTAATTTGATTTTGCTCGGGCGCCAGTTATTGTATCTACACTGTAATTTTAAGAAAAACAACTCTATCCTTCACTTCTACTTCTTCATACATCTGCGTTATAATATTGGGTTGTTCGATAATTAATGTCGTTTTTTCATGTTTTTCATAGTAAATTTATTTGTATTAACAACAAACATTAATCAATGATATATTGACCATTTTGTGGGATGACCTTTTGCCATCTTTCGGTAATTTAAAAATTCCACTTTCGAAGAAGCCTTAGTTTTAAGGAGCGAAGAACTGATCCAACTCATTTTTAGCAAGCTGATCGGAATCGAAAGTTTTACCATTGAAATGGTTTTGAAGGGAGCGAAACAAATGATAGTCTGATGGTGCTAAGTCAGGGCTATACGGTAGATCGAGCTCCATTAATTTTTGACGGGTTATCAAAGAAGTGTGGGGCCTGGCGTTATCACGATGGAACATCACGCCTTTTCGAGTGGCCAGTTTAGGGCGTTTTTTCTTGATTTCTTCATTCAATTTCGATAGTTGACGACAGTAGACATTCAAATCAATAGTTTAGTTTCTTGGAAGCAGTTCAAAATAGACCGTACCCTTGTAATCTCACCACACAGAAAGCATAATCTAGTTTGGTGAATATTGGCATTGTATATCGATTGTGGGGGCTCATCTTGCTTAATCCATGATCATTTTCGGACTAAGTTATCGTAAACAATCCATTTTTCAATACTCGATATGACTCTTTTTATAAATGGGTCGTTTTGGTTACGATTCAGCAAAGAGTCGCATATGTTAATGCGTTTGGTGTAGTGAATTTCCTTTAATTCGTGAGGAACCCAAACATCCAGTTTGTTTATGTAGCCAAGTTGTTGTAAGTGCAAGTAAATAGTTGTATTTGATATGTCCAGCTTCTCTGCTATCTCTTGAGTTGTCATACGCCAGTTAGTTTCGATTCACGCCTTTATTTTGTCGCGTCATCAGTAGTGGTTGGACGACCAGTATGTGTTGTATCTTGCACATTAAAATTTCTAGAACGAAAGCGAGCAAACCATCGCTGACACTGGCGTTCAGTAAAGCAGTCCTCACCATAAACTTCACACAATTTCTTTTGAGCTTGCACCGCATTTTTGCCCTTTCGGAAATAAAACAATAAAAAATACGGATAATGCTCTCTTGGATTGTCCATTGTCAAGTTTATTTTTAACCAACTTGTTGTTTACCAATGATGCTCAGTTTTTGACTAATGATAGTCTAAAGTCTTATCTTTGATATAGTATATAATAATATAAGGCGCGCAATCATTATCCATGAGAAAAAAACGACATGAATTATCGAACAACCCAATAACAACTCTCCCAAACTCAAACTAAGTTTGCCTCTTTTAATAACTTGATTTACATTAGTAAGCACATATACTCTGGTTTCACAATTTCGCGTACTAAGCTAAATCGAGTCGTGAAAAATGCTTATTCGGCGGCGTGCACGCGGATAGATTTATTTATTCAGATGAATTTGAATGGAACGAAAAATGTGGAATATGATACCGTGTAAAGTATGAAGATGCAATTTGGCGCAAGGTGCAACGGACGAAAAGTAAAACAAGTTGGGTAGACAGACCTACGCTCATGTCAGAACGGTTTTGTACCCAATTCCACCGAAATGCAGCCACCAGCACCGCATAAAGTCAAGAAACATGTGCGCGTTGAAAGGAAAATTCATTGTTTATTTTCAACGGTCGCCATTTTGTTGCAAATTAACGAAAATCACTCAAATCTCCTCTCTATGGGGAGACCCCCCTTAAATACCTTATAAAATATTTTTATACTTGAACTTTGAAAAGAGCACCACTTTACACCTACATTCAAAATTTGATGTTTCTACCTTCAGTAGTTTCCGAGAAAACCTGCCGTTTCAAGAAAAATATATATCACGCATATCTTCGAGAATTCGTTCAATGAGTGCTATCAGAAATCCTCAAACAAAATGAATATTAACCTCTTAACAGTGGAATTATTTTTCTGAAGATGCAACACGTATGTGGAATTAAAATTGAGCAATGGCGAGATAACTCGTCGGTCGCAGAGTAAGATGCATCGTTGGATACTAATTAGGATAGATGGATTTATTTAGTTTAAAACCGTTGCCTTCTTACTCAGGCCCGAAAACGGAAACACCGCGTCACGTCGCGAACTAACCTCTTAGAGTAGCATCATCAGTGCCGTCTAGTGCTGTTTACATCAAACTAATTTTTTAAGGATTTTTGACAGTATATATGACTGTAGTTTGAAATTTTATCGGTACTATGTCAACGATTTATTTTAAATATGAGACGATTTATTTTAAATATGAGACGACGCATTAGCGCCCAAATGTATGTATTTCGATCCCGTTTGCATCATTTCGGCTAAATTTCATCTGAGAAACGTCATATTTGACAATCTCAAAAGTAGCTGTTTATCGAAATTTAGAGCTACTGATCAGCTGTTTCCGGTACGGGAAGTGACGTCAGGTACGTTAATTGATTTCCTTATGGGCCTGAGTAAGATGGCAACGTTAAAACTCAAGATGGGTACTAAAATTGATTTATTTATTGATAAATTCGTTATACATAATGTGAAGAGTCCGGTTGGCTTAGTGATTAGAGCATTAAGCCCGTAAGCTGAAGGTCTCTGGTTCAAGTTTCGTTGGTGTCAACGAGATTTAGTTCGAGTGGTTCTTCGGTCGGACTATATGCCTGTTCAGTTATGATACGTGTTGGTTTAAAAATCAGAACGTATCGCAGCTGGGTGAACGGACACACGGCCAAAGCGTGATAATGATCATATCACCTTGTGGAGTGCCGATACATTAGATCATGATACTCTACTCTAACTATCTCTAAGCGAAGGCCCGAAAGGGGCTGTAGGGCTACGAAGAAGAAGAAGAATGTGAAGAGTATGAAATGTGAAACGTAAAAATTTGATTTGCTTGTGAGGTTTGGTACTCGTTGAAACATGGAACAATACATAATGGAATTTCACACCAATATCGTGATTTCCTTGCGACTTTTTTAAAACATAGCATACATCTCCTTGTTAGATATTTTCTTAGCGAGATACTTGGACCATTTTATGGAAAATGGTTGCCTATAGTGCGGGTGGCGTAAGTTGCGGTTCGGTGAGGCCGTCCTGGGTTATTTGTTTCGAATGGATATTTTGCAATTATTTCTTCTATATTTTCTAATAAGAACAAAAATGAGCTCAGGCAGATAATATCTGGATAATGTAAGAATATTTTTCCGTAATATTTCTTGAGTCGTTTCCTTGCTGATGAATATGCCATGATTTTACCATCATTCAGATCAGCCCCACCCATTTTGTTATTGTAATGAACAATTATTTCTGGAATTTTTCTTACAGCTTTTTTATTTTCCTTTTTTTACTAAGTTCTCATTATTGGCTGTACTTATCACATGAACTTCTTTTTCATCTTGCCATTTCATTAGCATAATTTTGTTATGAAATCTTATAACATATTCCCTCTTGTTAACACGTGTTTGTGTAATTTTTTTAGAAAGGTAGAATTGATTGT
The DNA here is from genome assembly GCA_963969285.1 of Odontomyia ornata. Lineage (NCBI taxonomy): Eukaryota > Metazoa > Arthropoda > Insecta > Diptera > Stratiomyidae > Odontomyia > Odontomyia ornata. The sequence goes on along the minus strand of OZ017740.1, from coordinate 372,993 downwards.
GTCAACAGCATCAGTTTGATGCAGATACAGTTTCTCGATAAGGGGAATACTTGAATACCAATTATCTAAGTAAAGCCTGTACTCACACAATAATAAGTCCTTACACGATTGAAGAACAATACGAGCAGTTACGCTGAGAAATCTTTCCAGTGCATAAAAAGAAATTATACTCGTATACATATCCAGATTCACTTTCACATACAAGAAAAAATTTGATCTAGAACCGATTTCTTTCGGATGGTATGTAACACTTCCTTTCCACAATAACAAGGACTTCTCAACACAAATATATATCGCCTTTTCGAGTGGCCAGTTTAGGGCGTTTTTTCTTGATTTCTTCATTCAATTTCGATAGTTGACGACAGTAGACATTCAAATCAATAGTTTAGTTTCTTGGAAGCAGTTCAAAATAGACCGTACCCTTGTAATCTCACCACACAGAAAGCATAATCTAGTTTGGTGAATATTGGCATTGTATATCGATTGTGGGGGCTCATCTTGCTTAATCCATGATCATTTTCGGACTAAGTTATCGTAAACAATCCATTTTTCAATACTCGATATGACTCTTTTTATAAATGGGTCGTTTTGGTTACGATTCAGCAAAGAGTCGCATATGTTAATGCGTTTGGTGTAGTGAATTTCCTTTAATTCGTGAGGAACCCAAACATCCAGTTTGTTTATGTAGCCAAGTTGTTGTAAGTGCAAGTAAATAGTTGTATTTGATATGTCCAGCTTCTCTGCTATCTCTTGAGTTGTCATACGCCAGTTAGTTTCGATTCACGCCTTTATTTTGTCGCGTCATCAGTAGTGGTTGGACGACCAGTATGTGTTGTATCTTGCACATTAAAATTTCTAGAACGAAAGCGAGCAAACCATCGCTGACACTGGCGTTCAGTAAAGCAGTCCTCACCATAAACTTCACACAATTTCTTTTGAGCTTGCACCGCATTTTTGCCCTTTCGGAAATAAAACAATAAAAAATACGGATAATGCTCTCTTGGATTGTCCATTGTCAAGTTTATTTTTAACCAACTTGTTGTTTACCAATGATGCTCAGTTTTTGACTAATGATAGTCTAAAGTCTTATCTTTGATATAGTATATAATAATATAAGGCGCGCAATCATTATCCATGAGAAAAAAACGACATGAATTATCGAACAACCCAATAACAACTCTCCCAAACTCAAACTAAGTTTGCCTCTTTTAATAACTTGATTTACATTAGTAAGCACATATACTCTGGTTTCACAATTTCGCGTACTAAGCTAAATCGAGTCGTGAAAAATGCTTATTCGGCGGCGTGCACGCGGATAGATTTATTTATTCAGATGAATTTGAATGGAACGAAAAATGTGGAATATGATACCGTGTAAAGTATGAAGATGCAATTTGGCGCAAGGTGCAACGGACGAAAAGTAAAACAAGTTGGGTAGACAGACCTACGCTCATGTCAGAACGGTTTTGTACCCAATTCCACCGAAATGCAGCCACCAGCACCGCATAAAGTCAAGAAACATGTGCGCGTTGAAAGGAAAATTCATTGTTTATTTTCAACGGTCGCCATTTTGTTGCAAATTAACGAAAATCACTCAAATCTCCTCTCTATGGGGAGACCCCCCTTAAATACCTTATAAAATATTTTTATACTTGAACTTTGAAAAGAGCACCACTTTACACCTACATTCAAAATTTGATGTTTCTACCTTCAGTAGTTTCCGAGAAAACCTGCCGTTTCAAGAAAAATATATATCACGCATATCTTCGAGAATTCGTTCAATGAGTGCTATCAGAAATCCTCAAACAAAATGAATATTAACCTCTTAACAGTGGAATTATTTTTCTGAAGATGCAACACGTATGTGGAATTAAAATTGAGCAATGGCGAGATAACTCGTCGGTCGCAGAGTAAGATGCATCGTTGGATACTAATTAGGATAGATGGATTTATTTAGTTTAAAACCGTTGCCTTCTTACTCAGGCCCGAAAACGGAAACACCGCGTCACGTCGCGAACTAACCTCTTAGAGTAGCATCATCAGTGCCGTCTAGTGCTGTTTACATCAAACTAATTTTTTAAGGATTTTTGACAGTATATATGACAATAGTTTGAAATTTTATCGGTACTATGTCAACGATTTATTTTAAATATGAGACGATTTATTTTAAATATGAGACAACGCATTAGCGCCCAAATGTATGTATTTCGATCCCGTTTGCATCATTTCGGCTAAATTTCATCTGAGAAACGTCATATTTGACAATCTCAAAAGTAGCTGTTTATCGAAATTTAGAGCTACTGATCAGCTGTTTCCGGTACGGGAAGTGACGTCAGGTACGTTAATTGATTTCCTTATGGGCCTGAGTAAGATGGCAACGTTAAAACTCAAGATGGGTACTAAAATTGATTTATTTATTGATAAATTCGTTATACATAATGTGAAGAGTCCGGTTGGCTTAGTGATTAGAGCATTAAGCCCGTAAGCTGAAGGTCTCTGGTTCAAGTTTCGTTGGTGTCAACGAGGTTTAGTTCGAGTGGTTCTTCGGTCGGACTATATGCCTGTTCAGTTATGATACGTGTTGGTTTAAAAATCAGAACGTATCGCAGCTGGGTGAACGGACACACGGCCAAAGCGTGATAATGATCATATCACCTTGTGGAGTGCCGATACATTAGATCATGATACTCTACTCTAACTATCTCTAAGCGAAGGCCCGAAAGGGGCTGTAGGGCTACGAAGAAGAAGAAGAATGTGAAGAGTATGAAATGTGAAACGTAAAAATTTGATTTGCTTGTGAGGTTTGGTACTCGTTGAAACATGGAACAATACATAATGGAATTTCACACCAATATCGTGATTTCCTTGCGACTTTTTTAAAACATAGCATACATCTCCTTGTTAGATATTTTCTTAGCGAGATACTTGGACCATTTTATGGAAAATGGTTGCCTATAGTGCGGGTGGCGTAAGTTGCGGTTCGGTGAGGCCGTCCTGGGTTATTTGTTTCGAATGGATATTTTGCAATTATTTCTTCTATATTTTCTAATAAGAACAAAAATGAGCTCAGGCAGATAATATCTGGATAATGTAAGAATATTTTTCCGTAATATTTCTTGAGTCGTTTCCTTGCTGATGAATATGCCATGATTTTACCATCATTCAGATCAGCCCCACCCATTTTGTTATTGTAATGAACAATTATTTCTGGAATTTTTCTTACAGCTTTTTTATTTTCCTTTTTTTACTAAGTTCTCATTATTGGCTGTACTTATCACATGAACTTCTTTTTCATCTTGCCATTTCATTAGCATAATTTTGTTATGAAATCTTATAACATATTCCCTCTTGTTAACACGTGTTTGTGTAATTTTTTTAGAAAGGTAGAATTGATTGTGTCAACAGCATCAGTTTGATGCAGATACAGTTTCTCGATAAGGGGAATACTTGAATACCAATTATCTAAGTAAAGCCTGTACTCACACACTAATAAGTCCTTACACGATTGAAGAACAATACGAGCAGTTACGCTGAGAAATCTCTCCAGTGCATAAAAAGAAATTATACTCGTATACATATCCAGATTCACTTTCACATACAAGAAAAAATTTGATCTAGAACCGATTTCTTTCGGATGGTATGTAACTCTTCCTTTCCACAATAACAAGGACTTCTCAACACAAATATATATCTTTGGTATATACAAAGTTTTACATTTGTTTACGTTGATATCTAAAATAGTTTTAATTTTACTAAGCTTGCTTGATGACATGGTAATTATTTTCGAAATGAAAGAATTCGCACAGTATTTGAAAACGATCTACAGACATAATTTTTCCAGAAAACGGAGTTCTAATGCATTCTCTTTCGTAGAAATACTTGCATTATTGGCTTTTTCATGATTCTGTGCAAAATTACCAACGCTATAAAACACCTTATCTCATGTTTGTTAGTAGGGTGTCATTTTCTTATCCTTGATTTCGACTTTAATTGGGGTCGGTCTTGCAAAAATTGGTCCGCAAATAAATTCGTTTCCTCAACTATTTTCGTAATTATATTATCATCATAAAATTTTTCCGTATACTTCTGGCTTCCCTTTGAAAGATCCATTCAACATTTAGCTCTTTGCTTTCCTCTTCGCTTGCTTCACCTTCGGTCTCAAAATTTTCAGGTCACTCTGATGAGTTTCGAAATCGTAATGATGATATTGTAGATAATGAAAATGTTTCAGCCGTCTTCGTTTCTCCGCAGGCGAAATATTCTCCTTAGTACTGCCGGAATTACTTATTTTCAGATTAACTGAAAAGGAGAAGTTCTATATTCTTTCGATGTACTCGTAATTAGGCATTCGTACTTTTAAACGATAACAACAGTGTGTGAACTACAATATTTTACGCGCAAAAAAATCTCTTTCACTGTTTAGACATCAATCTTAGGATGCTATGCTAGAACTGAATGCTCAAAAAATTATCCTCTGGGATTTTCCCACGTTCTTATGTGATTTAGATTTTCCCTTATTCCCCAAAACATGATATTACATTGAACATCACTCAGCCTCTTGAGAAAGAACTAATTACGCTAAGACATTACGAATGGATACGCTTCGCACATTGTATCTCGGGATTTTTACGTTATTTTGAAAAGTATGCACCTCTATAAAATACTACCTATAGAAAATTTGCTTGGGATGGTAAAGGAAATTCCCGCAAAATGATCAGATGAATTACTGGTTGCATACGAATATCAGTAAAATAACATTGAATGCAATAAAATTTAAAAGAAAGGTTTATGAGGATTAACCTATGAAATAAAGCAATGCAATAATACAAAAACACTAAGTAAATGCATAAAAAATCCATTTCAGTACGTTGTCTGTATTTTATCAAGTTCAGCTAAGTTTCAAAGCCAGAATTCACTAGTTTGCAACTGCACGATTCCTATCAGTCAACTTTCAAAATACGGTAATCATATTGAATTTCATAAATATACTTAGTTTTTACATAAAATTGAAAAATAAGTATGTATGTGGAGTTTCCTTTTTCAGATGACGAGATATCTCGATATGACGAGATAACTCGTCAAATACAATTAACAGACTAATTGAAGGGATTTCAAGCGAAGGACAACATATTGGACTAAAATGTTTCGACACAGAATTGTAATCCTTTGAAGGACACTATGGTACATGGACGTCAAGAAATTGAATTTTAATGCACTTTCGTATGAAATATACCCATTATTTTGCGACTCTTCAAGAATTTTATGAAGGACACAAAATCTTTTGGTCATGGATGGCGAACAAGATCAGTATCCTTAGTCTTCTGAATAAACTGTACATTTTAGTCAATCCTTTCTATCGGAAATAACCAATAAATTAATTCTAAATGTAGCTTAAATGCCATGATTTAATACAATATCTTGGAGAAAAATTCATGATTGCTTTTCGCGCCAGCATTCGTCCTCTGGCTGATAATGAACTTATTATAAGATCCTTCTTGCTTCATTAGATGAAGATGTTATACATAAGGCTTGCAAAATGAATGACTCCAAATTATGGAGTTAGCAGCCATTTGAAAATTGATTCATTACTTTCTAGATAATTTTATATGAACATGTAATACATTGCTGATTTTTCACTAAACGATCGCACATTATTTTTATGAAAGCTTTTAAGAAGGCAATGGGTATCGAATAACGCAAACGAGTTTTACGGTTAAGAAGGACTTTGTTGTTATTTGGCGATATTTTTGCATACCAACGACGCATGTGTGGATTTCAATAATTGAGTTTTCATACTCGTATGAGAACGGATGGATGTGTATAAGAATGGAATAAGTGATGCAACCATAAGATAACAGCAGATACTTCAATCGAAAAATTGAGTCTTAACGTACTCTGATGATTTTGCATTTTTTTCATTATTTAAGTTGCAGTAAGGTTTTTTGCTCAAATTTCTCCTTCAGAAAATGTAAATATTGTATATAAAATAAATTGAATTATTGATTCAGGTATTAAATCAATATTGGCAGTAATGATCGTGAATTCAAATCGAATACTACTCTACAATTTTAATATGACATATTGAATAAAGATTCTTATTCTTAGTATTATTATTCTCGTTCCTTAGGAGAAAGGGTGGTTTCATGATTTTCACAGCTTAATCTGCACCTCGTTCGCACATTACTCTTAATTTCTACCTTGCTGACGCTCTTGCTCTTATGCCACGATTGCCCATAAATCGCACTTGCTCATAATTTGCACCTTGCTCTCGCTCTTAAGTCAGACTTGCTCTTAATTTACGCTATTGATTTGCCCTTCATTTGCCACTGGTAATATGCACAATTTATGCACCGCTCTTGCCAGCTCTCCAGTTGCAATTCGTACAACTGCACTCCTTACTAGCCCATCTGCGCCTTGAATGACTTGCACAAGAGTGCCCATTGCCAAATGACATGGCTGCTGTTTTCGCTCTCTTATCTCCACTTTTTGCGCTGTTGTATCGTTGATAAATATTCCGTTTGCCATCGCTTCCAGAATGAAGCGGTTATCTGCTGCATTTTTCGCCACTGTCTTAGCCTACTCTTGCTCAGCTGTGGGTCATTTCTCGGTAATGGTAGCACTAGCGCCTCGCCAAATAGGAAGTGCCCTGGGGTCAATGCACTCAGGTCTTATGCGTCGTCGTATATCGCATTTATTAGCCGAGAGTTCAGGCACGATTCTATGTCCACCAATACTGTGCACAATTACTCGTAATTCGCTGTTGCTTCATTATCCGCCTAAGGTGATGCTTCATTGACTTTACTGCTGCCTCCCAAATGCTTCCTTGATCCGGTGTGATAAACCTCTATTCTGTGCCTTGGACATTCAATTGCTCTAGCGCCTCTGCCCCTTGCCAAGTCTTGATCGCACTTTTCACCAGTTGGTCTGCCGCTACAAACGTCTTCTCATTATCGCCTGAAGCATGCCACGAAGGCCTCTGCTATTAAGCTCGTCACTACGTCCAAATGCACAGCTCTTGCTACCAAGCACACGAATACTGCTACGTAGCTCTTGACCTCTACTTGATACCCTGCTCTGCCTTGCCTCGCAACTGTGCATATTGGCCTGGCGGAATCGCCCCTGCGTTCAAAAACGGTCTTGCTGGTTGCACTCTGTCTGCTGGAACATCAACCATTATTTGCTCGCTCATTCGCGAATCTAGGCTTGCACAGATCACCCAGTTATGCACTCTCCCCGGTATATAGTACTCATACCGTATGTACTGCATCATGCGTTGCACTACCTTGTGCTTCGTCGTCTCAAGCACCTCGCTCATTATTAAATGCCCTAGCCGTGAACTTGCTGGTATGATTACTGGGTGTCGCTCATGATATTGGCCCTCGGCTCTGCCGATCCTTCGCCCCACGCACAGCAGACCTTCAGGGTTCAGGATCGGTCTCAATGCTGCAATTTTGCCCTTGCTTGGTAAGCTCCTATGCTCTGCTCTGTTATACTCTAGCTTTGCACAATATTAGATTTTTCGCACCTGGTGGACCCATAGATTTCGCGCTTCTTTTTTCTGTGCATTAAAGATGAACCTTAGCATGTATGTTGTCACATTGTGTATTGACAATCGGCCTACATTTATCATCATTGACATATGTAGAGTCTGATACCACACACAATGTAAAAAACCTAAAATCCATAAAACTTAAATCACACAAAATATTATTGTGCTTATTTTCATACAAAATCAAACCATATGAATAAGTGGCAATAATTCATTTCCATATACAAACGCCTTGACATTGAACTCAGTACTCGCATGCATAGTTACTACGTATCATATTGCGAACAACAATCTAAACACCATATGTGCATCGTACAAGACACGTTCCTTATGGGAACCATAGATCTGGTTGATTCATTCATGGTGCATGGCGTTATGTCATTTGTTTTGGTTTGTAAAAACAAAGATGTTTTGAGTGTGAACTTTTGGAATATGGATTTATAGGTTAATAAATTAGAAGAATGCTTTGGTAACACATTGACCACTTGAGAGGGGTCAGTCTCGATTACACGTTAGTCATTTTGGAATTTAGGTTTTGTAATTTATGATATAGGAATAGTATTTAAGCAAATGTAAAATGATTGGAAAATACAGTTGATCATGAATTGTAAAAGAATACACTGTCATAATAGGCGTGAGTTGCATTTATCGTTGTAGAAATATCACTATAATATACGATTTATACGATTGTACTAAAAGGAAATAGCTTATAACACGATACATATAGCTCTGGGTCTCTTTGCTCTCCTGCACTTTTCAACACTCTATCAATGTTCTTGAATCATCGCTGGCGCTGCACTGTGGGCTGAGGATGCCATACTATATGTGACCACTTTCAGCCAGTATTCGCGCAATGACCCATTTTATGCTCTCGCCAGAAAAACTTTCGACAATCCCATTGCTCTGGATTCACTTGGACATGCCGAAACATCATTTTATATGGTTGTGATCTCTACTCTTTGCTGCCTGAAGCGTATCAGTATGTCTGCTCTATAACGTTGTAGTTTTTCGCCCACCATTTGCACATCGTAGAACGAGATTCCCTGATCTGTTTACAGGATACGTCGAATGCAACTCAAAATTTTTTCACAACGCAATGATGTGATATGTAGTACGTCATTCTCTATCTGCTTTTTTTAGGTCTTTGTAAAAAAATTTTTTACAAAGACCTACTAGTTTCGCGACCTGTCTGTCCGTCTGTCCGTCTGGCTGTCTGGCCGTGCGTCATAGCTGATTTCCTCAGAAACTATAAAAGCTAGAATGCTCAAACTTTGTGAAAAGGTCAAAAGTGATGGTCTCTCAAAAGTTAAGGCCTTAACAAAAATTTAAAAAAATGTTTAAGGGGGGTCCCCCCTAATAACGAATTGGTCCTTAAAAATTTTTTTTCATCAAAGGTAGTCGAGTGGGATATTAAATGAAAGGTCTTGATTAGAACTTTTAGAATCTTAAATAAAAAAATCATTTTATGTATTAGGGGATCCAGGGGAAGGCAAAATGCACCCAAAATTTGTGCCCCCCTCGCGATTGGACACCTTTTAGCCGAAAAATCTGAAAATTATCACAAACGTGGATCTTTATGAGTACAAGGGCAACAAATACCTTAGAAATCGAAATTCGCACAACTTTGTTAATAATAGTATGATTTGTAATATTTACATTTTTGCCCATAAAATCAAAACGGTACCTTTAAACTTCTTGAAATTTCGTTATTATATAGACTAACATAAGATATATATGTTCACAAAATTTAATTGAGATCGAATCATAATCAAGTGAGTTATAGCCATTTCAATTATATGGAATTACACCAACAATAACACGTGTTTATGGTTGATGTAGGGTTTTCCAATAAGAGGTGTTATTTAGATATTAAAAGAAAAATGCCATTTTTAATACAAATGATCGAATGTTCATTTCATTATAAAGAAGGAGATATGCCGTTAATAGCAATAATTAACATTGAGCCAATGACCACTACGCACGCTTACAGGACCATATCCTCTTCATGAAATTTTCCATAACCAAATCGCAAAGTGGTTGCCCTATGTCCTCAATAGCCTCACGAATTTCATCTTTGAGATCTTGAATCGACGCTGGGCTATTGGCATAGGCCTTCTCTATCACGTGGCTCAAAAGGAAGAATTCGCAAGGTGTTAAATCAGAAGATCTATTCAAAATAACACCTCTTATTGGAAAACCCTATATATATTTAAAATTGACTTAGGCACTTTTATTTTCTTTCAATTTTCATGAAAATTTAAGGAATAGTGTTTAACTTGAACATGTTCAATCGGCCGAGCATTCTGCTGCACTGAGCTTTTGAAAGAAACTGTGCATCTTTTGTATAAATTTAAACGATTTTATATCTAAGTATTGGATGAATAATTCAAGTTATCGATTCACGCCATTAGAAAATTTGCTTCGAACCCTAGGATGTTTACAAAGACCTTCTGGTAGGAGCACTCTCCTGCTTACTCAACTTGTTTTTATATGCCCTAGATGCTCATATTCTTGCATGAACTCGTTGTATTTCGCTCTGAGGTCTGATTCTCGCTCTAGTTTCTTCTCCAGCACCAGAAATCGTCTGAGGGCAATGTTTCGGGATTCTCCTATTTCCTTGCACTCAAGCCTTACAGGGATCGTAATCGTGAATCTCCCGAATTGGTCGCGCTGGTACGTTCGCATAAAGATTGCTTCGATTTACTCTTCTTCGCTCATTCTTATTTTTTCCTGTCGCTGCTGTTCCTTCTCCCAAAATTTTCGCATTAGCATTTATAGCTCCTGCTCTCGGCTCCTGCCCTTGCTCGGCACTCCACCAATTGATATGTAGCCAAATATCGTCAGTTGTAGCACTGCATCATGTAGGCTTTGTACCTAAGATTATTTAATTACTCAATGCTTTGTACTATTTTCGGCTTTATCATTTGCGTCCATACATTTGCTCCAAGTAGCATATCCATTTCGCCCGGGATGTTGAATCTCATATCCGCCAACGGCATGTCCAGCTCTTTATTAGTAGGGGAAAATGGTTCCCCTTCGTACGCTGTTTAAATTTTATTTTTTTTAATTTATGATTAATTGTTGAATTTATCTAGTTTATATACTCGTACCTAAGTGTAACAAATACTCGTATATTGTAGCACAAAGCATTGTCCAGCTCTTTATTAGTAGGGGAAAATGGTTCCCCTTCGTACGCTGTTTAAATTTTATTTTTTTTAATTTATGATTAATTGTTGAATTTATCTAGTTTATATACTCGTACCTAAGTGTAACAAATACTCATATATTGTAATTTGTTACAAACAATTCCGAAACTATTATGTCAAAAGGTTAAAGAGCTATAGTCATTTTTCTACGATAAGACATTTGTACGAACGTACCCCACGTACTTTCATACGCCATGGGGTAGATTCATACAGGGTAATTAAAAAGCCTATTAAAGTCGTTGAATTATTATAAAAATATTTATTTATCAAAGAACTAACTCAAAAATATTTGACTTGACTCATAGTCGATAAATTTTTCTTTAGAAACATAACAAAAGATTAAATTGTTCATCCTTAGTTTACTTATTGATAATTCTAAGCTTCACAATCAGTCTATCTTTGCAATCATTTTCTATGAGATTGTTGTACCAGTCTTTGACAATCTAAACTTAAAGTAGATAATCATACATCTGGTTGTTACTTTGGAAGTTATTGCACATTATAATTATTTAAATTAACTGCGAAAGTAAAAAGCCTAGCGTTTCTAGCTGTACAGCCCACTCGTGGTTGTGGATCAGGGAGGATCATGGTGACGTCGGTGATATACAGAGTGTGTATGTCTTCTATATCAGGGAAAAAGAATGACCATGATGATCCCGGTTTCTTTCGAAGATAAAATACTTTCAGCTCTGTAACCGAATAATGACTGAGAACTTTTCCGACGTAGTAAACAGCAGAAGTGTTTTTTTCAAACATTACCAAAACAAAACATCTTTGATTTTCTCTGATGTCACATTTAAATTATTATCGATACTACGATTATCAGTTTCTTCGTCCGTTTTGAAATCGATTAGAGATGTTGAATTCTCGCGCAAGCTAAACTACGATCCTTCAGATTTCCCTGAATCTACATCACCATCTATTTGCTTAGTTTTCTTTATCTTTTGTCTTGAATTAAGTTCGTTCAAACTACGTTTCACTGCTTTGGCTCAGGCTTTCCTTTCCTGTTCTAGTTTTTTTAATTCTTTCTGTCTATGTCTCTTTGCTAGTTCAGTTTTTTCAGGTGTATCTGTATATATATGGGATTTACCGGGTTTTCTTCCTTTATTGATTTTTCTGTTTCTAACAGCTGTAGGATAAGGTCTTATGATTTCTGGTGTTATGGGAAGATAAGCACTCGGTTCAGATTGTGTCTTAACCGCAGAGGTAGAAGGTTCGTCAGTTCCGCTAAAAATGTTTTGAGGATTTTGAAGCAAAGAAGGCGACTGCTCATTTATATCAGTCGATGGCACGCTGGTGAAGGGTTGTGATTCGAGAGCGACAGTGCTTGTTTCCGGATTAGGTGTCACATTTACCGAAATATTTGAAGCATACCCGTCAATGGGAGCGAAATCTTCGTCACTGAAGGCCATTTCATTGAACAGCCATTTGATTGAACGGCCATATACCTGGCTTTTCAAATTAACTTGTAATATTTTTTATCGTAAAAGATTCGAAATATGCAAGTTTTATCAGTTTAGATATATTATAAATATTGATTGTTTTGCCAGGATTCGACATATGCCAATTATTGAACGCTATTTTCAACTTTGCCTTGAATGAGCCAAACACTGCAACGTCTAAAGGTTGCAATCGATGACTGGTGTGCGGGGCAAAAGGCACAAAAATGATGCCATTATCTCGAGCATATGTTATAGCCTGTTAGCTGATAAGGCTTTCGTGATTATCACATAATAGTAAAATCGGATACTCTTTGGAGCTCAGTGTGTGTTTCTGAATGTGCTTTGACACTGAAACAAATATGTAAGCATTTATCCACCCACTTCTATTAGCAGCTCCGAGGCTTCCTTCAGGCGCACCTTTAAGAAAATGGTCCCTGTGGTGTACACGGGGAAATACAAATACCAGAGAAATAGTATTTCCGCTTACAGAAATAATTGCACCAAATGTCACCAATTCGCCTCTTTCCGCTGACACGATTTGTCCCACTTGTTTCTGTGATTTAGGAGCCAACATTTTAGGATTTTCTAAAACTGTAGACACGCCGGACTCGTAAAAGTTAAATATCCTGTCGGCAGCAAAATTATGTCGTTGTAACACATCAGCCAAATTATTATAGAACTCTTGGACTGCAGTCTTATTAAAGGCGAACGATCTAGCTGTGCTTGTCTTTTCCGGCTTTCGCATACTGAGGTTGGTGTTTCTTTCTCTATACTTACGCATCCATTCTAAGCCAGCCATTGGACGCTTTCGCATATTCGTAGGCAAGTTTGCGAATTTGTACTGTTGTTAGCCCATAATGCATTTTGCAGCAATTAATAATGTAATCATTTAAGCGTGTCGCTTCTTCCAGGGAGAAGACCTGTAGACTCGTGAACTTACAATGATATGTTCGTGAGGCAACTTTGAATTTCTGGAATCTGCTTTCCAACGTCGATGTCTTGATGTTATATTTCAACGCGGTTTTCCTATACGACAACCATCCTTGAATTACGTCATCAATTGCTAATTTCATGGACTCTTCATCCACCTCTTGAGTATGCGTAACCTTTTTTTTATATTTTCGTACCATGATTCTGCAATAAAATATTAATTATAAGGTTTACTTTATAAAAATATATCGTTTTGATAGAAGTAGAATACTTCATAAAAGGAAAAAATATGTTATTGTGCTGTCTTTACGATCATTTTAAAAGGTTTTTATATTTTATTCCATAAAGGTCTAATTTTGATGTTTTGTTGGTTAATAAAATCGTACACGCACGAATGTGCCTCCTGTTTGGCTGTCCGAATGCACCCCATGCTTTGTAAAAAATTCAAATACAACTTTATACAAATTCTAATTTAGTTTCAGATATATAACAATTAAAGCTCAAAATAATCAATGTTAACATTAATATTAATCATCACTATTTTGTCAAAAACATAAAAATTCTACTTACAATTGCGAATTATTGAGCCGATACACCGTGGTGCGACTAGCGCGCCACTCTGCTAGCAACATCGCGGCCGGTATGCCTATGCACCAAGCAAAAGTGTGTTTCTGTGCCGTGTAGTTTTTCTGTGAAACTAGCTGTACGAATGTGCCCCGCGTACGAATGGTGATCACTTTCCCCTAATCTCACTATCAATTTTGCTAATTGGCGTTATAATAAGCCGACTGTCATTACCCACCAAAAACTGCACGTCATTCGCACTTTCGACTCGAACCATGGCATTATATTCAAAATGGTCTTGTCCTTTAGCACTGTTGTCTCGCCCGTCACTGACTGTACTTTTGTTCTGTTTCGCTCCACTTTTAACCCGAACCGTTTTGCACATCTGCTCGTTAATGTATTTACTTGCGACCCGGTATCGCACAACGCTCTTATTGGCCCGCTCTCTTGTTCGTTGACACATAATCTGCGTGTAACTGTTGCTAGCACTGATACTTGCTCGACATTGTCCTGAGGCTTTTGAAGTTGCTTGTTTTCCTTAACATTCGCACGCACCATTTCATGCTCTTTAGTCTTTGCACTGCAATCGTATTTAATGCGCTTCTCTCTTTTGTTCCTCTAATGTTTTCGCACTTTGAATCCCGCGCGTTTGCTCGTATTTCGCTCTTTCTGTACTGTCGGTATACACCGGCGCCGAGCTCGTAATTTTTCCAATTTCTTTTCACTTTTAAATACCCGTGCACTTATATCTCTCGCACTTTCTTTTCTGTCTTGCTTCTGAACAATTCGCTCTGCTCGTTATTCAACTTGCTTACATAAAGTCTTTGAAATTGCTCCTGGCACTGCTATTGTTCATTCGCTCAATTTTCACTATTTCTCTCACCCCGCCCAGCACATTCCACTATCTTTGCTCATTTGCGGCTTTTCATCGATACTCCTTCTCCCCTTTTCCTCACCAGACACATCAGACTATTGTGCATCTTGCCCGGGCATGGCCCCACGTAGCATCTCCGCGCAGCGTACCCAGGCTTTCGGCAGTTAAAGCAAAGCATGTTATCTACCATGAAAGCCGTTCCGCTTTCCAAGCTTATTTCCAAAAATTGCACGCACCTGCATAATGGATGCTCTGCTCCGCATTTCATGCCCCGCCCCATTATTCGGACCTGCTCCATTGTTCTTGTTGGCTCTTTGCATCTGCTCCTTGCATGGCACTCTACTGATACATGCATCAATGCCCTCGCTCGTTTTTCTAAAAACGCACATAGCTCGCTCACCGTTTGGGTTGCATTTTTGCGCGCTAGCACCCACTGCTCTGCCGTTGCTGGTTCCAGTCGCTCCACCATCATATAAACTATATTGGGATCCCAGTTGCTCACCTCAATCCCTAACGCCTGCAATTGTCTCAGGGATTCATTAACATTGTCGATAATAGCTCGTATTTCTTCGTAATTCGCTCTGCTCATTGCCGGTATGTCGAGCAACGCTCTAATGTGTATCCCCTGCATGAGATAGACATCGTCGTAGACCCCTGCCATTCTATCCTATGCTTGCGCTTAATTTGCTCCCATCAACTGCCATGATTCTGATACTCGCTTGGCTTCTCCGGTTACTGCCGCCAGCTAGTACTTCAGCTTGAAATTTATCCCTGAAGGGGCGCCACTCTTTAGATTCTCCTGCAAACGTGTCCCATGTGTTTGCAATTGCTCTTTGCTCATGCACTTCAATATTGCCTACACTAGCTTATATCTGCTCTGCACTTCTTAGGCCAATCTCGCACTTCGCTTTGCGCTGCACCTTGTACTAAATCTTGCTCCATGTATGAGAACAACACTGCCTTGGCTTCGACGTACATGTCTGTACGATCTGTACATATAGATCGGCATCTGCCTCTTCGCACTTGCCCTTCTTCCGCCATCTTTAGAAACTTTCCACATGCATTCTCCAAAATGTCTAACATAGCGCTTAATTTTGCTCTTTACACTTTCACCAAATCAAGCTCGCTCACGAAATCGTGCACGCGTCCAAAACTGTCCATATATGTTCTCCTTTCAACTTCCGACATTTCGCGCTTCGCACACATTTATTCGCGCATGCACACTCAAATACTCTTCGCCCATGCACGCTCATGCATATCCTAACGTCCAGGCAGAGCATATAGACTAACAAGCAAGTTCACCAGCTGATCCGCCAAATTAAAAGAGAGGGAAAATGTTTGAATGAAACAAGTGATAGACTTGCACAAGATAGAGAGCGCGTTTATCATAATTTGTTTCCCATTTGAGATAAAACGTGAAAGCGCTATCTACATACTTGGGACTAAGCTTTCATGCACAATATATTTGACGATTCAATCTCTTTCTTACGTTTCCCCATGAAACCTGTAGTGAATAAAGGATTTTCAAAAAGTCCGTGAAGGACTGCAGCGATGGTCTGCTGCCCCGGCAGAAGAAGATGGAGGTATCTGCCGAGAATGCCCTCGTCCGGAGACGCGTGAATGCGCTGGCAGGCTAGCATTGCGGTGTCGTGGGGCGGGTTCGTTTCCCCAGCACGAGGACTCACTACAAAACAATTTCGCATTCACGAATTAGTCAATAGCTCAAAAGGCGACCGAAGTCGCAAGAATTGTAGATAACCTCACCGAGGGAGATGTAACTTGTTACGAGAACAAGTGAAACCTGAAAAGAAAGGCGAACTTGGGGTGACCTCGTCGTTACCCAACGAAGTTCATGGCCCACAAATGAAAGAGGGGCAACCGGGTGGTGGTGGAGCCCCTTCATACCCACCCAACCGGAATAAATCCAAAGATAGCTTGTTGAAGTGGACAGGTATTCCTCTTCTGAGTGGAAAACTCATACAACTTGAATTGTATGAACCTTCCCATCAGAAGGGGAGTACCCCGGTGACCAATTTATGTCATAGAATTATACAATTGGATTGCATAAATCTATGCCATAAAAAGGCACTCTGCTTGGGCCACTCAACCCAAAACGTCACCTGAAACAAAAAAAAGGAATTAGTTTGTACCCGGCGGCTGGCTCATGTTTTGGGGTGGAAGCCTGCCACCGTACCGGGTCCTATACTCGGTTAGATAGTTGGGAAAAGGAAAGACCGATTTTCAAACAAATTAGCAATTCATGCTTTCTTTTTATTTTTCTTTATCGTGAATTCATTCCTTTGTAAATATGAAAACATGTTTTTAACAATAAGAAGAGCATTAATGATAAATAACGTTTAAATTAATACTAGAAACAGTTGTTCATTTAGTGATAATTAGTTAAATATTTAATAATGATACTACTTTTACTTAAAAAGAAGAAAAAGACTGATAAGACTACTTGAAGAAGCTTTTCGTCATGAAGATGCTTTTCTTTCAACGTTTTTCTACAGTTCCAAAGTTTTATGAATTTAATATTTAGTTAATTTTATTTGCGTACATTTTAGTGAAGTTATTTATATCAAAAACAAATTGATTTGTTTTATCATTGTAAAAGACTTTTGGATTTTTTTTTTTTTTTTACTATCCTTTCTAAATTACGCCTCTAAAAAAGGTTTTATCTCTTCATCTCTCTCAGATCGCAAACTTAACCAACTGAGATTTAATCGTCTCAGACATTTAATACCCACACAATAAAAAGATGATATCCTTTGAAGACAAAATTTACAGGAAACAGGGAGAGTTGGATAAAATTATTCAATAGTATTCGCTTTGATGATAAAATCCTTCTCGGGAAGGACAAAAATTTTCTTGTCAGATGAAATTTATTGCGAAATTCGAAATATAAATGTTTTTTTTTTTTTGATAAAATCATCCGTAAATGTTTTGGCAAATCTAATTGGTAATGAAATTTCTATTTTGAGTTTCAAATAAAATATCGCAATTCCATAGAATTTACATAATTAAAAAAAATTGTGGCATGAAAGTGAGGAACATTAAAAAATTGACAAAATTAAGGCAACAAAAGGGTACTCACCCGCATGGTCCTCCGAGCGCTCGACGACGATGCAGATGGTCCTGAAATGGAATAATGGCGCGATAAATTTTAAAAATTTCCTCTAATCCTATAGTTCTTCATAAAAAAAAACAACCGGCTTCTATTTGTGCGATAAATTTTTGATCGAGCAACAAAAGGCTACAAAAATACGCAAACAACGCGAAAGGATATTTTTACTTGGCGTCTACGAAGGCACTGAATTCTTTTCTAAGTTGTTGGGAATTTCACAGCGAGACACCGAACTTACGCGATCGTCGCTAGTAATTCAAAATTCTACTTTCGGTGAAAATTCAGAAGAAATTGCTGTTGCGCTTCTTTATTGCATTCGTGAAAAATTCAGCACGAAACACCTTAAACCTTTCCGGCGCGTATGGATCAGTACAAGTGACGCGCGATTCAAATAAAAAATGTTTAAATCCGGGCTTTGAGTTTCTTCGCTAGAATATTTTCTCCCTCTCTTGCAGCACAGTCCCGACAAATTTCCTTCCACGAGCAGGCAAAACTGAAACTGTTTTCGTTTTGGCTTTCCCGTTATGTTGACGAAAAACTTCCCTTTGTTGTCTGCTGAAGACCGAAAATTTGTAACCGTTGAGATAAAAAAAAATAAAATTTCAAGTCCCGCAATCTTGCACTGAGCGCTATTTGTCGGGTGGAAATAAATAATTAAAAACGGATAGGAATAAATAATTTTCGTTTGTTTTTCCGGTAATAAAAATATTTCCAGAGTTTCGTCCGCGATGACGTGTTTCCTCAAGACAGTCCGTGACACTCACGAGAAATGATGCACGCGTGATAGCCGTTCCGCGTTCTTGTATCCAAGATACTCCTCAGTACAGTTCATCATCACTAAGCTGAGTTTACAATTCAATATACCGGCACTACTAACAGCACTCTGGGATAATTGTATGATGGACACTCCAGAGTTTCAAGTACAACTTAGCGCGGAACACTCCCGCACCACCCCAATTGAAGCATCCCGTCTTCAGATTATGCTGTTTCAACGATGTCACTCACACAACTTCGTTAATTAAATAAACTACGTTGCATTGAGAATCTAATGTGGTCGAGTATTGCCGACAATATTCGCGAAACGAAGGAAAATGCAATATTAGCCGCATGCAACTCTACAATCAGCGAAAATGCACTCAATTCACTTCCACTTGCGCTGGAGGACTGAGGTCGTTCTGTTGCTGGCTGGGCGGTTTCTAGAGGCTGACGACAGAGCGGGCACGTGGATGAGGTTTGCCGGAGTTGGACCAAACACAGCTGGTGTAGCCTGTGTCCGCACTGCAACCTCTGACTGGTGAGTTCATCCATGTCCTCATGACATATGGAGCACAAGAGCGCTGGTCCGGCATCCGATCTCAACTTTCTCCTCTCGGGCGTGCGTTTGGTGGGCATTCTAAATAAAATTTATTTTTCTAATTAAATACCTAAATAAATATATATAAATAATGAAGAAAAGGTGAGAAGAGTTACTACGAACTATAAAATTCTTATGTGGCCGTCAGTGGCGAACTATATCAGAACCTCACAAAAAAAAACCCAAAGGTATGAAAAAATTTAATAATTTACGTTATAACAAAAAAATACTCGGTCTTTCCTTTCCGTCCTTCCTCCCAAGTATGGACACCAATGGCACAATCCTTTTAAGGCGTTTCAGGGACACTCTCTTGTGGCACCATGAAAATCAGGGTTCAGAAGTGATCCCTCATTAGTAAATTTCTCAAGTTGCAACTTGTTAGCCCAGGGTTGGATTCTAATCCACAAGCAGCGCGTGTCTTGTCATGGATAGTCATGGATTAGCTAATCAGCCAATCACATGAAATCAAGATCCATGTAATTTAAGACACCTAGGCACCGCTGGTTTGGGGAGCGGATCAGAATCCTCCGCAAAAAGTTGTTGGGATAATAACCTCCGAACACAAAAAGGGACTCTAATATCATTTGGCCTTACTAGTTATACAATGGTGGTAAACCACCAAAGTATAACTCAAAAGCAGGACCAAACGATATTGATGTCCGAAGACAACACAAGTTCGAAAGTTACTATTTGCTGGGGCACGATCAGTGCAATTACCCTCGGGAGTTATCTACCCGCCAATAATTCTAACACCTAGTGGGGACACCTAGAGACGATGGACTGTCTCGTACTCACGACTGATGATACAGCCGGGCATTTCGGGCCCCACGTTGGGCGCCATTTGTAGTGAATAAAGGGTTTTCATAAGTCCGTGAAGGACTGCAGCGATGGTCTGCTGCCCCGGCAGAAGAAGATGGAGGTATCTGCCGAGAATGCCCTCGTCCGGAGACGCATGAATGCGCTGTTGGGCAACATATTCAAGGCGATTCTTTATCGACTGCAGTTGGGTTAGCTGATGTTGCTGTTGTTGCTGTTGTTGTTGCTGTTGTTGTTGCTGTTGATAGTATGAAGGAACTGCTTCAGCATCAACTGGCTGAAATTTTGCCGAAACAGGATGTATTTGAGGTGGAAGTTGATTGTTTCGGTACGAATTCAGTTGTGTCTGAAAATGATGCTGTTGTTGCTGTAAATGCTGCTGTTGTTGATGTTGTTGTTGGAATTGCAACATTTGTTGTTGCTTTTGTTGCTGCGCTGTAAATTCTTCTTTTGTATATAGTGCCGCATTATGGAATTTCGGTTTGTATGGCTTATCAATAGATTGTTTTTGATTATGTAAATTATTTGAAATTGGAGCTGCATTGTTGCCTGTTTGGTATTGTATGGCTGGTGACGAAGTCCTTTCATCGAACGGTGACGTTGTCCGACTTGAAACATCAGAACTACTGTTGCTCATATCGGGATCTGGGTCCGGAGTAGAACTTATTGAATTATCATCTTCATGTTGTGATTCAATTCCTTTAAGTCGAAGATTGTGTGTTCTTGTCATTGATATGGTCGTTCGTTGGTATGAGTACGGATATGTTTCTGTAAAACCGAACGTTTTGTACAATTCAGGTTACAATAAGGACAAGAAAGTCGCCCTGAATTGCTTTGGTCCACTGTTTGTTGCTGCTGTTGCGGCTCTTGATCATCGTGACTTGGGTGTTGGCGCTGTTGCAGCTGGATTAGTTGTATTTGCTGCAATTGCTGTTGATGTGGTTTGGATGGAAGGTGTTGTTGTTGTTGCAAATGGATCGGTGAACGGGATATTGGTTGTGGTGACTGCTGTGATGGCGTTGATAGTTTTGAAGCAACTTGTAAAATGTCATTGGTACAGTTATTGCGAACAGTAAGTGACTTTTGTGTTGGAGCTACTAAACGGGGAGAGTTTCGAGACGATGATATCAGCAAAGCAGTCTCGGCTACGAGATTTAATACGTTATTATTTACTAACTGATAATTTGCTACTCCTGCTTGTGTCTGCGCCAGTGGTGGGCCCGGCGTATCTATTGATTTTTGTGAGCCGTTACTACTTACAACTGAGGCTTTCAGTTCGCCATCGCTTCCGTATCCAGTGTCAGCTATCGAGACTGTTTCGACTGTTTGGAAAAGGGGCGTTAGACGCCCAGTGCCATTGACTATAATATAGTTACTCATTGTTAAATTGAGTTTGTGCTGTGTGCCTGTGGCAGCGCTGGCTTTTAGAGCCATAGCTCCTCGGTTATTACAAACCATTTGCGAGCGCTTATACATACTCAAATTGATCTTTGAAGGTTGAAAACCGTTAGGTTGGGAATTTGTTCTACGTGAACTCGCTTGTTAGTTCATACGCTCTGGTGCAGGCTTATAAAATTTCATGCACCTAATCTATTCTATACACATTCACGCTCTCATACCATGCACTAATCATCGCCCGCACGAGTTAAGTTATTGAACGTTACGATGTTTACATGTATATACAAGTATGTTGAAGATCCCTTCCCCGGAATCTCTTTAATAAAAACACTTTGGTTTTCACTTTCACTTATTTCGTTTACTTAACACTTTTTAATTTTAGCACCAACAATACTTCTTAACTTTAACTTAACATTCAAACTATTCCATTTCAACTTCAACAACAACTCGATTGAATACTCAACTTTAAACTTCAATACTCAACTTCAACTGATTAACTAATTCTCAAAGGACTGCTTTTATAATGATAAGAATGCTGATGAAGCATTCTCTTTGTTACTTTGATTCAAGCTTAAAATCGGACTTTGATATGCTGATGACAGCAATGCAAGTGAGCGAAATTTGATATTGTGATAACGGAATGGGGGGATATGAATCATGGATTATTAAGGGTTAGTGAATTGTGTGGTAATATGCCGATGTAGGGATTTGGAATTATGTGTAACTCCTCCCTCCTTAAGCTCAATGTTGTCCTCAACATGATTATGTTTTTGTAATTTAATATC
Organism: Odontomyia ornata; assembly: GCA_963969285.1. Lineage (NCBI taxonomy): Eukaryota > Metazoa > Arthropoda > Insecta > Diptera > Stratiomyidae > Odontomyia > Odontomyia ornata. The sequence goes on along the minus strand of OZ017740.1, from coordinate 350,948 downwards.
TTCGGCTATATTAGTTTTGATGAATGTTTTCTTTTTTAAGGTATAGGTATAAAGCAATTATTACCAATAAAATAATTATTATTATGGGGTGTCCATCTGGTCACAACCCAAAACCAGGACATTTGACGAACTCCCCCCCCTTTGCGCCACTCACCACCCTTTAGTCACAGATCAGTTATCAGTGTTCTGAAATTTCCCTACTCTTTAGACTCGCGCTGTCTGGAAAAAAAACGAAAAAGATTGCAGAATAGTACATTTTATTGTCTCATCATTCTGGTAATCAATACAAACTGCAAGTGATGCTTGTAACATGGTTGTCGAGTGTCGAGATAAAGTCCGTTTCTTACTTCTGTTACATTACCAATTTTTATTCTAAATATATGTGACATGCGCCGAAGAAAGGGGCCTTACAGGGAAAAATTAGATTTTGAGATTTTTACACTTTTCTATAGTTTTTGAGTTTCTCTTTTGAATGGGACGATCGAAAAAAATTTCTCAGCATTATTTTTGCTGATAATCAAGTTGCTAGGTACCTCTCTCCTAACAATAGCGTCTGCCTGGTCGACTTCAACCGCTCGCCCTGAAAAATCTAATTTTTCCCTGTAAGGCCCCTTTCTTCGGCGCACGTCACATATGTACTATACCATACACAGATTTTTTGACTCGCATAAAACAATATATTCATTGATGATACTTTTCCACCTGACCAATTTTTTCCAGCAGTTTTTTGTTTTTCCCCAAATAGCTGTGAAATTCTGAACACGAAAAATGCTTGAAATTGTGTTGAACCATGACAATATTTGTTACAGTCGTCAATTTCAGCCTGTTTCTTTCATTACTCCATTGCGTATTGATAAGGGAAAAAATTCTTTCACAGTTAGCATTATGTGCCGGTATAGCGAAAAAGTACTGGACAATTTTCAGAATTTCGGAATATGATGAAATATTTGAATTGGCAGCAAAGAAATCACAGATCTTCAAACTGGAAGGTTTCTTGAAAAACTCGCTGTCATTTTCTTTTGATTTGAGAAATTTTTTCAAATTGGTTATTTGATCAAACAAAATATCATCGTTGATTTTGACGTTCTTGGAATCGAGAAACGAAACAGATTTTTCGACTGATTCATACTCCGATTCTTTTCCCAATTTGAAATCCAACCAATCAAAATCCTGCAAATAACGAAGCGATGTGCTCCATTTTTTCAAATATTCGCCTGTTTTGTTTTACACCAAAAATATAGAATTGAGAAATTTGTCACATTCTACGTCTTTGCCATCATTTCTCAGGTCAGTGAGTACTTTTCTAATGCTGATTGGTACAAATTTTGAGTCGCATCTGCTTTTCAAACATTCGAGCACAGAGTCAATAATTGATAAGATCTCAATAACGCTGTTACTTTCGTTTTCCATGCTCTTCAATTTGTTGTGGAAAATTGACATGAGAGAGTGAACAAACAGAAAATGCAAATCACCGAAATCATCGTTGAAAAATTGTTCCAAAACTTTCGGCGCATCATTAGTCGACAAAAAATATGAACGCAACGCTGGGTACATACGGAGCATTCTATCAACACCAGGCATAAGACTGAGCCACCTTGTCCTAGTATGTGACAACAAAGTTTGATACTCTATTTCAACAAAATCGCAGAACTCTTTCAAATCCACCGTCCGAACCGTATAAATGGAAAAATGATTGAAAATTTTAGAAATTATGCATTCTACATCAAATGAACCGAATTGGTTCAATCCATGGTGAATCGCATTGTTCAAAATGTGGACCGGACATCCAATGCCGATGAGATTTTCATTCACCATTTCTTTTAAATATGTAAAAACATTCTCTCCAGGCTTGCGCTGCAAGCCCCCAAAGTTCGTATTGACATTGTCACCGACAAATGCATTAAGTTTCTTAGTCAAACTGTACGTTTCTAACGCGTCAACCAGTAATGTTCCAACAGTCTTCGCTTTTTCATTTGATGTTTCTTTGATATCCAGTAGTTTGACTTGAACCCCATCGAAAAGATCGAGATATTGAATAACTAACGGAAACATTTTCAAATTTCCATGATTACTAGGATGCTTAAAAACGGTATGTTTTTTAAGCTTTCCATAATCATTTCAACTGAATGATTCGACAAAATTGCATTTAAAATTGCTTCCGTTTTCGTGTGAGCACAAGAAATTTTGCTTGCGATTTTTGAGTCTTTGAAAATATCGCGAAAGAGTGTTCCCGTACAATCCATTGATCTGAAAGACTGGTGATGCTTTACTGTGTGAAACGTCAACGTGCCCTCAGCTGCCCATACTGCATATGCCTCTGGCGTTGACTTCTGCACTATGAAGTTTTTCATGGATTGAGAAGTCGATGCATCGCGTATCATTCTTTTGTGTTTCTCAGTTTCAATGTGTGCTTTCAAGTCTCTTGCTCCTGTAGAATCAAGAGCACAATTATCAATTAATAATGAAATTTGGAATTTGAATTGAAAAATTGTGAGGAAACTAGGAAAATCGTAAATTTTGGTCAAAAATATGAATTATATAGTACATAACAAAATTAACAGAAATATGCTTATATATGTATACAAGGAACTTCTTTGAACTTTATGAGTAGCTCAAAAATTTTTTCGAACTGAAAGTTAGAAATTAAATATCACAAATTTTCGGAGAAATTTGTTATTTTGTAAATATTGTTTAGAATTTCGTGAATAATGTGTATAGTTTTGTATATAATAGCGTGAATATAATCATAAAATTGTATGAACAGTCTGGGATTATGTATATTATTAATCATAAAACGTTCAAAAAAGATGAAAATATACACAATCTAAGATGCGAACCACTATTGCCAACAGAAACTTCACTGTTACATATTTTGCAATGTCCATGCCATTCTGTTTTCCCAAAATCAAAACATGGAAATTGATTTTTCAAATCTTGATTAAATTTACACTTGCGTTTTGATGTGTTGGACTCATCGTCTGGTTTGAATCGTTTTGCTTTTGAAAGAGACATCTCGTCATCAGTGCGATATCAATTTTAGGAAAATAAATTCCATTAATTTCGGATCGAATTCTCCAACGCCCAAGATGTGAGCTGTCACCTGTAAATAATATATTGTATTGTAAATTCGCAAATAGCCTTCGAGCCTAAATACTACAATGAACGTATCGGCAAAAAAACATCAACAAGGATCATAACCTGATTAATGAGTATATCGTGCTTACTGTTTACAATTTGATTCGATGGACGATCTCGAGTTGCAACTGATGAACAAAGACGCGGAAATTTTAGTTTTCAAACACTGTTCCACACCAAAAAAGAAACGTCTCGCTAAATTTGCTCGAAGACAACGAAAACTCCCGTAAATCTGATAGAGTTTCGAGTTGATTTGGTCATTTTATACAGCTGGTCTCTGTTTAGATGAATGAACGTATCGGCAAAAAAACATCAACAACGACCATAACCTGATTAATGAGTATATCGTGCTTACTGTTTACAATAAGATTCGATGGACGATCTCGAGTTGCAACTGATGAACAAAGACGCGGAAATTTTAGTTTTCAAACACTGTTCCACACCAAAAAAGAAACGTCTCGCTAAATTTGCTCGAAGACAACGAAAACTCCCGTAAATCTGATAGAGTTTCGAGTTGATTTGGTCATTTTATACAGCTGGTCTCTGTTTAGTAGTGTTTACTGCTAATTGTCCCTATGAGTTCCGTAGTTCGATACATCGATCGCGGGTCGAGAATCGATTTTTTCTCTAATCGTACGTTGTTATCGTACGTATCGCTCATTTTGTTGGTACGAAAAACAGTGAAAAATCCATAAATTTAAGCAAAAAAAATTTTTAGGCGAAATTGGTCGAAAATACGGACATTTCCCGAAAAATACGGAATCCAGGACAGCGCACATAAAACACGGACATGTCCGTATAAAAACGGACGGATGGACACCCTGTATTATTATTAATGTCGATCCTGTTCCAATTATATTTACTTTATGAGCATATTTAATCTCGTTAATTCTTTCTAAATTTTAAAAATTTTCTAGTTTAATTTCTTCAAAGCTTAAATCAATTTTGTAATCAGATGCATTCATAATTGGTTCCAATACTAAAATTTGTGAGAATTCTTTTACATCGTTTGTGTATATGTTATTTTTAATATGAATTTCACAATTTATAAATCTTATTACATAGTTTCCATCTAATTCATTTTTTTTTTGTTTTTTCATTACATAATTGATTAATTGCTGCCTTTATTGTCATATCATGTAAGAAAAATACCAAATGTAAAGAATCAATCATTAAACATACTATAAACATAAGTGAAGTAGTAAGTTACAATGGTAAATATTATGAATTTGTAAAGAATATCAAACATTTGACGTTAATTAACAATATTAAGCCTACTTGTTTTAGTTATACAATTAATATTTTTTACATTTTAATGCGTTTTTCAAATGTTTGATATTCTTTACAAATTCATAATATTTACCATTGTAACTTACAACTTCACTTACGTTTATGTTTATTGAGTGATTCTTTACATTTGGTATTTTTCTTACATAATATGATAATAAAGGCTGTGTAGGTATAGGTATATTTACCACAAATACAATAATTGCATTTTTTATGAAAACGTTTAATATAATTTCTTTTAATTCTTAAAATGAAAGATCATATGTACTTATTTCTTCATATGTTAGAATGAACCTTGACATTGTTCCAGATTTAGAATTGTTTACATTATCAATAATTTTGTCCAATTCATCTTCTATCAGATCAAGATTATGATTCATCTGAACTTCCAACAAAATTTTGTTTATTTGATTTAATTTGTTGTCTGAAATGCGTTATAGGTTTTGTTTATGTTGTTTGCGATTTTATCCAGGTTATTTTTGAAGACATTATATATTTGAATTTGTTTATTCATTGACTCGATTAAATTATGATTATTGGAATCTATTATATTTAGATGATTAATTATTTCATTATAATTATCGTTATCCATGATTGCATAAAGCCATTTATAAATTTTGCCAATTGGGTTTATAAGACCTCGCTTTTTTTCTAAAATTTTTACAAATTTCTATATAACCGGGCTGTTTTCCTAATGCTGAGTTACATATCTCACTAAGAGGATTTCATATCTGGGTTAGTTGTCTTCCTTTATATAATTTTTGTTTTATTTGGAGAAAATCTATGGTAGAATCGCTTTCCGGTAAATTAACATGATTAAAGTGGAGTAAGTTCAGTTCTCCTTTAATAAAACAATTATTATTCTATAATATAAGGATTTGGTTCGCTTTTTTTCTGAAATATCTCTCAATGCTTGTTCATACTGGTTACGGACAATTTTATGATAAATTATTTTATAATCTTTAATTAGTCTTACTGGGTCTTTTCTAATTAATATTATTCCTGAAGTAGAGGAAATTTTTCGATTGTCATTTCTGCACTTGATAACATTGTTGAGAATAGGATTATTATTATCATCGTTATTACTCTGGAAGAAGAATTCTGTAATTTCGAAAAATAGAGTATATATAATTCTCCTTGAATTATTTCGACTACCATTCTTTTTCGTAAATATGGGATGTCTTTTTGTTTGAAAACTAACTTTTTATTAATTGAAAGTTTTTCTGCTATGAAAAAAGTAAATACTCAACAATCGTATGAATTTTCTTGTTTTGGAATGCTTTTAACATTTTCTTTTGTGAATGTTGATGTATCAAAAGTTCTGTTTAATTTATGAAGGATTTCTTCTTGTAAATAGTTTTTGGGGGGATCCAGAATTTGATTATTACTTCCTCCTAAGGAGTCGTAATATTTTATTGCTTTGTTTCTCAGATCAATAACTGATAGACACCAGTGGTTATTATTAACATGAATGGGAATCAGAATCATGTCGTAGGAAAATATATTAATTTTCTTTGTCCAGCGGCTTATTGAATAATAACCTTGCTGTAAATAACGGAGAATAATGTTAATTTTTGATATAAGCGTTTCTTGTGGCTATCCTTCATGCAAAGCTTTGTTTACTAAATTCTTCTGTTCTTCAGAAATTTCATTATCTGACTTTTTATTTTCTTCTCCATAATGTTTTTTAATTCGTTCAATCCTGGTTTGGTGGATTTTCGTTCCTTATTGTCTTTATTTTTAATAATATCGATTTTTCGATTTTTATGTTCATGTTTATGTCTTTCATTAACATTGTTTTTAATGGAAATTGTCTTTTCATTAATATCTTGTGGTTCCTCACAACTTTTGTTGTGATATAAATCCACTTGTTTTTCTTTTGTTGTAAAAGATCATGAATCTTATTTTTGTCATTACGACCTTGAAAAACTTCAATGGTTTGACAGTTTGTACTTAAATGAATAGAACTCTGTAGCTTGTAATGTTTTGTCTACAATATTCATTTCAGGATTTATAACTGTTAATACTCTAATATTTTTTAGAAGGATATTATGACATCTATTCTTGTCGGAATTACCTGTATGTGCTTTTGGAGAGCAAAAATGTGCTTCTATTTTTTCTTCTCGTAGAAAACCTCTTATGTTGACGACATTAAACTCGTTATCTGCAATTATTTTTCTTGGTTTACCCAGGATAGCATTCATTTCTTGAATTAGGGTAATGAATGTAATGGCACTTTTGTCTGTTAACATATTTCTTTTGTGTACAAATGTTTCGAAAATCAATCAATAGCGGTTGAGAAATTGTACATATCGATATGTACACTTTGATGAATATCATTTGGCGTTTCTGTTAGATGAAATTCTGGTTTAACAGGCTTTCGGTCATACTTCGCTAGATTGCATGTTTTGCAATCATTAATGTACTTAGTAATGATCCTTATTACTCAATATTTGGAATAGGAAATTTATCATCAATTATTTCTTCATTTAATTTCCTGTAGTCTATAATGAGTCTCCATTTAATGTTTCCAGAATTGTCCATCTTTTTCGGAGCAATTCATATTGGTGCATTATATAGCGATGAAGAGGGTCTAATTATCCCTTGTTTTAATATATCTTGAATTTGAGTTGCCACTTCTTTGTCATGTACTTGTGGAAATCGGTAAACTCTTGAGTATAGGGGCTTGATAGACTTAGTAACAATTTCATGTTTTGTCTTTGTAGTGCAAGTCAAGTTATCTCCTTCTCTGTAGAACAAATCTTCATTTCATCTGAGTATTCGTTTTAGAGAATTCGATTCTTCCCAATTTAAATTTTTGAAAAGTTTTTCCAACATATTTTTAGTGGGTTTTATTTCGCATTGTAGGTTTATTTCCCCAGGTGCTGAATAATTGAAAAAAAATTTTTCATTGCTCATTTCTATTGAACCTTCCCCAGAATTGATTTTTGCATTGAGGGAGTGCAGTAAACGTTTTAAATTCGAAATTCATAATATTCCAAATGATTTTATGGGTTTCGGGTAGCTTGAACTCTTGAGGCAAATTTGTTTTTAATTTTTTGATAACTTTAAAAATACCACCTAATCCGTAAACTCCTAAAGAGTTATTTAAGTTTTTCAAACAGTTTTTATCAATACTAGATGTTGATGCGCCTGTATCTATTAGCATTGAGATAATTTCTTTATCTATAGTAAGGTTTACTATTGGTAAAAGGTTTCCGAGGCATATATTAGAAAATTTGTATGCATGGGCTCGTGATTATTTTTAGTTTGACCAGAACCATCGATTTCCATTGGCTTAGATCGGTTTTGGTTATAATGACGATTATTATGGAATTTCTTATTAAACTTTTCGTGTTTAAAATTTTGATTTTAATTATTTTGTTTCTGATTATTCTGTGAATCTTTTTTAGAATGTCTATTATATTCTGTATTAGTATTTTGTTGGAGTTCTTTTTATAAATTATAACCCTGACCCATGTTTGGACATTTCTTGATTCCGAAAGGAACATTTTATATTCCGGAATTAGGCTTGTTATAGTAATTTTTTTTTCTTCGGTAGAAAAATCAAAATTACCATGCTTCTCAGATGAAGCTCCATTTTCCCAATAGTGGCGACAAATTATTTTCTCAGGGTGGGGTTTTGGCAAATGGAAGTGGATACAGAAATATATAATTATAGTCACCAAATCATTAAAATTTCTAAAAAATTTATTACTATTGTAAACGTTTGAAAGAGTGGTAAACTTGCTTGAGTCACCGACCAAACGTAATTTAGATTTAATAGTTAAAAATTATTAATTCAGCTCAGGCATGAGATGAAAATTTATATCTCACCTCCCCATTAAACAGTTTTAACACAATCCCATCCTATAATTTGAAACTATTCTACATTTGATATCCTCCTCTTGTAAGATGACCACTTATTTATAAAATATAAAACAAAACAAGAGGGAATGCAGACTTCAAGCGGAAATGAGAGAACACACAACAACTACTGATCAACAGAATTTCAGTCATCCCAGAGGAAAATACACGATTAATATATCTATTCGATTAAATTTCAGAAAATTTATCTGAAATTGGATCTGAAATAAAATCAATAATGTAATGAATTATATTATATGTGTAATGTAAATATTCATAATTTTAGATGATTTATTAAAATTTATTATTTGTTTTTTTTTTTATAATTATAAATTGTTCTATTTTAACATTAATAATAAGTATCCTAAATTCTGAAATTTCGTAAAATTATATCCTACATAAAATTTTTTAAAAAAAGGAGAAATTCTATCTAATAACTAGATCCTATATAACTATCTAACTAGATAAAATAAAAAAAAACAAAAGAAAACTTACGTTGGGGCCCATTCGTATCTTACGTCGATTCGTAACTTGAGTCGATTTAAAATTTGTTGATAGATGCCACACAAAAGGGTTTTGTTGTGCACTCACAGGGGGTTTATGTTCATGGTTCACTTTCAAAAACTATCTTCTCTCTTCGATATTCAAAAGCTATATATTCACAAAATCAGTCTTCTGTAGTGTAAAGGTATTTCAAAAAGTCCGTGAAGGACTGCAGCGATGGTCTGCTGCCTCGGCAGAAGAAGGTGTCAGTATCTGCCGAGAATGTGTAATGATTTTTTTTAATGCCCGTGTAGGACACGGGTGCCGATGGTCTGGCATAAGTGTCAGCGAGCTATAAACAACACCGAGCTCAGCTAACTAGCTTCGCTTAACGACCGCGTACGCTTGCTTGACGACTAGCATTTGCGGGATCATATGAGGCGGGTTCTTGTCGAGCCACGAAGCTACACTACAAAATACTTATCACACGTACTCTATTCTACAAGACGCACCGATCAATTTTTATTGTCTTTAGAAAAGTTCTATTAGGTATCAATTAAGCTACTGTACAGTAATTCAATATTTTTTTGACTCGTTAAAGTTAGCGGACACGGAGGCTTGAGACAAACGCAAACATTACACATTCACAGAAGAAGGTCGTTGCATTACAAGGGGAATGTCAAACCTAAAGATGTTAAAGTGGCTGAAGTGAACCACTCATCTCTGCCTAAAGGATGGAAACTTGACGGATGCAGTTTACTTTACACTAGTAAAACAACAAACTAAGCAGTTTCGACGGGGTGACCACCTTATCTCTTCAGGAGCAGCCACTCCTGATCACCACGGGGCTGCTCGACTGCTTATGTTTATTACAGGACAGTCTCTTCGATGCCGACCCAGACATGGAGAGACTGGAGGGTTTCGCTCTTCACTAGTAAAGAAACAATTGTTTCCGCAGTGGAGAGATGGTTGTTATAATTTTAGACCCCTCTCTATGAATACAAGTCCTGTCTTCAACGAAAGTATGCTAATAAAAACCGCTAACCAGTCATAAAAACAAATCGGGTGTCGGTCAGGACTAATTGATGATGCGGATTTTATCACTGCCGATCATCAGATTAGCTCCCAGCAAAAACTGACGCAACTCCAAGCTGTAACGGTTTCCTACTCCGTCTCGTTCGATCGCAATCAGAACCGACCTCTCATCGGTTCGAGACGTGCAGTCTTGGAAATGACAACGGACTGTACCCTTCAGGTCAATAAGTCCGGTCACACTTAGTCTACTCCGTGGTGGCTGCTTGTAGGCTAGCTAGTTCGGAGAGGAGTTTCGGTCGCGGGTCTTACGCGAGCAGACTAAGTCCGAGTTACGTAACTCAGCCACCGATTCACATGCCCGATTTACAAACGCGTCAACAACTACTCATCCAGAACAGGAAACCTACGTTACGTTAGTTCTGGATGTGATCTCTCCACAGATCTCAAATCAAAACACTACAAAATCACCATAGGCGCGTTACCGAATCACCGACGCGGTACCAGAAAATAAGCTAAACTACCTCAAGTCCAAAATAACCTACTCTAATAAAAAAAACGAGCGCAAACAAGGGTACCGCGGACCGTAACCGACTAGAAATCAATCATCCGCAGATTATGAAAACCTAACCCTCTTCAAGACATACTTACCCTCGGTCATCACTTCCGCTGCAAAAGAAAGAGCATGCGGAACGGAAAGGCTTATGGCTTCTTTAGTAATTCATCTTTACTTTTCAGATATTTCATTTACAATAATTATTCAAAATTAATAGTTTTAGAATTATTAGCAAACTATAAGCTCCTCTCCTTTTTATTTTTCCATATAAAAAAATATAGACTAGCCTAGTATATAAAACGCAACAAGATACGTAGAAAACTAATAATAATAATTAAAAAAAAAATACATTTCGTACTTTAACTTTGAGTGGAATATTTAATTGGAGACATTAAATAAACAACTTTTACGTCACCAGCAAAATCACACGTTATAATAGTATTGTTTGGAAATTTTTTTAGTTGCTATCAGATTTTCTTTCTCCATTCGTTTTACTTACATCAAAATTTAAGTTTCAAGTAAAAATATGAATATTAATTATTCAACAATTACATCTTTACTAATGAATAATGATCTTCATTATTTCTATTTACATATCGCGTCATTTAATGAATTTCCATTCACATTTTCCGTATGCATCTTTTTCATTACTATTCTAAGATATCAAATGCCAAATGTACTTTTAAATCGTATACATAGTTTTACGAATAATTATTTTTATTTATTCATATTTTTTTTATATTCTAAAATTGTATAAAACTAAATTATTTAATTCTCTCTGATACTCTAATTGAATTATTGTAAACGTATCTACTCTATAAAGTTTTAGGAATTGTTGTTAAGGTAAAAGTGAAATCAAATTACATTTCACTCGATGCTCAAAAAAAAAAAAAATTTGGAAGAACGTTGAATAAATTTTTGTGTTTAATGTTGGAATAATAGCTGAAATCACTTATTGATATAAACATCAAAATTTGGCTAAAATTTGTTTAACATTCTTCTTGTTGTGCTTTATTTTCTGCAGCTGCTAATATATGGTATTTAGTATGATATAAAAACTTGGCAAACATATTAATTTGCGATGCTCTTTGACACTAATTGCACATTTATGTAAGATATTATTTTTTTTTCGATCCTCAAGTCACGTTACCTTTTTTTTTTCATTCAGGTATGAGCTTTGTTTTCCTTTTTTTACACACTAGCATGGCAGCATTTAAAATAAATAACTGCCTTTTATATTGGGGTAGAAATTTCTCTTAAAATCTATTTAAAATAAAATTATCAAAAAGGCCTTTTTGATTCTTTTTACATGCACATTCCATAATGTTATTTAGCGATAGTTAATAATCTGTGTTCGCTACGCAGATGTAAATAAGATCGTCTTATTTTGTGCAAGGATCCAACAAGTCTCTCAAAAGGTTCAATATTTTTTTTTTTTCCTCTCCTCACAATGGTTGCAGACTTTTTAGCTGATAAAACATGCATAAACTAGTTTTTTTTTTCTTATCTCTTTAACGTAATTGTTGGTTTCAAATACTCAGTGATTGGAGTTTTAACTGATATAAAGAATATAATGGCTGATGGATAACCGAGGTATATATTTAATATTAGTATACTAACTTTGGGTTTTATTTCTGTTGCGAATAATAATCTATTCACTTTTTTGAAGGAATCAGAATGCTGTTAGATAGCACATTACTCGATGTGCCTTTTTTTAAAGCTCATTGCTTAATTAACTTAATGATGCACAAAGCTCTCGCGGAATGTGGAATCATTTTTGATACATCAATTGCTAGTTACTAAATTGTAAGTGATTCGAAACTTTTCAACAACAATTGCAAATAGTTGTTCAGTCCCATCAAGACTTGCTTAAGATTCAACTGGAAAGTAGTCATCTACTTCGCCATTCTTACTGCTAGCTATGGAACCAATTCCTTTAGACGATAAAACGGGAATCGGTGAGATTTGCGATGTATAGTTTTGGGGCTCCGATGATAATGCAGTGAACTGATTCGTTGCGATGGATATATTGGGAATGGTTACATCCGGACTTACACTCGGATTAATTCATCTTTCGTAGCAAATTAAAAGCAATTGATGACCAAACGATGCAAATTGGTTGCCGATGGATCCCAGCCAAACAGCTGATTGAAACAGTAGTTCGAATTCTGGTTGAAACCGGGCAGGGATTGATGGCGAAAGATTCTGGAATTAAGTCACCTGCCTCTTTCACTCTGCTGTATCCGTCACTTGCAACATCTGATGATACACGATTTCGTACATTATTAGAACATCGCATTCGCTTGCGCTTTTCTCTTCTATACAGATAGGCAGCTAACTGAAGTTGCGCTTTCTCTGCCAAACCCCTTCGTAGTTGACGATTTTCCTCAGCATCCTTAAGAACGAAATCCGAATTAACTCGTCGATCCCAAGATGAATTCCAACTAAGAACCTTAGAATCGTCCAATACTTTTGCCTTTGTTGGATCCGGTTCATAGCACAACACCCGCTCTCCTTCCGTAACTTATACCGTACGCCACGAGTTGATACCATCCGGCTATTTCGATCCTCGTCTGACATTTGGATGGCAACTGTGGGAGGTATTGCCAGATAGATATGTTTCGAAATGTATCAGTGTTTTACTACAGCGGATCACATTGACAGAAAATATTTCTCCACAAATATAAATATTTGAAGAAAAATATTTTCGGCGCAATGATAGCTGCACGAATGATGAAGTCTGCTTGCACTTCGAAGTCATACATATCTGGCCGGGTGCCAGGGTTCGGGATCGAAATCACTCCGATTCCCGGGCGTAGGCGTCACATTACACATCCCCCCCCCCCCCCAAAATCGAAGTAATTCCGATCCCGACTCCTATGTAAAAGGTCTTGGTAAGGGACGTGGCGGGTCGAAGGTCGATTTCGAGGAATAGGCTACAACAATTTCAGTGAAGACTCGACAGTGACTATACAGTAGGGAGTCAGGTGTTACTCGGAGGTCTTCGTCCAGGCAGAGATTTAGGTAAGCCATAGTTTTTCGCGTGAAATAGTTGCACTTCACCGTCTAAGGTCTTTTGCGTGGTAAATTCCCAGGGTTTTACCAGCCATGTCCGCGATGAGGTATCGTGTGGGGCTTATTACTTGTAGGACTCGACACTTCACGAATTTCTTGTCTAGTTTGGCGTTGTAATGTCGGGTGGCATCGCTCTGCCGGAAGTTTCGACGGTATATTTCGTCGCCTGCCTTAAAGCCAGAAGGATGGGATCGCAAATTGTACCGCTCCTCTCCCATCCGTCTACTTTCTTCAATCTTCTCCCGCAGTTGATCTCGCAGAAGTTGGAGCTTTTCGTGCGGTTCAAGAACCACAATTGGGTCCTCTAGCGATTTCAGCTGTCGCAATAGCCGGTAAGCGCTTCCATGACAGATCATGTACTGGCCGGACAATGCGAAATACGGCGAAATGCCGGTTGTGGCGTGGTACGACGAGCGCAGAGCACTAGTGATGGCGGACAACTTGCGATCCCAGTCCTTCTGATTCGGATGGACATAGGCGCGAATGGCCGCTATGAGCGTACGGTTCAGTCGTTCGGATGCGTTGGCTTGTGGTGAATAGACGGCGGTTCGTTGGTGGATGATGCCGTATTTGGACATTAGGTCTCGGAACTTGCTTGAGGTGAACTGGACCCCGTTGTCGGAGACAAGTTTCTCCGGAACTCCAAACATGTGAAAGACTCGGTTCTCCAAGAAGCTGAGTATAGGTCCAGTGTGCATGTTACGTAGTGGTTCTATGATAGGGAATTTAGAGAGCTGGTCCAGGACCACGACAGCTCCCGTGTGACCAGAAGCAGATCGAGGGTAAGGACCGATAAGATCAATGTACAAGCGCTGGAACACGCGTTCGCGAACCTCAACCTTACCCATGGGAGGCCGAAGAATGGTGTTGGGCGCTTTAGTGCACTTGCATAGCTCACAGGAGGCTACGTACGATTTTATCTGTTGTGCCATCTTAGGCCAAAAGAAACAGGTTTTCAACCGCCTAAGTGTACGACCGTATCCGCCGTGCGCACTTGATGGGTGGTCATGAGCCCGTCTGATAAGATCAGTGGTTAATTCTTCCGGCACCCACAACTTCCACTGTTCTTCTTCTTGTATGGGGTCTCCGGATGCGTGTCCCATCCGCTTATAAATAAATCCATCCGTCACCCGCAGTTCAGGAAGCTGGGACAGTTGATTCTGGATAGTGTGAATCAGTTGGGTGTAGCTGGCTGACTTGAAGGCAGGATGGTCCAGATCGATCAATTGGGGGCTGTCGTCCTCCTGGACCAACTCGGCTCCTTCAGGAGCGAACATTCTGGATAGGGTGTCTGGGACGACATGCTGGCTTCCTTTTCGGTGGTGAATTGTGAAGTCAAATGCCTATAATTTCAGTGCCCACCTGGCCAATCTGCCGTTGAGATCAGTCTGGCTCATCAGCCATTTCAGAGAAGCGTGGTCCGTAACGATTTCAAAGGTGTGTCCCTCCACATAGGCTCGGAAGCGTTACACTGCCAACACCGCAGCTAGACATTCCTGCTCGGAGACCGTGTAATTTCGCTGGGCTGGGTTCAACTTGTGAGACATGAAGGCTATCGGGGTCTCCTCGCCATCGTGCGTAACCTGAACTAAGACGGCCCCCACTCCATGTTGACTCGCGTCGCATTGGAGTGAGAACTGTCTATCAAAGTCAGGGCTGTGCAATACGGGAGCGGTGGTTAGCTTCTTCTTGAGTTCTTCAAAGGCTCGCAAGCTGTTCTCTTCCCAGACGAACTTACGTCCCTTTCGCAGCATGTCTGTCAGAGGTGTGGTGATGGTGGCATAATCCCGCACGAAGCGTTGGTACCATCCACATAATCCTAAGAATCGACGCAGCTGTTTGGTGGTTTGTGGTAGAGGAGAATTGTCAATTGCCATAGTCTTTTCCGCGTCCGTTCTGATGTTGCCATGGCCAATGATGTGACCCAGGTACTTAACCTCCGTCATTACAAACTGACTCTTCTGTATGTTGATGGTCAAACCAGCTTTCCGGATTTGCAAGGCTACTTCCTGGAGCAGACAGATGTGTTCGTCAAAGGTCTCGGTTATGAGCAGTAGGTCATCTAAATAGACGAAAACCTGATGTCGTAAATGCGGTGGTATCACCTTATCCATAAGGCGCGTCATCGTTTGAGGGGCATTACATAACCCAAATGGCATGGTCACGAAGTGATACAGTGGCCGACCGGGGACCGTGAAAGCTGTTTTCTCTTTGGAATCCGGATCTAATGGAATTTGCCAAAAAGCGTCTTTGAGGTCCAGACTGGTAATGTAATGGGCCTTCGGTAATCGACTCAATATGCCTTCAATTAAAGGTAGAGGGTATGCGTCCTTGACTGTGACGGCATTCAAACGTCTTGCGTCCAAACATAATCTGACCTTGTTCGGTTTAACGACTAAAGTGACTGGGGAGGACCATGCACTCTGTGATTCTTCGATCACGCCTAGTGCTAACATCCGATCAACTTCGGCATATAACGACTTTTCCTTCGCCGGAGATATGGCGAAATGCCTCTGTTTTATGGGTCTTGCTTCACCTACGTCTATGGCGTGCGACACCAGGGTTGTCCTGCCAAGACCTTCCTTCTCATGCGATGGAAAAGCCGATATAGCCGAGTCCAATCGCAGCTGTTGATGTGCACTCAGAGCATGTCTTAGTGTGTGAGAAGTGTTGATCGAATCATGGACTGTGTCGATAGTTTCGAGTGTCGGACCGGGAAATAGTGCCGGGGCTAAATTAAATTTCCGGACGAAGTCCACTCCTAAGTAAAGATCCTGTGTGAGCTGAGGTATTATGAAGAATTCCAGAGATTTTGACACGCTCTTGAAAGTAAACTCCGTCGTAATTCGTCCTCTTACGGCGTGACGGGTTCCATCTGCTGTTCGTAACCAGGTGGTAAAATGCTGAATTTGATTGGCGTGGGACGTCAGAATCTCTTCCGCAAAATTGCCAGATATGCAGTTCACACTGGCTCCAGTATCAACTAGGCCCATCAGTCGCCTCTGTAGAAGGTATACTGACGCATAGGGCCTAACGTCATCTTTTATCAATTCGTCCAAATGTATTGCTCGTAAGGCCTTCCTGGATTGCCTGACCCTTCTCCAGAAGCTCCGCATCCGACGTGTGGATCGCTTTCTTCTGGGACGAGGTGCCGTAAAAATCTCCTCACTGAAGATACGCTGACGTGTAGCTAGATAGTCACGCAGTCTGATATGGAAGGGCTTGCGATGCCAAGGGATGTTTGACTCGCCCCCATTATTGTTTTCGTCCTGCTCGACAACGTGTGATGCCGGTGGCGGAACTTCAGGAGTAGTGTCTTTGGCGGTGTGAGTCAGTAAGGTTGGGGTCGGGTCTGGAGTTTGGTCGCAGCTAGCAGCCGGTTCCGGGTCAATTTGTTCAGAACTTACGAGTGTCGACGGGTGGTAGCGGCACTCGCTGGCAAGTTTTTTCGTTGTTTGCAGTCGGAGCAATCCGTTGCATAAGTGTCAGCTTTACCGCATCGGAAGCAAAAAAGAGTCAGCTCCACCGGATATACAGCGAACCGATGTCCAGGTTGCTTGCAGTTCCAACAAGTCGTCGGACTGGTGAGCGCTTCGATGCTTGGTGGTTTAATTTCAAGCCTTGGTTCCGGAGTGCCGGAAACGCCAGTACGCATAACTAGGGCGGTTTCGTAGGACGGATCATCCTCGATCGAAAGTTCTGCATGGTGTCTGCGGTGAGTATCAGTTGGAATAGGAGTTGCTAGGAACATCCTCCTTCTCTCTTCGTGTCGTTCTTCCCTCCGGACATGCCTGCGCAGCGATTGGATGTCGTGGATTGGTACGTGTAGTAGTCGTGTCTGCAACTCCCAGCGCAAATTTTCACGTAAGCTCTCTACCAACTCCTCTTCACCCATTGGTGTCCTTAATCGCGACACGAGTCGTAGCATGCTGTCGTGAAATTGGTCAAATGTCTCTTGAGGTCCTTGCTTTCGTTTCCTAATTAACTCCAGTAGGTCTCGTTCGGTTAAACCGTCATCAAAATGATCACGGAACGCCCTGGAAAAGGAGTTCCAGTCCGGAAGAGGCACAGACTCCTTATAACGCCAGTACCATTCCGTGGCTTCTCCACTGAACAGAAGGTGTGCGTGGCGCAAGAATGCATGGAAATTCCCCCCTAGGGTACTCATCAC
The DNA here is from genome assembly GCA_963969285.1 of Odontomyia ornata. Classification (NCBI taxonomy): domain Eukaryota; kingdom Metazoa; phylum Arthropoda; class Insecta; order Diptera; family Stratiomyidae; genus Odontomyia; species Odontomyia ornata. The sequence continues at coordinate 333,342 of OZ017740.1, read as the reverse complement.
TAGTGAGTGCACTCTGAAGAGGAAACGGTCTACCGGAGTGGAGGCATTGAATCCGGAGAATTTCAAGTGCCAACTCTCCATTATCCGTGGTGTTGGATCTTGAGGTGGTAGTGACATGTTCTGTGACATGTCCTGACTGACGTAGAGGTAACATAGTACTGAACCTTGGTCTATATTCGGGAGCACTTGGATCCATTCCTAGACTTGGTCGTGGAGGAATTCCCTCATCGAGTGGTCTAACGAGGTCGTTGTCGCGCCGTCGGGACGGTTCCCAGACTGCTGGCTGAGGTTCCGACTGGATGGACTGGTTGGCTTGTAGGGTCTGGATGCTTTGCTCCATTTTCGCCATCTGTTCGGTTAGACCCTGTAACACCCTCAGGAACACTTCATTTGCGACTGCTGTTGTTTGCGGTGGGGACTGGAGCGCTGGTTGCTGGTTTGCATCCAAGTGTTCGCCTCCGACAGCTCCTTCTCCTCCTCGGGACGAGCTTTTGTGGTTAGTCTTTGGATTATTTTTCGGCACTGCTCCTGGATTGCTAATCGGTGGCAAAGGTGGAACAGCGACATTAGCCGGATCGATGGGACGACGGCAGTTGGGGCATCGAGCGTTTGGTGTTGAAAGTAGATCCTGGACACATGTGCTGTGGAAAACGTGTCCACATTCCAGCCTGCAGGTGTTGTTATCGCTGAGGTCCTCCTGTTGGCAGATTCCACAGATCGCCGCTTGATAGGTCTGTGACCTTGTGTTATGCTTGTTTTTATTCGGCGTACGGAACGCCATCGTACTAATAGGTATGTGAACAAAACTTATTCTGATATAGAAAAAAAAAAACTTTTCTAATATAGTAGCCGAAAGTGGCGAGCTGAACGTTTCCTCACAAAAAAATTTTAAGGCAGCCTTTCAGTTCCGAAACTCCAACTCCTTCGTGCAGAAATGATGACTGATGGTGGCCTGTCAAGAGAAGGGTGCTTCAGATTGATTTACTACTTTATTTTCCCCATTTCCCGTACGTTTCAAACCGTTTCTAATCTACTCGTACGTTAAATGACTCGACGAGACAAGTGGTAGAGCTACCGTAACGATTTTGTACGCGGTCAAAATTCCCGACGCGTGGAAGCATTCCGGGCTCCGCAATTCCAGCATACGCCACCGAACGTTGAACCGATACCACTCGTCTATCACGCATACGAAATAAGTAGAATCCTTCCGCGACATAAAGGCAAGGTAGCCTTCTATTTTCTTGAGAGTCCAGGCCGACAGGAGAAACCCCATCGGGCTGACAGTTCCATCAAGAAAATAGAAGGTCCTTACAGGGGTTAGCCTGGGACAACTCATCGGAAGGATTCTGTCGCGAAAAAAAAATCAAACAAAGGAGAGCGGAAGCTACAACTCACGTGCAGCGACTGCTAGTGTGTTTCACACAACTCCACTGCTCCTGATAGTGGGACTCGAGTACCAAAGTACCTTACATCCTCCGTAAAGGACCAACTCGTCAGAAGACGCGAATTTCTTTCCTCCTTAGGATGTTTTGGGCGCCATTTGTAACGGTTTCCTACTCCGTCTCGTTCGATCGCAATCAGAACCGACCTCTCGTCGGTTCGAGACGTGCAGTCTTGGAAATGACAACGGACTGTACCCTTCAGGTCAACAAGTCCGGTCACACTTAGTCTACTCCGTGGTGGCTGCTTGTAGGCTAGCTAGTTCGGAGAGGAGTTTCGGTCGCGGGTCTTACGCGAGCAGACTAAGTCCGAGTTACGTAACTCAGCCACCGATTCACATGCCCGATTTACAAACGCGTCAACAACTACTCATCCAGAACAGGAAACCTACGTTACGTTAGTTCTGGATGTGATCTCTCCACAGATCTCAAATCAAAACACTACAAAATCACCATAGGCGCGTTACCGAATCACCGACGCGGTACCAGAAAATAAGCTAAACTACCTCAAGTCCAAAATAACCTACTCTAATAAAAAAAACGAGCGCAAACAAGGGTACCGCGGACCGTAACCGACTAGAAATCAATCATCCGCAGATTATGAAAACCTAACCCTCTTCAAGACATACTTACCCTCGGTCATCACTTCCGCTGCAAAAGAAAGAGCATGCGGAACGGAAAGGCTTATGGCTTCTTTAGTAATTCATCTTTACTTTTCAGATATTTCGTTTACAATAATTATTCAAAATTAATAGTTTTAGAATTATTAGCAAACTATAAGCTCTTCTCCTTTTTATTTTTCCATATAAAAAAATATAGACTAGCCTAGTATATAAAACGCAACAAAATACGTAGAAATTTAATAATAATAATTAAAAAAAAATACATTTCGTACTTTAACTTTGAGTGGAATATTTAATTGGAGACATTAAATAAACAACTTTTACGTCACCAGCAAAATCACACGTTATAATAGTATTGTTTGGAATTTTTTTTAGTTGCTATCAGATTTTCTTTCTCCATTCGTTTTACTTACATCAAAATTTAAGTTTCAAGTAAAAATATGAATATTAATTATTCAACAATTACATGTTTACTAATGAATAATGATCTTCATTATTTCTATTTACATATCGCTTCATTTAATGAATTTCCATTCACATTTTCCGTATGCATCTTTTTCATTACTATTCTAAGATATCAAATGCCAAATGTACTTTTAAATCGTATACATAGTTTTACGAATAATTATTTTTATTTATTCATATTTTTTTTATATTCTAAAATTGAATAAAACTAAATTATTTAATTCTCTCTGATACTCTAATTGAATTATTGTAAACGTATCTACTCTATAAAGTTTTAGGAATTGTTGCGCGTATAATTTCATCACAAAATTAAGGTAAAAGTGAAATCAAATTACATTTCACTCGATGCTCAAAAAAAAAAAAATTTGGAAGAACGTTGAATAAATTTTTGTGTTAAATGTTGGAATAATAGCTAAAATCACTTATTGATATAAACATCAAAATTTGGCTAAAATTTGTTTAACATTCTTCTTGTTGTGCTTTATTTTCTGCAGCTGCTAATATATGGTATTTAGTATGATATAAAAACTTGGCAAACATATTAATTTACGATGCTCTTTGACACTAATTGCACATTTATGTAAGATATTATTTTTTTTCGATCCTCAAGTCACGTTACCTTTTTTTTCATTCAGGTATGAGCTTTGTTTTTTTTTTTTTACACACTAGCATGGCAGCATATAAAATAAATAACTGCCTTTTATATTGGGGTAGAAATTTCTCTTAAAATCTATTTAAAATAAAATTATCAAAAAGGCCATAATGTTATTTAGCGATAGTTAATAATCTGTGTTCGCTACGCAGAGTCAAAGTCAAAGTCAAAAGCGCTTTATTTAATACCAATCGTTATAAATTTTTAAAAGAACATAAAGCAAGTTCCAAACAATAAAACTATAAAAAACTTAATGGCCCGAATGGCTCTCTAAATTTATACGTTATCAGTTAAACACATTTAATGAAAAAAAATACACTAGCAAATTTAAATTAATTAAGATTATTACATATTTTTTGATTCAATTGGAAAAAGGAGAAAAAACCAACCAGCATTATTCAAAAATTACTTATATTACTAACACAACAATGAACTTATATCCTATACCTAATATGTTACACACTAATTCTAAATAAGTTCAATAAAAAAAAAAAAAAAAAAAACGTTACCTTATATTGAAACCTATACCTAATTTATAATACAAATAAACAACTCTAGATGTAGCAATAATGAGGTGAATCTAAAAAACTAAGTAACGAGAAAAAGCACAAAAACAGAAAATAAACACGAATAATTTAGACATTGTCATTCAGCCACCAATACCTAGATTGCTCCATCTCAGCTCGATCAGCCTCAACGAACCTAGCAAATGAGTATCTCCATTCGAATTGTTGGTCTCATGAACTCAAATTCGGAGGATATTTTATCTTCTTATCGGTGGCCCGTCTATATATGTGATATATGACTGGGACGCCGTCAGAATCAAAAACGTATCGATTCATGTCCAAATACACGAATGCTTCTGGAGGAATGAAGCCAGTAGCGAGGCAAGTCGCTATATACCCGTCTGTAGGGTGGAACGGCTGTGAAATCCAAGGGTTTTCACTCACAGTTACAGATCTTGCGATATGATTCCGAAGAAGTTTCAATATGAAGATATCGACTCTTGTCACTTGAGCGGTTTGATAAATTTTTCTATTCGATATATAGTGCTTCCAATCCGTCCCAGGCTTCCTGTACAAACCAGTACATGCACGAAGACATTTCCTTTCGAAAACTCTTAATCTTTCCATTGTACTAGCACTCTGGTTGTACCAGATCTGGCATCCGTATGTCAAAACTGGCCTAACCAGGGTCTTGTAACAGATAACTTTGACTTTTTGATCAATGTATCTGGAATGAAAGAGTCGCCGAAGAGCCATGACTACTTTGAGTGCTTTACTGAGCATGATTTTCACATGTTCAGTACAGTACAGATACTGATCGAGATGGACACCGAGGTATCGAACACAGGATTTATGTGAAACCCGTTCTGAACTACCCTCACCAGCCATAATGTGGAAATCCTTCCAATTACGTTTCAGGTCTTGACTGGCCCCTGCAGCGTTGTCCGAAACAAAATTGTTTCGCACTTCTGCGCATTGATTTTCATTCGCCAATTGTCGGTGTAGAGCTGCACATCATTAAACATTTTTTGAAGATTGCTCTGAACAATTGTAGCTTTTCGGTCTGCCGTATAGATGATCAGATCATCAGCAAACGCTACCAATGATCGCGTGGGCGAGACATTAAAATCAAAGCTGTTCAATAGCTTGCGAATGAATATTGAGAAAAGCAGGGGCGCAGTAACTGTTCCTTGCTGTAGACCATTCAAGACCTTGAATTCGCGCATTGTTGCCAGATTTCTATCAGTTACAACAAATGATTTCCCGTACAACATATTACACATCATGGCGACAAGGTGTCTGGGGAACCTGTCCTGAAGAAGTTTGAAAACTAGTCCATCTAGCCACACCGTATCGAAGGCTTTCTCCATATCAATGAGACATGCTCCAACACATTCTTTGTTGTTTAGTTTCCAACAAATGTCTGAGGTTACTTTCGTTACTGCATGTATGGTCGAATGCCTGGCACGAAAACCAAATTGGCAATTCGGCATCAACTCATATTTCTCAATGTGGGCGTTTAATGCTCTGTTGAGTATCACTTCAAACACCTTGCTGATGTTAGGCAGCAAGTCGATTGGGCGATAGCTTTTAGGGCATGAAGATTCTTTTCCTTTCTTCAAGATCGGAAATACCTTAGCCTTTTTCCACTCATTTGGGAAATATGAATTGCTCAACATGTTGTTGAACAATATGCAATAATTCCTAATAGCAACCTCAGGCAAATGTCGGAGAGCTATATTTGGAATACCGTCAGTACCACATGATTTTTTGTTGTTTATTCTGCGAAATATGAAACACAAGTCTTCATAGCTGACAAAATAATCAATAAGATTCAAGGTCGGTATGAGGTCAGATGTTAATGTTTCATCGAAATGAAGAATTGATTGGCCGTTCAGGCTTGATTTGAAGTCGGAAACTTTTGCTTCAACGACCTCCGAAAATATTTCATTCCTTCTCTCTGGGTTTGGCAGATGAACTAATTCAAAATGTGTTCCAATCAGGGCAAGCTTCTGCAATCCATCACATATAATCCTGTTTCCATTTCTATCCGGAGTCGTACTATGAATTCCGATACCAGCCCTATCGAGAAGATTTATCTCATCACTAGCGACTTCAAGATTCGATACCTTCACTCGAGGCTTCCGGCGGAATAAGCTATTCACTTTCGTGAAAACGCCATCTGGGTCTTGTGGGCTAATACCCCTCAGTTTTTCCGCCCATTGATTGCTGACCTCACCCCTGAAATATGACCGGATTAAGCTCCGGACATTCTTCAGATGTAACTTCAACAAAGCCAACGAGGGATGGTTGTAGTGACGCGGGTGAGAAGAAGGCTTTTCAATCTTTTCAACCTTCCGATGGTTGGTGTTTCATATCCTTCCATATTGTTTCGATGTTTAATCTTGGGAACAACTTTCTCAATCGTTTCCAACGTCAGCTTCTCTAACTTCGACAAATAGACATCTATTTCATCTTCAGTTAGATTTCTGTTATTAGGAACCATTGAGCAAGCGTTGCCATCATCAGAAGGAGGACATTGCTTGTGGTACTCCCGATTAAACTTCTTTTGAAACTTTCCCCAGTCTGTTTTTCTGAAATTCAACCGATGGTTTTCATGTTGAACTGGAATGAGGAAGAAATCATCCCTTTGATGATTGATTTCCATTACGATTGCGTTATGGTCGCTATCGTAAGGAAGCACCTGCAGTTTCCGTTGAGGACTATTAAAGCTAAATTCAAGTCTTGCGTCACCAATGCAGAGGTCCAAATATGAGTTTGTCCTAGGGTATGTTGGGAACTCCGACCCAGAAAGGTTGCACCTGTACTCAATTTGGTTCTCTGTTATCCATGATTTCAGGAATACACCTCTTGGATTATTGGTGGCGTTTAGCCATGATGTATGCTTGGCATTCAGGTCACCAGCAAGAATATAATAATTACGCAGCCTGTTCAATTCGAGTATTTCAAACAAGGAATTGAGTTCCTCCTTGAACTTGAGAACATTTTGACCAGTTGCATAGGCAGAGATAACGAAGAGGTTATCCCCACGTGGCAGTGGAATTTTGATGACGGACACTTCAAGTAATTAAAAGTTTTTAAATTCGACCTTTTCAATATTTTGGAAACGATAGGGTCTTCTAACCAATATCCCGGTGCCACCTCCCCCATCACCTATTAGCCTATCGTTTCTTACGAATGCAAAATCTTTGAATTCCATGGAATGGCATAAATTGAGGTGGGTTTCAGTGAGAAATATGATGTCAGGCTTTTGCTTAACAATAAATTCAAGGAGATAATCACGTCGATGTATAGCAACGATCGAGTTAACGTTGATCGATATGAGGCGAAGCCTATCCATGGGAATATGACTGGATGCCAAGTTATTATTAGGCATTTGAAAGACCTAAACGCTGAAATGCGAAGTTAATTTTTGAATCTTGTTTGTCGATTCTCTCCGATAAAGAATTAAGTTGCTGGTTAAATTTTGAGAAGCAGCTCATTATTGCCACTTACATTATTTACATTATTTCCAGCATTTTCTGCTGGTCCTCTAACGGCGAGTGCAAATGATACTCCGGGCTTGACGAAGTTGGGAGGTATGATATTACGGTGTACTTGTGTTTGCTTTGGAGCAAATTTAACTTTTGCATCTTGATATCGGGAGCATCCTCGATATGATGCTGGGTGACCCAAAACACCGCAGTTAACGCAGTATAATTTTTCTTTAGGCTCCGTCTGAGCCAATTTGCACTCACCGGGAGCATGAACGTCTTTGCATTTAACGCAACGATAGTGCATGGCACAATTGGCAGCCGAATGTCCAAATCTTTGACACCGGTAACACTGGTTGACTTCTCTTTTCTGGAGGCGTTCCCACCTCACCACTCTGAAATTCAAGTACCTTATTTGTTGAAGGGCACTTGGACTGCTCTTATTTGCAATTTGTACCAAGTAAAGTGGTAAATTCTTCCTTTCTATGGTCGACCTTCTTGTCGCAAAGGCTTTGACCGAAACAAAATCAATATCTGGTGCAGCCTCCTTGAGAACCTGAAGAAGATCGACCGTATCCTCTCCGCTGTCCAAACCCTTCAACAAGAAGGTCTGATTCTTTTCACTTTTTGGGGTATAGGTGAAGTGTGGAACCCCAGAAATCAGTGCATCTTTTGCTGACTTAAAATCAACCAGTGATTTTGTCCTTATAGTTAATTTTTCGGCATTAACTCTTTTTATTTCGAAGTTGGCCAGTTTATTTTCGGCTGCCAATAGCCGAACCATATCTTTCCCGGTTTGTCCGAACACGTTGATTGGCGGAACTTTTTCTATCTTGTTCGAAGCTTTTTCAGAGGAACCAGCAGAACTGCGGGCTGGTTTTTTCTCCTTATTTTTGCTCTTTAAATATTCAATAAAATTAACGTCATTATCTTGATTAAAATTACCTCCGATGTTTTCTTCGATTTCCATATCTTCGGGTGATCCCTCCAGAGCTGCAAGATAGTTTTGGCTCTCCTTGTTGCCACCAACACTTGGAACTTCTTCTGGAATTGCTTGCTTTATGCTTTTCTTCGGCTTTGTTACCTGTTGCCATTGATTTTGTTGCTGCGTCTTTTGAGGCTTCATCCCTCACTTGAAGAGATCCTTGAGAGACTGTATCTCTTGTCTTAGTTCATCATTTTCTTTCTGCAATTTGGCCATTTGTTGATTGTCCGCTATTATTTGCAGCTTGCACCCTCCATCTGCGGAGTTTTCTTCGTTATGTTTTCTTTTGGTGATTGTTGCCAGTTTCGTATTCGTCGTTTCCCCAGGTTGTCCCAACGGTGGGAAGCCGTCGGGCTCCTCCATACCAGCGGCGAAATTTTCTTTGGTAATTTGTTTTTCGTTACCAATCGAAGTAAAAATATTCGATAGAAATTTCCTGAGTCGATTACTTCGACAATATAAAATTTTTTCCGATAAAAATTAACTTCGGACTAACGTTTTTTAAAAAATTAATTTTTGTGTTCGCTACGCAGATGTAAATAAGATCCTTTTATTTTGTGCAAGGATCCAACAAGTCTCTCAAAAGGTTCAATATTTTTTTTTTTTTTTTCGTCTCCTCACAATGGTTGCAGACTTTTTAGCTGATAAAACATGCATAAACTATTTTTTTTTTTTTTCTTATCTCTTTAACGTAATTGTTGGTTTCAAATACTCAGTGATGGTAGTTTTAACTGATATAAAAAATATAATGGCTGATGGATAACCGAGGTATATATTTAATATTAGTATACTAACTTTGGGTTTTATTTCTGTTGCGAATAATAATCTATTCGCTTTTTTGAAGGAATCAGAATGCTGTTAGATAGCACATTACTCGATGTGCCTTTTTTTTTAAAGCTCATTGCTTAATTAACTTAATGATGCACAAAGCTCTCGCGGAATGTGGAATCATTTTTGATACATCAATTGCTAGTTACTTAATTGTAAGTGATTCGAAACTTTTCAACAACAATTGCAAATAGTTGTTCAGCCCCATCAAGACTTGCTTAAGATTCAACTGGAAAGTAGTCATCTACTTCGCCATTCTTACTGCTAGCTATGGAACCAATTCCTTTAGACGATAAAACGGGAATCGGTGAGATTTGCGATATATGGTTTTAGGGCTGCGATGATAATGCAGTGAACTGATTCGTTGCGATGGATATATTGGGAATGGTTACATCCGGACTTACACTCGGGTTAATTCATCTTTCGTAGCAAATTAAAAGCAATTGATGACCAAACGATGCAAATTGGTTGCCGATGGATCCCAGCCAAACAGCTGATTGAAACAGTAGTTCGAATTCTGGTTGAAACCGGGCAGGGATTGATGGCGAAAGATTCTGGAATTAAGTCGCCTGCCTCTTTCACTCTGCTGTATCCGTCACTTGCAACATCTGATGATACACGATTTCGTACATTATTAGAACATCGCATTCGCTTGCGCTTTTCTCTTCTATACAGATAGGCAGCTAACTGAAGTTGCGCTTTCTCTGCCAAATCTCTTTGTAGTTGACGATTTTCCTCAGCATCCTTAAGAACGAAATCCGAATTAACTCGTCGATCCCAAGATGAATTCCAACCTAAGAACCTTGGAATCGTCCAATACTTTTGCCTTTGTTGGATCCGGTTCATAGCACAACACCCGCTCTCCTTCCGTAACTTATACCGTACGCCACGAGTTGATACCATCCGGCTATTTCGATCCTCGTCTGACATTTGGATGGCAACTGTGGGAGGTATTGCCAGATAGATATGTTTCGAAATGTATCAGTGTTTTACTACAGCGGATCACATTGACAGAAAATATTTCTCCACAAATATAAATATTTGAAGAAAAATATTTTCGGCGCAATGATAGCTGCACGAATGATGAAGTCTGCTTGCACTTCGAAGTCATACATATCTGGCCGGGTGCCAGGGTTCGGGATCGGAATCACTCCGATTCCCGGGCGTAGGCGTCACATTACAAAGCAGTGTATTTGAAACCCCCTGGCACCATCAGTTTGTTCAAAATTAGAACTGTCCGACTACAAACTTTATAAAAATGTGCAAACCTTTCTTTTGGTAACATTAAGGGACGAACTACTCTATAACATCATCGGCATGTTCAAGCGGCAGAGCCACCACGAACGAAGAACTCCAGAAGATGCTTTAGACCTTATTATACCGAAGACAAGACAAACTACACCAAAAGAAAGTTTATCGGTGACTCTATCTTTACTTCACGGAACCCTCCAAAGTATGCTACGTTAACATCAAATGGTGAGGGCGACAATAAAAATTGAATCGGTTCATCTGCCGACAGCAAAATTAAAAATGTGAGAACTCGAAGGAGAGTGATGTTGTTTCCCCTTCGGGCCCCACGTTGGGCGCCATTTGTAATGATTTTACGTCTACGTCCGAACGAGGAACCGACCTCTCATCGGTTCTAGACGTTAAGTCTGAGAAGTGCCAACGGATGGTACCAACCGGTCAACCAATCCGTGCACCGTAACCCATTCACGCGGTGGCTGCTTGTCGGCCAGCTAGATTGGAGAGGATTTCGGTCGCGGGTCTCCGAATGGATTACGCTCATCTACAATCTTCAGCCACCAATACATGCCCGTTTTCAAACGCGTCACAAAATAAAACCATACGGAGAGGAAACCTACTTTACGTTACTCCGTATTTCTTCATTTAACCAGTCGAGGACAAAAATCTAATTTTTACTTCGCGTTCCCGAATTTCCGACGCGGTACCGAAAAATATGCTACGCTAACTCAACCCGACGAACGCTACGCTAATAAAACGGCAAAACAATAAATGTACCGCGTACCGCGCGCGACGCGAAACCGAGTTCAGCGGATTTTCTCAAACCCTACCCTCGCGACGGCATACCTACCCTGCACCTCATTTCCCGCTGAAAAGAAGAACCACTGGAAAGGAAAGTCGTGTTGTTAATTAGCAATTCATGTTGTTATATATTCGTTTTCCTTTTACAAATGTTTTAAATATCATAAAATTAATGTTCGGCAATTTTTCGCATTTATAACTGTGTATGCTTCGAGACTTGTACTATCGAAAGTATGAAGTTAGTCGTTTCCAATCAATTAATTTTCCTTCGTTTCGAAATAAACATTTTTTTTTTCCAATTTCAAATTATACTATTGCTGTTTTGTCATATAGCATTCCCAATTTTGATAATCAAATTTTTAACACAAAAATATATGTATATAAGCGCGATCACGAAGAATTCCCCTATTAAGACTATTCATTTCAATTATCTACTAATGCATATTAAATATTGGTTTGCTTCTTTCATTGGCTGATTTTGTCGTGTGTGTTTGTAACGTATAACTAACGCTAAACAAAAGTCTCTTATTTCCCTACATACTAACTAACGATTCCTTCGATACAAAATAAATTTCTAACTAAGGTATTCTACTAAAAGTAAAAGTATATCTTTTTTTCTACAGTTTGATAATCAGTTTGTATTAAATTACATTTTTTTTAGCACTCATCTACATCAACTATAAAAACAAATTAATAAAATCGTGTGCCAGTCTACATGAGTTTCGTCTAAAAGCAACCAAAATAAGGAGAATTCAAACACAAAAAGTGTTTCTGATAAATGTCATCTCTCGTACGAATTGGACGTAAATGTTCTACCTTTTAATGTCTTTAATTTATAGTTATGCCTAAAATCAACGAGAGTACGGTTTTCCGTCGTTTTTTGATTACCTAGATAGCATTCTGTCATATAAAATTAATTAACCTCTATAATCTAATGTTTCAAATGAATTTGGTATGCATTTATTCATATGATGAAGAATTAACCGGTGAAATTTTTTTTATGAACATTTCATATTTGGAATAACTTCATGCTTTCTTTCGAGTAGATAAAAATGGTTTCTCATTTTATGTATAGTTATGTTTAAACAATAAATTAATATTTTGCTTGTAGTAAGAGTTTAAATGTGTCGATGTGCGACATCAACAGGCGATAGCGTAAATACACGCCTAAACTTACGATGCTAAAACTATTCCTGTAAGCAAATACAATCTCCTTTATTTCGTTTTTTGATTTTTCTTATCCGACAGTTGAAATTGTTCTTTTTCTAAGGGCATTCATTCGGAATTTTTGCGCATTTTTTTTCACAGGACATTCATCTGCATTCGTTTCACATTTGTTTACGAGAGCGTATTTAGGAAGCCATTTAGCCAGTTGCTCTTCGAAAAATTGTTCTAGATAACGGGCATGCGCATATGTTTTGGAATCCTCCGGATAATATAAGTATACAGTTTCGGACAACAATGGAACGTCAGCTACAAATGTGGCAATGTCTTTGTAGTGATTCGGACTTGATGGATCCAAACGAGTTCGGATAACATCTAGCGACATAGGGTGACAAATTATTTCATAATATGCAGTGGGTGTTGCAGGTTCTGGCTCTCTAAATGGTAAACTTTGTTCGTATTGGCAATATAATTCTAAACATATCCTCTGTATAGTCTTTAATTTATTTGCGTCAAGTTCTCCTGCATTATGTCTTTCACATTCAGCTGAACTTGCCGTTCCGCTAAATTAACACATAACAAATCTTGCCACGTTTCACTTTCATCTGGTAAGGAACTTATAGCTGGTATGTGACAATTTTGGTGAAATACTTTTGGACATTTATCGCAACACATCAATTCACCACCATTCAAACAAACTGCACACCAATCTTCATTTGGATCGTCTTTAACTTAATGCAACATACTCACTGCAATATGGCCTTGTAGATACGGGGTTTACAAGCAAGCACAATGTTTCCAGCTCTTTGAGGTGCGTGAGTAGTTCCAAATCGCTCAACTCCTGAATATTGCTCCCAGCAAGAACTACTGACTCCAAATTGGGGATACATTCATGCAAGCAATCGCCCATTCGTATTGTCCGGTTGTTGTTTAATGCAGGCACTTTAATCTAGGCAAATACGGACATCCATCACGTTTGCGTATCTCTGCATGGATTGATTAATGATATCCGCGGTTAGTCTAAACATCACAAAACGTTATTTTAACTCGAAGCGGAAAAACAAACTTTGCATTCGCCGAGTTACCAGTTCCAATTTCTGATACATTTACTACTTTTGAATAGTCGATGGATATCTGTGATGACCAATTTGTGGGAAAGTTCTTCTTCCTGTTAATTCTAAGCCTTTTTGCTGCTTGTTGGCACCCTCCGGGACTTCTTCCTGAGTGACGGCCACTACTTCCACACTTTCCTCCCATGTGGCTGTCGCACATCCCACGTCAATTTTGTCGTGGGATGTGCGCTCGTCGCAACCAACTTGAAATGACAAGCCACCTGGCAGCAAAGTGTGTTAGTATTGGTCGCCAGCAGCGTCGCATGATTCATTACAAATGCCCTTTTCTGGGGACGCGTGAATGCGCTGGCAGGCTAGCATTGCGGTGTCGTGGGGTGGGTTCATTCCCCCAGCACAAGGACCCACTACAAAGAATTTCGCATTCACGAATTTCTGGGGTCGAGAAAAGCAAGGCGACCGAAGTCGCAAAAATCGTAGGCAACTGCACCAGGGCAACTGACTTGTTCATGGAACAAGAGAAACAAGTAAAAAGAAGTGGAAGCAGGGTGACCTCGTCCTTACCCGGAGAGGCTCATGGCCCACAAATGACGGAGGGGCAACCGGGTGGTGATGGAGCCCCCGCGCACCCACCCATCCATAATTGTTGCAGTGGCCAGGTATTCCTCTTCTGAGTGGAAAACTCATACAACTTAACTTGCATAAGCCTTCCCATCAGAAGAGAAGTACCCCGGTGACCAATTTATGCCATAGAATCATGCAATTCGATTACATAATCATATGTCATAAAGAGGCACCTTGCTCGGGCCACTCAACCCGCGCCGTCACCTGAAACAAAGAAGTTAATATGTACCCGGCGGCTGGCTCATGTTTGGTGGTGTGAGCCTGCCACCGTACCGGGTCCTATACCCGGTCAAATCCAACGTAATGGAAAGACCGAAGGGTACGGGGTATTAATTCATTTTATTTTTATTATATTTATAATAAATATATCCCCTTCTTTTTATTCATTATTCCAATCTTTTTTTTTCTTTATATAATTTATAATTTAAACGATTTTTAAAATTTAATCAATATATTAATATAATAAAATTTTTAATAATTTTTTTTTTATAAATATAGATAGAATAGAAAATAGAAAAAATATTAATTTAAAACAAGTTAGGTAAACAGACCTACGCTCATGTTAGAAGGGTTTTGTATTCAATTTACAAAATGCAGTCACCAGATCGAATCAAATCAAGATACATGTCAAAGACGATTTTATTGGAGAAAATATGAAATACGAAAATCATACTATTATTAACAAAGTTGAACGAATTTCGACTTCTGAGGTTTTTGTTATTGTTATACTCATAAATATCTCCCTTGATAATTATTTCAGATGTCCATTTGCGAGGGAGGAAACACATTTTTCATGTATTTCCCCCCTGTGCCCCCACTGAAGCAAAAACTGACAGTTTAAGAGCTGTTTTGAAATGCTCCCATGTAAAACGTTCATTTCATATTCATATCGGCTACGTTTGATGAATTTTTTTCATGGGCTATTCTCCTGTACTGTAATCATCGATTCATGGCCAATTTTTTCGAATCCTAGAATGGTTACAAAGCCCTTTTGCTAGGAGCTCTCTCCCACCTCCTTGACTTGTTTCACTTATGAGCATTAATTGTAGGTACTCATCTTCAGTCATTCATTAAATTGAATCAAGTGTTCAAAGCATGCACCTTAAACGTTGAAGTTGGGAAAAAATAACTCAAAATTATCCAATCTTCGCATTTAAAACAGCCGTCATTTTGTTTTACGATTACTGATACCACTAGTTAAACCGATTCTCAAAGATATACATGACACCTTTCATTCCTGAAATTTCCATGCAAATCCTAGCAAAACTGTAGTGTCTGAGTCGGTAAAAAGCGCATGTTGTTCCATAGCCATAAGTTGCCAGAGTAATAAATGCAGCGCATATTGTTCCATAGTAATACAGGAAAATTCAAACCGCTATAACTTCGCTAAATATTATTCAACCTTCATGAAACTTTCAGGATAGATCAATCTTATAAATAGTCATCTGCGTACTGAATTTCATAGAGTTTAAGGGTACCATTAAGATTTTATTTAAGAAAACATAAAATCGATAAATCATACTATTACTAACAAAGTTGAGTGAATTTTGACTTCTAACGTATTTGTTGTTGTTGTACTCACCAAGGCCTACATTCCTGATTTTTTTCAGATTTTTCGGATCACAGGTGTCCAATCGCGAGGGGGGGACACAAATTGTTCGTGTATTTCCCCTCCCTGTGCGCCCCTCGAAGCGAACTTTGCCAAATTAAGACCTGTTTTGAGAAGTTCTCATCAAGACCTTTCATTTGATATCCATATCGGCCACCTTCAATGAAATTTTTTTTTCGGGGGGTCACTCCCCTACATGGAGAGACCCCCCTTAAATACCATATAAAAATTTTTTGTAGTTGAACTTTGAATAGAACACCACTTTACACCTATGATTGATGTCTCTAGCTTAAGTAGTTTCCGAGAAAAACAGCTGTGACACACGGACGGACGGACGGACAGACAGACGGACAGACAGGACGCGATTTTAGTAGGGTTTTGTAAAATTATTTTACAAAACCCCTTAAAAAACAAATTTAGAAAAAAAGAAAGCCAATTCAAATCAAAGATATGAGGCAAATAGGGCACTTCCCCGCATGGTCCTCCGAGCGCTCGACGACGATGCAGGTATCCACTACAATTCCACATTAATTGAATGATGGCGATGACGTTTTGGGCAATTATTAAATTCTATGTAGTTTTGCTTAAGTGTGAATAACTTCATTAAGTACAAATATAAAATTTCCTTTCGACAAATTAAAGCTCCTTTTTCCACGAAAATTGCACAATACTTTCAAATGTCTTGAATAACGACCGTTTCACTATGCATACGTTGTTATGGTAATTCGTATATAAAGGCGTTCCGTAAATTACTTATTTTGAAAAGTAATATTTTGCGTTGTGTTTGATATGGCTACTAAACAAAAGCTTGACTCTACTAGAAGGCACTTAAAAGACTTCCAAGTAATTTGACCGCACTAGAACTATTTGAAATACGCGCTCAGTTGCATTATTGTCTTAGGTATTTGCCGAATACGTGTAGGTATATACAATTAACTGAATAAGTTCACGCGCCGCAAATTTCACACTAATTTTATCTTATATTATATGGCACACTTCTCTCTTCGATTATCAACATTAACTAAATTTTTCTATATATTTTTTCTAATTCATTTTTTTATCTTTGCCTCCTATCTACATTTATCTATCTGTGTGTGTCAATTTATAATGTAAAGTGATATTATGAACAAGTGTTTATGTAATTATGAAAATGTATATCGAATACAATAAATTATTAACTTTATTTCAGATCTCAGATCAATTTAAAAGTATGTGTTACAGACTTTTAAATTTGTTTGGAACTAGACTTTCATTTCGAAGAGGACTAAATTCTAAGAATTGATTTCGATTTGTGTCTTGAATGAATTTGACATTTAATTTGTTCAAAAGGTCATTTAGACTCTTATAGATGTTGTCAATATTATCTACACTTACTTTATAAATTTTATTAACTAGACAGCTATATGATTCGTGAACGCCATGAATTGATATAAGGATGTTCTGCACTGTTTGCCGATTCGGTTCAGTTAGTGTCTGGATTGTTTGCCTTGCTGCTCCTTGTAGATTGTTCAAAAAAACCCTGGAGATATATGCTGCTTGATTGCCACGTTGTGATAGAGACAGGATTGTGTTAGCTTCACTGATCAAAGAGTTGAGTTAGTATTCGAAGTAGTTACCAGTGTAATTCGGTAGGGCTCGTGCTTCTTTGAGCAGAGTTTCGAAGGATAGTTCGAAAGCTGGTTGTTGTTCCACCATTTTGCTTGTTAAGTTGTTTTTGTTAGTTGACGGTTTTAAGTTGTTGTAGGCACTGTTTATTTTCTTCAAAAAGGGTAAGGTCAATTTTTGGCAAATTGATCCTGATTTGTGTTAAATTTTCTTTTTTATTAAGTCACGGTTTTTGTGCTTATTATAATGTTTTTGATATTAAGTCACGGTTTTGATGCTTATTATCTTTGTGATATAATTGGCACTTTTCATTTTTCCAAGAAGTCCAAGGTCAATTTTTGTCAAATTGAACCTGTTTCCTTTTATTGGTTAATATTAACTCACAGTTTTTTGTGCATATTATAGGTTTATTAACTGACGCATTTTATTATTCCAAAAAGGTCGGAGGTGAATTTGTTCTCCAAATTCGACCTAATTTGTATTATAGTTTTGTTAGAACACACACTTTTCACTTTGATTTTAAAGTTGATTAGCGGTAGTGTCACAATTATATTTTACACCTTTCACTTTTTAATGATTAGTGGTGCGATTGTTTTAGTTTTTAAACACCTTCCACTTTGATTTTAAAGATGGTTGCGGTTCTACGATTTTATTAGACACCTTCCACTTTGATTTTTAAAGATGGCTAGTGGTGCGACGAGTAGATTCGGATGTCAACGAAGGCTCCTCCCTTCTTTGACGGATGAATGCGCCAGTTACGTTATTGAACGTTACCATGTTTAAATATATATATATATATATATATATATATATATATATATATATATATATATATATATATATATATATATATATGTTGGAGATTCCTTCCCCGGAATCTCTTTAATAAAAACACTTTGGTTTTCACTTTCACTTATTTCGTTTATTTAACACTTTTTAATATTAACAACAACAATACTTCTAAACTTTAATTTAACATTCAAACTATTCAATTTCAACTTCAACTGATTAACACTCAGCTTCAACAACTCGATTGAATACTCAACTTAAAACTTCAATACTCAACTTCAACTGATTAACTAATTCTCAAAGGACTGCTTTTATAATGATAAGAACGCTGATGAAGCATTCTCTTTGTTACTTTGATTCAATCTAAAAATCGGACTTTGATATGCTGATGTCAACAATGCAAGTAAGCGAAATCTGATATTGTGATAACGGGTCCCCTCATAAGGTGCATCTCAAAAATAGCCCGCACGCGTCGTGCACATGGAAAATTTCTACCGTTAGCTCATGCCGCCATTCCGTTGGCTCCAAATGTCCGCACATTTGGAGTTTTCTTATCTCGCGCCGTGCCGCTCATGAAAGTTCATCCCTAATCGTCGCCTGGGCTCATCATGCACATGAAGGTTTTTCATCATTCGCACAAAAAATGTGTATTAAATTCACACGTTTTTGTGTGATTTCACACAGTTTTAAGTTTAATTTCATAAATATCGAGATTACTCACATTCCGTCAGTGCGGAACTCCACAAAATTTTGTGTGAAATAACACCAAGCAGGATTAAAATGCCACAACGTTTTTGTGTGATATCACATCTTGTTGAAAAAGTATTGTACTTCTGTTGAATTTTCCAACAATAATTGTAAGCACCTTTTGTTTCCTACTTTAATATGCGTTATTTTCGTCTAAAGTGTCAAACACAAACATGGCCGTCAGTTTTTCGACGACGTTGCTTTTCTCAACATTCACGAACTTTGAATTTTACCGCGGTGAGGTCACTCTATTAAGTTGAGTATCAGATAGCGAGGTAATTTCAATGCGTAATTCGTCAAGCCTATCGGTACAATTCACGCTAGGAATAATAGCACACATGATTGATCTATAAAACGCTGAAAATTAAATCCGTATTTACGATTCACATCTTTCATACGTATATGGAAACGTTGTGATGCCTCATTTCTATTTACTCCACCAAATAGCCTATTCGCTCGTATTTTAGGGATTCCGCAATATCTGTTCGTATGTAAGATATTTTTCTCTGAATCCGAATATAATTCGACACATAATGGAACAGAAAGACTATGTTCTTTAAATTTATTTATATTTTCTTTTACCGGAGCACACAATCGAAATATCGCATTTTACAATATATTCATTTTACGAAGTAATGCTATCTAGGCAAACTTTTCTGACCATAGTATTTCTCGTATAAAATTTGAAAGAAATAGATTGGGTTAGTATTATAATTTTATTATAAACTACACACATTACGTGATATAAATAATTAGTATGAAGTATGTCCTCCTTCGTTTTCTATACACTCTAAAAGTCGTTTTTTGAAACTTTCACATTATTTTTTAGGGAGTCTGCAGAAATTGCATCCCTCTCAACTTGTACACGGCGAATCAGCTGCTGCCTATTTTTTAGTCTGGGATCTCTCAAGACACTCTTCTTTAATTTGGACCACAAATTTTCGATGGATTTTAAATCAGGGGAATTACTAGGTCAATCAATCCACACAATAGAAAAATGCTCATAAATCGCCTCAAAAGTTTTCAAAGCAGTATACGTCTTGCACCAAAATTACTTCCTTTCCGTCCCTAAATTGCTGGCGATTAGTAAGGCATTGCACAAAAACAGGTAGAATATTTCCCTATAATACTATATTCTCCATTAGCCTCCTTGCTGTGAAGTTGGCTTTTTCCGCGACTGTTCACTCTGCCAGCTACCATGATTTTTAAGTCAGTAATTTGGGAGTCTGCATTTGCGAGATCGCTGGCTCCCACTGTCCTGTTCTGTCGATTGGGTATTGGATGCAGTTGAATCCACGACTCGTCCATAAAAATGATGTTTGCACGCAGTGTTTCACCACAGGCATTGTCATCAGCAAATCCAAGTTTTTTGAGAAATTCAACCGGTCTCGAATGTTTTTCTCGGAAAGTAGAGGTTTCTTACATGTCTATAGGCTTTCCGGCACCCCAGTTGGTAGACTGAATGTAACGCTGGCCGATTCACCTCGACACGTTTTAATGGCCTCCGGGGAGCTGTTAAGTCGTACCATCACTGTTCACATTCCTGGTCTATTTTCAGCCAATATTCCAATTTTCGTTTTTTGCTTCTGCTGAAAGTACCGACGGTCGACCACTTCTTTGCATATCCTACTCGTTTCCTTCGTCGTCATTGCACCATTTTTTCATGGTGTTCATGCTGACCCTAAGTATTCTGCATATATCGCTGCAGTTATACCCCAATCGATGCATGCATTGAATCGCAATTCATTTTTAATTCGACTAGATACCATTCTCGTCGCGAAAAAATTCCATTTCAGTCCGTTGAAGATTCACAAAGTTTTTAGGGTTTCTACAAAAGATTGTTAAAATTAAGATCTTTCGATAAATTTGGTACTTTCACTTCAAGTAACCAAATCTAAATGAATAAATTTTTATTTTCACACGTCTTTTTACTGTACGGGAGTTAACATCGATGGATAATTAAAAAATACCCTAATAATTACGGGTCTGCATATTTTACTTGTAATTATGCGCATCTACAAATCCTTTTCGAATTTTCGTACCGTTATCGTTTAAATTTCCGTTTTTACTCTTATAGAAATTAATTCACGCTATTTAGCTATAAGAAAATTTAAAATGAGTGTCAATATTTTTGAAGATAGTTTTTTGCCGATAAATTTATTCAGGCTTATGTTTCACGTCGAAAGTACATTAAAATAAATAAATCCAATTAAATTATTTTGATGATCTCACATATGTACTATTTTAGATTTCAATTAAATGTCTTTCTCAAAGATAAATTATTCCATCTTTGAAGAATTAACCTTATAAACAGACTGTCAGCACCCTACTTGGGTTAAAACTCATAGCATCCATGACAAACATGTTTCATAATAAACCTAATTTAGTCGGGAAAAATCCGTAGGTTTTTATCATGAATTACACGGCTATAACAATAAATAAAATCATAAAATTTCCCTAAGGAAACACAAATAATTTGGCGTCAAGCCTGACAAGATTATTAGTGCCAAAAGCAAAATTATAGTGGCCAAAACCCTCAATTCAACAATGTTTGCATCACATTCCTTCATAAATACGGATTGCATCGCATTGAAATTTGTTCTGAAAGGAATTCGAGCATTTGTTCGCATATACTTTGCACATTTCTTTCTTATTGTTGTCACCATATCTGACACCGTGAACAATCAAACTCGATCAATTATTTGTAGAATCAATCCTTTTTAAGATAAAGCCATCAATTCGGCGCTGGCAATATGTAAATTGACCAACCAATTAATTATTTCTGAGTCTAATACAATAACACATCAAAATGCTCCTCACGTCGCATATTACAGCTAAACGTGACAAGATCGCAAAAAACATAGAAAAATGCATAGTAATGTAATCATAGGTAAGTAGAAAATCAACTTGTAAAATCTCACAATCTTTATGAATTTATGTTGTGTATTGATATAGTTGTAAAGATCCCTACCTGTTTAGTTTATCTCATTGTTCTAATTTAATCATTTTATTCAAAAAGTTGATGTATCCAATATTACTTTTTATAAATTTTGCAAATATGAATTCACCAAAGAAAATATTAATTTTTACTATCAAATAACTTTATAGGGGCCGGTCAGTTAGCATTCATACAACTTTTGCAAATGCAATTTAAACTTTCTTCCTACAGCTTTTCAATAAACTGAACAGTGCTTATGTTCCCTACTTTTAATAAGTAATTATTTATTTTAAAACTTTAAATCAAACAATTTACCAAATGTGCATGCCATAAGTATATTTTAATATAAAACTCCTTTAAGCAAAGCAATATAAAATATAATGCCTATGTAAAAATTGATTCACAATGAACTTTACTTAATGTAAAAAATAAATTTGGGCCAAATTAAACATTTTAGTCAGATTTAAGTTAAATAGTTGCTTTAATATTTACGAAAGTGTTTTGACTATTTATAATATTGTAGTTAGATAAGTAAGAGTTTGTTATTGAAACACTGTGATAATCTTTTAATAATTTGTTAAGCTCAACTAATAATCTTATTCTCTGTCAGCCATTACATGGCAAAATAAATATTTTATGTCGAACAATTGTTTTATTTATCCTAGCTAACATTTTTCTGTAGCTTCTTGTCAATGATGATATATTGTATTAAACGTTTAATAATTTGTTTTGATAGAAAATCGTATAAACAAGCATTCAATTATACCATATGCGATAAACTTTAGCTGGTACTAGTGAAAATACCATAAATTTGTATTTATCAACAACAAAATTGTATGATTTTAGAAGGAACATGCAAAAAGAATGGCGTCAAGATAGCACTCAAAAATAAATTTTAAAATAGCCTAAGATATCGCATTCACATTTATAGATTGCGACATTGATGCCGAGAAACATTAAAAAGCTTTGAATTTATGTAAATATATCCTTTGGTTTTAAATAATGAAATGTAGGCCTTCCAATTTTTTCCCTTTTTAATAAAAAAATGTGTATTGGAAGTTGGAGTTTAATTTGTTACAAAATGAATACAATCAATAAATCATATGTTTTATCTAACCTATCTTTATCATTTAGCAAGCATTAAATGAATTTAAAATATGCAAATTGTTATAAAATTCAATGACTCTATACAAATATATATAAATATATATATATGTATATATATATATATATATATATATATATATATATATATAAATATATATATATATATATATATATATATATATATATATATATATATATATATATATATATATATACGAGGTGTGTTCAAAAATTTTGTTTTTTTTCAAAAATTATTTATTTATTCATGAATATCTATTTTGTCCCCTTCAAAGTAATCCCCATGAGATATTATACACTTGTGCCAACGGTTTTTCCAATCTTCGAAGCACTTCAAAAAATCATTTTTTTTTAATCTTGTTCAGCTCCTTCGATGCCGTCTTTATCTCGTCAAGCGTAGCGTAACGTCGTCCTTTCATGAGCCTCTTCAGTTTAGGAAACAAGAAAAAGTCACAGGGGGCCAGATCTGGGGAATACGGTGGCTGCGGCATCATTAGTGTGTTGTTTTTGGCCAAAAAGTCGCGCACAAGCAACGATGTGTGAGCAGGGGCGTTATCGTGGTGCAAAAGCCAATTTTTGTTCTCCCACAAATCCGGGCGTTTCTGGCGGATTGCTTCGCGCAAATTGCGCATAACTTGCAGGTAATATTCCTTATTGACCGTTCTTCCCTGTGGCAAGAACTCATGATGCACCACGCCCCTGCAATCGAAGAAAACTGTCAGCAAAACTTTCACATTCGACCGAACTTGGCGCGCTTTTTTCGGTCTTGGTTCATGCGGCAGCTTCCATTGAGCTTTGGTCTCATGCCCAAATCGTTGATAAAAATCGAATGGCACGAGCCAATCGATATGTTTAGGTCCTCAGCAACTTCTCTAACGGTGATTCGACGATTGACCAATACCATTTTCTCCACTTCATTAATTTTTTCGTCTGTTGTTGAAGTGCTCGGGCGTCCGGCACGCTCTTCGTCGTTCACATCTTCTCGGCCTTCTAAAAACATTTTGTACCACCGATAAACGTAGCTTCGGTCCAAGGTGGCTTCTCCGTATGCCACAGTCAACATTCGGAATGCATCCGCGCACTTAATTTCGTTTTTCACACAAAATTTGATACACGTTCTTTGATCCATTTTTTTGAATAAGTAAAAATCGAAGACGATTGAAAACACGTGCAAGTAAAGCAGCTGTCACCAATTAAGTGAACATTCCAAATGGCCGAGCTTGTCGGCATAAGTGACGGACATGAGTACCAACATAACGCCACAAAAAAATCGAAATTCGAATATACGTAACCCGCGAAAATTCAAAATTCGCGATATATATGTATATATATATACATATATATATATATATATATTATATATATATATATATATATATATATATATATATATATATGTTGTCGCGTGTTATGGTTCGCGGCCAATAATTTTAATGTTTCGGGAAAGTGAAAACGCAAAAAAGAGTTTATTCAATTACTTAAAAATGCACAATCACTTTACTAACTATTTCACAATTTTAGTTTTCACTATTAAAATTCTGCCTTCCACTTGTCCATAAATGTCTATCGCTATTGTCTTCTAAAATCACTTCACTATTACTTGATCGCTTTTCAATTCGCTTTCCACACACTATCGCAGTTTTTTTCGCGGTCGAATGAATGATCTCCCCATTCATTTAGCTCGCCTTTATGTAGGGTCTCCATCCGTTCAATGCATTTCTCGTACATTGGCGAATGTTCTGCCGAGAGGTATCTGGTATATTCGAGCGGATTAATGAATGGAGTGAAGTCACTTTCAGATGTTGATCATGCTTGGTGGGTTCTCGTGGTTTCGAGTAAATTCATTTTGCTGATGTTCTTAATGGTGTGAAAACAATTCCAACAGTAGCTCGCAGAATTCTTTGTACATGTAACCGTATATATATATATATATATATATATATATATATATATATATATATATATACATATATATATATATATATATATATATATATATATATATATATATATATATATATATATATATATATATATATATATATATGTATGTATATATATATATATATATATATATATATATATATATATATATATATATATATTAATATATATATATACATACATATATATATATATATATATATATATATATATATATATATATATATATATATTAATATATATATATATATATATATATATATATATATATATATATATATATATATATAGATATAAAGATATATATATATATATATATATATATATATAGATATATATATATATATATATATATATATATATATATAGATATAAATATATATATATATATATATATATATATATATATATAAATATATATAAATATATATATATATATATCTATATATATATATTTATATATATATATATATATATATATATATATATATATCTATCTATATATACATATATTCAAATCTATTAAATTTTCCATTATCGTTGTTTAATATAAAATCACACAATAATGAATATTTATAATAAAAGTACCAGAAGCAATGTCCCCCTTCTGATAGTGGTAACTCTTGCTCAATGGTTCCTAATGACAGGAATCTAACTAACGATGAAATAGATGTCTATTTGTCGAAGTTAGAGAAGCTGACGTTGGAAACGATTGAGAAAGTAGTTCCAAAGATTAAACATCCAAACAATATGGAAGGATATGAAACACCAACCATCGCAAGGTTGAAAAGATTAAAGAGCATTCTTCTCACACGTGTCAACAATATTTATCGACGATTTTTGGACTACAACCATCCCTCGTTGTCTTTGTTGAAATTACATCTGAAGAATGTCCGGAACTTAATCCGGTCATACTTCAGGAGTGAGGTCAGCAATCAATGGGCGGAAAAATTGAGGGGTATTAGGCCACAGGACCCAGACGGCGTGTTCGCGAAACTGAATAGCATATTCCGCAAGAAGTCTCGAGTGAAGGTATCAACTCTTGAAGTCACTAGTGATGAGATAAATCTTCTCGTTAGGGCTGGTATCGAAATAGATACTACGACTCCGGATAGAAATGGAAACATGATTATTTGTGAAGGATTGGATAAACTTGCCCTGATTGGAACACATTTTGAGTTCGTTCATCTACCAAACCCTGAGAGAGGGAACGAAATATTTTCAGAGGTCGTTAAAGCAAAAGTTTCCGACTTGAAATCAAGCCTGAACGGCCAATCAATTCTTCATTTCAATGAAACATTAACATCTGACATCATATCGAGCTTGAATCTTATTGATTATTTTGTCAGCTATGAAGACTTGTGTTTCATATTTCACAGGATAAACAACAAGAAATCATGTGGTACTGATGGTATTCCAAATGTAGTTCTCCGACATTTGCCGGAGGTTGCTATTAGGAATTATTGCATACTGTTCAATAACATGTCTAGCAATTCATATTTCCCAAATGAGTGGAAAAAGGCTAAGGTATTTCCGATCTTGAAGAAAGGAAAAGAATCTTCGTGCCCAAAAAGCTATCGCCCAATCACCTTGCTGCCTAACATCAGCAAGGTGTTTGAAGTGATACTCAACAGAGCATTAAACGCCCACATTGAGGAAAATGAGTTGATGCCGAATTGCCAATTTGGTTTTCGTGCCAGGCATTCGACCACACATGCAATAACGAAAGTAACCTCAGACATCTGTTGGAAACTGAATGATAGACAATGTGTTGGAGCATGTCTCATTGATATGGAGAAAGCCTTCGATACGGTGTGGTTAGATGGACTAGTTTTTAAACTCCTTCAGGACAAGTTCCCCAGACACCTTGTCGCCATGATGTGTAATATGTTATGCGGGAAATCGTTTGTTGTAACTGATGGAAATCTGACAACAATGCGCCAGTTCAAGGTCTTGAATGGTCTACAGCAGGGAACAGTTACTGGGCCTCTGCTCTTCTCAATCTTCATTCGCAAACTATTGAACGGCTTTGATTTTAACGTCTCGCCAACGCGATCATTGGTAGCGTTTGCTGATGATCTGATCATCTATAGGCAGACCGAAAGGCTACAATAGTTCAGAGAAATCTCCAAAAAATGTTCAATGATGTGCAGCTGTACACTGACAATTGGCGAATGAAAATCAATGCGCAGAAGTGTGAAACAATCTTGTTTCGGACAACTCTGCAGGGGGTCAATCAAGACCTGAAACGTAATTGGAAAGATTTCCACATCATGGCTGGCGAGGGTAGTTTAGAACGAGTTCCACATAAATTCTGTGTTTGATACCTCGGTGTTTATCTCGATCAGTATCTGTACTATACTGAACATGTGAAAACCATGCTCAGTAAGGCACTTAAAGTAGTCATGGCCCTTCGAAAGCTCTTTCATTCCAGATACATTGATCAAAAGGTCAAAATTATCTGTTACAAGACCCTGGTTAGACCAGTTTTGACATATGGATGTCAGATCTGGTACAACCAGAGTGCTAGTACTATGGAAAAATTAAAAGTTTTCGAAAGGAAATGTCTTCTTGCATGTACTGGTTTTTACAGAAAGCCTAAGACGGATTGGAAACATTATATATCGAATAGAAGAATTTATCAACCTGCTGAAGTGACGAGGGTCGATATCTTCACATTGAAACTTCTTCGGAATCATATCGCAAGATCTGTGACTGTGAGTGAAAACCCTTGGATTTCACAGCCGTTCCACCCTACAGACGGGTATATAGCGACTTGCCTCCCTACTGGCTTCATTCTTCCAGAGGCATTCGTGTATTTGGACATGAATCGATATGTTTTTGATTCTGACGGCGTCCCAGTCATATATCACATATATCGAGGGGCCACCGATAAGAAGATAAAATATCCTCCGAGTTTGAGTTCACGAGACCAACAATTCCAATGGGGATACTCATTTGCTAGATTCGTTGAAGCTGATCGAATTGAGACGGCGCAATCTTGGTATTGGTGGCTGAATGACAATGTCCAAATTATTCGTGTTTATTTTCAGTTTTGGTGTTTTTTGTTATTTAGTTTTTGAGTTTCAGCTCATTATTACTACATCTAGTATTGTTGTTTATTATATTAGTTTGGAGATAAGGTTAAACGCTTAGGTTAGGAATATTGTTACAGAATTTTTTTAATATAAGATAAAAATTTTGATTGAATTTTATTGGAATTAAGTTAATACATATTAGGTGTAGGATCAAAGTTCACTGTTGTGTTTAGATTATAAATAATTTTAGGATAGTGTTGTTTGGTTTTTTCTCCTTTTTCCAATTGATTTTCAAAATATGTAATAATCTTAATTAATTGAATTTGCTAGAGTTTTTTTTAAGAAATATGTTTAATGATAACGTATAAATTTAGAGAGCCATTTGGGCCATTGTTTTTTATTGTTATTGTTTGGATTTTGCCTTATATTCTTTTAAAATTTATAGCGATAGGTATTAAATAAAGCGCTTTTGACTTTTGACTTGACTTTTTTTTGAAAGGTCAAAATTTTCTGTTACAAGACCCTGGTTAGACCAGTTCTGACATATGGATGTCAGATCTGGTACAACAGAGTGCTAGTACTATGGAAAAACTAAGAGTTTTCGAAAGGAAATGTCTTCGTGCATGTACTGGTTTGTACAGAAAGCCTGAGACGGATTGGAAAGATTATATATCGAATAGAAGAATTTATCAAACTGCTGAAGTGACGAGGGTCGATATCTTCATATTGAAACTTCTTCGGAATCATATCGCAAGATCTGTGACTGTGAGTGAAAACCCTTGGATTTCACAGCCGTTCCACCCAAATCAAGCCTGAACGGCCAATCAATTCTTACATATATATATATATATATATATATATATATATATATATATATATATATATATATATATATATATATATATATATATTAAATTTTCCATTATCGTTATTTAATATAAAATCACACAATAATGAATATTTATAATAAAATTAGCAGTAGAAAATAGGAATAACCAATCAACCATATAAAAAAGTGACAATTAATACAAAAATACTAAAAGAAAGAAATTTTATTTCTACTAATATCTAAAAACGTCCAGCTTCAATCTATAAATTTATCTTTGCTAAACTTTAAATGGATCATTTCACCCTTTTCACATCAATTTAATGTAAATCTAACGATAATGTTTGCTCTACATTGAAGCTCTCATTACGTCGTGCGGATATATTGACCTCGTTTTTCGGATGGCTCCGATAGTCTTTTTAAATTACTTATGGAATTCTTTGTAGCTACATGAATGAATTGCGTTTTTTTTAAAATAATTTTTTCCTGAAAAATTAATTGAGAAGAAAAATGTTAGAAGGAGGTTGTTTCGACGTGTGTACTATTTCTCATCAGGCCATCACTCTCAGATACTCACCGGTGATACCGACCACCATGCTTAAAGGTGAGAGAGTTATTTTTAATTTTCCTACTTATGCGAACTCAATATGTTTTTTCGACTACGAATTATATTCAAGTTAAATTTCCTCTTGTAAGTACTTGTCTTAGCTAAACTTAAAATGGATCATTTCAACCTTTTCAATTAGTACACAGTCGAAACCACCTTCTTCTAACATTAAGTTAAAACATATTAGGTGTAGGATCAAAGTCAAGTCAAAGTCAAAAGCACTTTATTCAATACTAATCAGTATAATTTTTCAAAGAATATTAAAGAAAATTCCAAACAATAAACATACAAAAACTTAATGGCCCAAATGGCTCTCTAAATTTATACGTTATCATTAAACATATTTCTTAAAAAAAACTCTAGCAAATTCAATTAATTAAGATTATTACATATTTTGAAAATCAATTGGAAAAAGGAGGAAAAACCAAACAACACTATCCTAAAATTATTTATAATCTCAACACAACAGTGAACTTTGATCCTACACCTAATATGTATTAACTTAATTCCAATAAAATTCGATCAAAATTTTTATCTTATATTAAAAAAATTCTGTAACAATATTCCTAACCTAAGCGTTTAACCTTATCTCCAAACTAATATAATAAACAACAATACTAGATGTAGCAATAATGAGCTGAAACTCAAAAACTAAATAACAAAAAACACCAAAACTGAAAATAAACTCGAATAATTTAGACATTGTCATTCAGCCACCAATACCAAGATTGCGCCGTCTCAATTCGATCAGCTTCAACGAATCTAGCAAATGAGTATCCCCATTGGAATTGTTGGTCTCGTGAACTCAAACTCGGAGGATATTTTATCTTCTTATCGGTGGCCCCTCGATACATGTGATATATGACTGGGACGCCGTCAGAATCAAAAGCATATCGATTCATGTCCAAATACACGAATGCCTCTGGAGGAATGAAGCCAGTAGGGAGGCAAGTCGCTATATACCCGTCTGTAGAGTGGAACGGCTCTGAAATCCAAGGGTTTTCACTCACAGTCATAGATCTTGCGATATGATTCCGAAGAAGTTTCAATATGAAGATATCGACCCTCGTCACTTCAGCAGGTTGATAAATTCTTCTTTTCGATATATAATGTTTCCAATCCGTCTCAGGCTTTCTGTACAAACCAGTACATGCACGAAGACATTTCCTTTCGAAAACTCTTAATTTTTCCATAGTACTAGCACTCTGGTTGTACCAGATCTGACATCCATATGTTAAAACTGGTCTAACCAGGGTCTTGTAACAGATAATTTTGACCTTTTGATCAATGTATTTGGAATGAAAGAGTTTCCGTAGGGCCATGACTACTTTAAGTGCCTTAATGAGCATAATTTTCACATGTTCAGTATAGTACAGATACTGATCGAGATAAACACCGAGGTATCAAACACAGAATTTATGTGGAACTCGTTCTGAACTACCTTCGCCAGCCATGATGTGGAAATCTTTCCAATTACGTTCCAGGTCTTGACTGACCCCCTGCAGAGTTGTCCGAAACAAGATTGTTTCACACTTCTGCGCATTGATTTTCATTCGCCAATTGTCAGTGTACAGCTGCACATCATTGAACATTTTTTGGAGATTTCTCTGAACTATTGTAGCCTTTCGGTCTGCCGTATAGATGATCAGATCATCAGCAAACGCTACCAATGATCGCGTTGGCGAGACGTTAAAATCAAAGCCGTTCAATAGTTTGCGAATGAAGATTGAGAAGAGCAGAGGCCCAGTAACTGTTCCCTGCTGTAGACCATTCAAGACCTTGAACTGGCGCATTGTTGTCAGATTTCCATCAGTTACAACAAACGATTTCCCGTACAACATATTACACATCATGGCGACAAGGTGTCTGGGGAACTTGTCCTGAAGGAGTTTAAAAACTAGTCCATCTAACCACACCGTATCGAAGGCTTTCTCCATATCAATGAGACATACTCTAACGCATTGTCTATCATTTAGTTTCTAGCAGATGTCTGAGGTTACTTTCGTTATTGCATGTGTGGTCGAATGCCTGGCACGAAAACCAAATTGGCAATTCGGCATCAACTCATTTTCCTCAATGTGGGCGTTTAATGCTCTGTTGAGTATCACTTCAAACACCTTGCTGATGTTAGGCAGCAAGGTGATTGGGCGATAGCTTTTTGGGCACGAAGATTCTTTTCCTTTCTTCAAGATCGGAAATACCTTAGCCTTTTTCCACTCATTTGGGAAATATGAATTGCTAGACATGTTATTGAACAGTATGCAATAATTCCTAATAGCAACCTCCGGCAAATGTCGGAGAACTACACTTGGAATACCATCAGTTCCACATGATTCCTTGTTGTTTATCCTGTGAAATATGAAACACAAGTCTTCATAGCTGACAAAATAATCAATAAGATTCAAGCTCGGTATGAGGTCAGATGTTAATGTTTCATTGAAATGAAGAATTGATTGGCCGTTCAGGCTTGATTTGGGTGGAACGGCTGTGAAATCCAAGGGTTTTCACTCACAGTCAAAGATCTTGCGATATGATTCCGAAGAAGTTTCAATATGAAGATATCTACCCTCGTCACTTCAGCAGTTTGATAAATTCTTCTATTCGATATATAATGTTTCCAATCCATCTCAGGCTTTATGTACAAACTAGTACATGCACGAAGACATTTCCTTTCGAAAACTCTTAGTTTTTCCATAGTACTAGCACTCTGTTGTACCAGATCTGACATCTATATGTCAGAACTGGTCTAACCAGGGCCTTGTAACAGATAATTTTGACCTTTCAAAAAAAAAAGTCAAGTCAAAAGTCAAAAGCGCTTTATTTAATACTAATCGTTATAAATTTTAAAAGAATATAAGGCAAAATCCAAACAATAACAATAAAAAACTTAATGGCCCAAATGGCTCTCTAAATTTGTACGTTATCATTAAACACATTTAAAAAAAACTAAAGCAAATTCAAATCAATGAAGATTATTACATATTTTTAAAATTCAATTGGAAAAAGGAGAAAAAACCAACCAACACTATTCTAAAATTATTTATAATCTCAACACAACAGTGAACTTTGATCCTACACCTAATATGTTTTAACTTAATTCTAATAAATGCAATCAAAAATTTTATGTTATACTAAAAAAATCTGTAACTATGTTCCTAACCTAAGCGTTTTACCTTATCTCTAACCTAATATAATAAACATAATATAAACCTAACCTATCCCTAATTTTTAACAAAAATAAACAATAACACTAAATGTAGCAATAATGAGCTGAAACTCAAAAACTAAATAACGAAAAACACCAAAACTGAAAATAAACACGAATAATTTAGACATTGTCATTCAGCCACCAATACCTAGATTGCCCCGTCTCAACTCGATCAGCTTCAACGAATCTAGCAAATGAGTATCTCCATTGGAATTGTTGGTCTCGTGAACTCAAGTTCGGAGAATATTTTATCTTCTTATCGGTGGCCCGTCGATATATGTGATATATGACTGGGACGCCGTCAGAATCAAAAACATATCGATTCATGTCCAAATACACGAATGCTTCTGGAGGAATGAAGCCAGTAGCGAGGCAAGTCGCTATATACCCGTCTGTAGGGTGGAACGGCTGTGAAATCCAAGGGTTTTCACTCACAGTCACAGATCTTGCGATATGATTCCGAAGAAGTTTCAATATGAAAATATCGACTCTAGTCACTTCAGCAGTTTGATAAATTCTTCTATTCGATATATAATGTTTCCAATCCGTCTCAGGCTTTCTGTACAAACCAGTACATGCACGAAGACATTTCCTTTCGAAAACTCTTAATCTTTCCATTGTACTAGCACTCTGGTTGTACCAGATCTGACATCCATATGTCAAAACTGGTCTAACCAGTGTCTTGTAACAGATGATTTTGACCTTTTGATCAATGTATCTGGAATGAAAGAGTTTTCGAAGGGCCATGACTACTTTAAGTGCCTTACTGAGCATGATTTTCACATGTTCAGTATAGTACAGATACTGATCGAGATAAACACCGAGGTATCGAACACAGGATTTATGTGGAACCCGTTCAAGACTACCCTCACCAGCCATGATGTGGAAATCTTTCCAATTACGTTTCAGGTCTTGACTGACCCCCTGCAGCGTTGTCCGAAACAAGATTGTTTCACACTTTTGCGCATTGATTTACATTCGCCAATTGTCAGTGTACAGCTGTACGTCATTGAACATTTTTTGGAGATTTCTCTGAACTATTGTAGCTTTTCGGTCTGCCGTATAGATGATCAGATCATCAGCAAACGCTACCAATGATCGCGTTGGCGAGACGTTAAAATCAAAGCCGTTCAATAGCTTGCGAATGAAGATTGAGAAGAGCAGAGGCGCAGTAACTGTTCCCTGCTGTAGACCATTCAAGACCTTGAACTCGCGCATTGTTGTCAGATTTCCGTCAGTTACAACAAACGATTTCCCGTATAACATATTACACATCATGGCGACAAGGTGTCTGGGGAACTTGTCCTGAAGGAGTTTAAAAATTAGTCCATCTAACCATACCGTATCAAAGGCTTTCTCCATATCAATGAGACATGCTCCAACACATTGTTTATCATTTAGTTTCCAACAGATGTCTGAGGTTACTTTCGTTATTGCATGTGTGGTCGAATGCCTGGCACGAAAACCAAATTGGCAATTCGGTATCAACTCATTTTCCTCAATGTGGGCGTTTAATGCTCTATTGAGTATCACTTCAAACACCTTGCTGATGTTAGGCAGCAAGCTGATTGGGCGATAGCTTTTGGGGCATGAAGATTCTTTTCCTTTCTTCAAGATCGGAAATATTTTAGCCTTTTTCCACTCATTTGGGAAATATGAATTGCTCAACATGTTGTTGAACAATATGCAATAGTTCCTAATAGCAACCTCAGGCAAATGTCGGAGAACTACATTTGGAATACCATCAGTACCACATGATTTCTTGTTGTTTATCCTGCGAAATATGAAACACAAGTCTTCATAGCTGACAAAATAATCAATAAGATTCAAGTTCGGTTTGAGGTCAGATGTTAATGTTTCATTGAAATGAAGAATTGATTGGCCGTTCAGGCTTGACTTGAAGTCGGAAACTTTTGCTTCAACGATCTCTGAAACTATTTCATTCCCTCTCTCAGGGTTTGGTAGATGAACCAATTCAAAATGTGTTCCAATCAGGGCAAGTTTATCTAATCCTTCACAAATGATCCTGTTTCCATTTCTATCCGGAGTCGTACTATCAATTTCGATACCAGCCCTATCGAGAAGATTTATCTCATCACTAGTGACTTCAAGATTCGATACCTTCACTCGAGACTTCTTGCGGAATATGCTATTCACTTTCGCAAACACGCCATCTGGGTCCTGTGGGCTAATACCCCTCAATTTTTCCGCCCATTGATTGCTGACCTCACTCCTGAAGTATGACCGGATTAAGTTCCGGACATTCCTCAGATGTAATTTCAACAAAGCCAACGAGGGATGGTTGTAATCCAAAAATCGTCGATAAATATTGTTGACGCGTGTGAGAAGAAGGCTTTTCAATCTTTTCAACCTTGCGATGGTTGGTGTTTCATATCCTTCCATATTGTTTCGATGTTTTATCTTGGGAACTACTTTCTCAATCGTTTCCAATGTCAGCTTCTCTAACTTCGACAAATAGACATCTATTTCATCGTTAGTTAGATTCCTGTCATTAGGAACCATTGAGCAAGAGTTGCCACCGTCAGAAGGGGGACATTGCTTCTGGTACTCCTGATTAAACTTCTTTTGAAACTTTCCCCAGTCTGTTTTTTTGAAGTTCAACCGATGATTTTCGTGTTGAACTGGAATGAGGAAGAAATCATCCCTTTGATGATTGATTTCCATGACGATTGCGTTATGGTCGCTATCATAAGGAAGCACCTGCAGTTTCCGTTGAGGACTATTAAAGTTGAATTCGAGTCTTGCGTCAGCAATGCAGAGGTCCAAATATGAATTTGTCCTAGGGTATGTTGGGAACTCCGACCCATATAGATTGCACCTGTATTCAATTTGGTTCTCTGTTATCCACGATTTCAGGAATACACCTCTTGGATTATTGGTGGCGTTCAGCCATGATGTATGCTTGGCGTTCAGGTCACCAGCAAAAATATAATAATTATGAAGCCTGTTCAATTCGAGTATTTCAAACAAGGAATTGAGTTCCTCCTTGAGCCTGAGAACAGTTCCACCAGTTGCATAGGCAGAGATAACGAAGAGGTTATCCCCACCTGGCAGTGAAATTTTGATAACGGACACTTCAAGAGATTCAAAGCTTTTGAATTCGACTTTTTCAATATTTTGGAAACGATAGGGTCTTCGAACCAATATCCCGGTGCCACCTCCCCCATCACCTATTACCCTATCGTTTCTTACGAATTCAAAATCCTTGAATGTCATGGAGTGCCATGAATTGAGGTGGATTTTGATGAGAAGCATGATGTCAGGCTTTTGCTTAACAATGAATTCAAGGAGATAATCACGCCGGTGTATAGTAACAATGGAGTTGACGTTGATCGAGATGAGACGAATCCTATCCATGGGAATGTGACTGGATGACAAACTATTTTGGAGCATGTTGGCCTAAACTTTGAAAAACGAAATTGATTTTTTGGTCTTGCTTATTAATTCTATCTGAAAGCGATTCAAGTTGCTGGTAGATTTTAAGAAGCAGCTCATTATTGCCACTTACATTATTTATTTTATTTATATTGTTGTCTGCTGGTCCTCTGGCAGCAAGTGCAAATGATACCCCGGGTTTGATGAAGTTGGGAGGTAACAGATTCTGATTTACTTTGGTTTGCTTTGGTGAAAATTTAGCTCTTGCATCTTGATACCGAGGGCATGCTCGGTATGATGCTGGATGACCAAATGTACCGCAATTAACACAATACAATTTTTCTTTTGGCTCCACCTGAGCCAATTTGCATTCACCGGGGGCGTGGATATCTTTTCACTTAACACAGCGATAGTGCATTGCACAATTGGCAGCCGAATGACCGAATCGTTGACACCTGTAACACTGGTTGACCTCAGTTTTTTGGAGGCGTTCCCACCTCACAACTCTAAAGTTTAAGTACCTTACCTGTTGGAGGGCACTCGGACTGCTGTCGTTGGAAATTTGTACCAAATAAAATGGTAATATTTTACCTTCTACAGTTGATCTCCTTGTAGCAAAATTTTTCACACTCATGAACTTAACAGCTGGTGCTGCTTCCTGCAACATCTCAAGGAGATCAACTGTATTCTCCCCACAGTCCAGGCCCTTCAACAGGAAGGTCTGATTTTTTTCCGCCTTTGGCGTATATGTAAAGTGGGGAGCTTGGACACTATTAAGAGCATCTTTCGCCTGTTTGAAGTCAGCCAGTGTCTTTGTCTTGAACGAGAGCTTATCACCGGTCACTCTCTTAATTTCAAAGTTTTTGATTTTATGTTCGGCTGCCAATAACCGAACCATATCTCCTCCACGCTGCACAAAAACGTTTATGGGGGGAACTTTTTCATTTACCACATTAATTTTATTAGGAGGACCAGCAGACACACCGGTTGGCTTCTTCTCCTTTTGCTTATTTTTTAATTTTAAATATTTAATGAAATTATTACTGCTATCAATATTACCTATCTTATCGTTGCTCTCTATTTCGACGTCCATTTCCTCGTGCATTGCAGACAGCACCGCATAATAATTTGCGCTGTCGTTCGCTCCTCCTGCGCTCAGGATATTTTCCGCATCATGGATTGTCTTGCTCATATCTTGCGATTTCATTTTATTTGTTGGTACTCCTTTCCCGTTGGTCTTGCTTGTTGTTTCCTGTTTTTCATTCTTCTTAGTGAATATCGGCTCTTCTTGGCCGGACGTATTCTGTGGCTTTGCTTTTTGTTTGTTCCCATTTGACAACGTCCGGACCATATCTTCTAAACTCTGTATCCGGAGTTTTAATTCGTCATTTTGTTTCGTAACCCTTGTATTCTCCATGGTTACTTTTTCATAATCTTCGCTTGAAATCGTAATTCACTTTCCATGCTCACAATTGTCTTGTTCATTTTTCCGCTTGTTCATTTTATCATTTGTAATTTTCAAAATGCCTGGCTCTGGGTCCCCCAGCGGTGGGAAGCCGTCGGGCTCCTCCATCCCCCCGGTGAAAAAAACTTATTTTCTTTCTTGAAACTTTCTCGTAGGTAAAGTCAAGATACTCGATAAATTGTTCGAATAGTTCGACGATGTAATGTCAAAGTCAAAAGCGCTTTATTTAATACTAATTGTTATAAATTTTAAAAGAATATAAAGCAAATTCCAAACAATAACAATCAAAAAAAACTTAATGGCCCAAATGGCTCTCTAAATTTGTACGTTATCATTAACTCATTTCATCAAAAAAAACTATAGCAAATTCAATTAATTACGATTATTACATATTTTTAAAATTTAATTGGAAAAAGGAGAAAAAACCAACCTACACTATCCTAAAATTATTTATAATTAAAACACAACAGTGAAACTTTGATCCTACACCTAATATGTTGTAACTTATTTCTAATAAAATACAATCAAAAAACTTTATCTTATACTAAAAAATTCTGTAACAATGCTCCTAACCTAAGTGTTTAATCTTATCTCTAACGGAATATAGTAAACATTACATATACCTAACCTATACCTAATTTTTAAACAAAAAAAATTACACTAAACATAGCAATAATGAGCTGAAACTCAAAAACTAAATAACGAAAAAACACCAAAACTGAAAATAAACACGAATAATTTAGACATTGTCATTCAGCCACCAATATCTGGATTGCGCCGTCTCAACTCGATCAGCTTCAACGAATCTAGCAAATGAGTACCTCCATTGAAATTGTTGGTCTCGTGAACTCAAATTCGGAGGATATTTTATCTTCTTATCGGTGGCCCGTCGATATATGTGATATATGACTGGGACGCCGTCAGAATCAAAAACATATCGATTCATGTCCAAATACACGAATGATTCTGGAGGAATGAAGCCAGTAGCGAGACAAGTCGCTATATACCCATCTGTAGGGTGGAACGGCTGTGAAATCCAAGGGTTTTCACTCACAGTCACAGATCTTGCGATATGATTCCGAAGAAGTTTCAATATGAAGATATCGACCCTCGTCACTTCAGCAGTTTGATAAATTCTTCTGTTCGATATATAATGTTTCCAATCCGTCTCAGGCTTTCTGTACAAACCAGTACATGCACGAAGACATTTCCTTTCGAAAACTCTTAATTTTTCCATAGTACTAGCACTCTGGTTGTACCAGATCTGACATCCATATGTCAAAACTGGTCTAACCAGTGTCTTGTAACAGATAATTTTGACCTTTTGGTCAATGTATCTGGAATGAAAGAGCCTTCGAAGGGCCATGACTACTTTAAGTGCCTTACTGAGCATGATTTTCACATGTTCAGTATAGTACAGATACTGATCGAGATAAACACCGAGGTATCGAACACAGGATTTATGTGGAACCCGTTCAAGACTACCCTCACCAGCCATGATGTGGAAATCTTTCCAATTACGTTTCAGGTCTTGACTGACCCCCTGCAGCGTTGTCCGAAACAAGATTGTTTCACACTTCTGCGCATTGATTTTCATTCGCCAATTGTCAATGTACAGCTGTACATCATTGAACATTTTTTGGAGATTTCTCTGGACTATTGTAGCTTTTCGGTCTGCCGTATAGATGATCAGATCATCAGCAAACGCTACCAATGATCGCGTTGGCGAGACGTTAAAATCAAAGCCGTTCAATAGCTTCCGAATGAAGATTGAGAAGAGCAGAGGCGCAGTAACTGTTCCCTGCTGTAGACCATTCAAGACCTTGAACTCGCGCATTGTTGTCAGATTTCCATCAGTTACAACAAACGATTTCCCGTATAACATATTACACATCATGGCGACAAGGTGTCTGGGGAACTTGTCCTGAAGGAGTTTAAAAATAAGTCCATCTAACCATACCGTATCAAAGGCTTTCTCCATATCAATGAGACATGCTCCAACACATTGTCTATCATTTAGTTTCCAACAGATGTCTGAGGTCACTTTCGTTATTGCATGTGTGGTCGAATGCCTGGCACGAAAACCAAATTGGCAATTCGGCATCAACTCATTTTCCTCAATGTGGGCGTTTAATGCTCTATTGAGTATCACTTCAAACACCTTGCTGATGTTAGGCAGCAAGCTGATTGGGCGATAGCTTTTGGGGCACGAAGATTCTTTTCCTTTCTTCAAGATCGGAAATACCTTAGCCTTTTTCCACTCATTTGGGAAATATGAATTGCTCAACATGTTGTTGAACAATATGCAATAGTTCCTAATAGCAACCTCAGGCAAATGTCGGAGAACTACATTTGGAATACCATCAGTACCACATGATTTCTTGTTGTTTATCTTGCGAAATATGAAACACAAGTCTTCATAGCTGACAAAATAATCAATAAGATTCAAGCTCGGTATGAGGTCAGATGTTAATGTTTCATTGAAATGAAGAATTGATTGGCCGTTCAGGCTTGATTTGAACTCGGAAACTTTTGCTTCAACGACCTCTGAAAATATTTCGTTCCCTCTCTCAGGGTTTGGTAGATGAACCAATTCAAAATGTGTTCCAATCAGGGCAAGTTTATCCAATCCTTCACAAATAATCCTGTTTCCATTTCTATCCGGAGTCGTACTATCAATTTCGATACCAGCCCTATCGAGAAGATTGATCTCATCACTAGTGACTTCAAGATTCGATACCTTCACTCGAGACTTCTTGCGGAATATGCTATTCACTTTCGCGAACACGCCGCCTGGGTCCTGTGGGCTAATACCCCTCAATTTTCCGCCCATTGATTGCTGACCTCACTCCTGAAGTAAAGTCAAAGTCAAGTCAAAAGCGCTTTATTTAAGACTCATCGTTATAAATTTTAAAAGAATATAATGCAAATTCCAAACAATAACTATCAAAAAACTTAATGGCCCAAATGGCTCTCTAAATTTGTACGTTATCGTTAACTCATGTCATCAAAAAAAAAACTATAGCAAATTCAATTAATTACGATTATTACATATTTTTAAAATTTAATTGGAAAAAGGAGAAAAAACCAACCAACACTATCCTAAAATTATTTATAATCAAAACACAACAGTGAAACTTTGATCCTACACCTAATATGTTGTAACTTATTTCTAATAAAATACAATCAAGAACTTTATCTTATACTAAAAAAATCAATAACAATGTTCCTAACCTAAGTGTTTAATCTTATCTCTAACGGAATATAGTAAACATTACATATACCTAACCTATACCTAATTTTTAACAAAAATAAACAACAACACTAAATGTAGCAATAATGAGCTGAAACTCAAAAACTAAATAACGAAGAACACCAAAACTGAAAATAAACACGAATAATTTAGACATTGTCATTCAGCCACCAATACCTAGATTGCCCCGTCTCAACTCGATCAGCTTCAACGAATTTAGCAAATGAGTATCTCCATTGAAATCGTTGGTCTCCTGAACTCAAATTAGGAGGATATTTTATCTTCTTATCGGTGGCCCGTCGATATATGTGATATATGACTGGGACGCCGTCAGAATCAAAAACATATCGATTCATGTCCAAATACACGAGTGCTTCTGGAGGAATGAAGCCAGTAGCGAGACAAGTCGCAATATACCCGTCTGTAGGGTGGAACGGCTGTGAAATCCAAGGGTTTTCACTCACAGTCACAGATCTTGCGATATGATTCCGAAGAAGCTTCAATATGAAGATATCGACCCTCGTCACTTCAGCAGTTTGATAAATTCTTCTATTCGATATATAATGTTTCCAATCCGTCTCAGGCTTTCTGTACAAACCAGTACATGCACGAAGACATTTCCTTTCGAAAACTCTTAATTTTTCCATAGTACTAGCGCTCTGGTTGTACCAGATCTGACATCCATATGTCAAAACTGGTCTAACCAGTGTCTTGTAACAGATAATTTTGACCTTTTGATCAATGTATCTGGAATGAAAGAGCTTTCGAAGGGCCATGACTACTTTAAGTGCCTTACTGAGCATGGTTTTCACATGTTCAGTATAGTACAGATACTGATCGAGATAAACACCGAGGTATCGAACACAGGATTTATGTGGAACCCGTTCAAGACTACCCTCACCAGCCATGATGTGGAAATCTTTCCAATTACGTTTCAGGTCAAAGTCAAAGTCAAAAGCGCTTTATTTAATACTAATCGTTATAAATTTTAAAAGAATATAAAGCAAATTCCAAGCAATAACAATCAAAAAACTTAATGGCCCAAATGGCTCTCTAAATTTGTACGTTATCGTTAACTCATATCATCAAAAAACAAAACTATAGCAAATTAAATTAATTACGATTATTACATATTTTTAAAATTTAATTGGAAAAAGAAGAAAAAACCAACCAACACTATCCTAAAATTATTTATAATCAAAACACAACAGTGAAACTTTGATCCTACACCTAATATGTGTAGTAATCTAAGAACTATGGCTCTAAAAGCAGCGCTGACACAGGCACACAGCACGAACGCAATTTAATAAGGATTCAGTCGATTCAGTCACCTTCCCCATCGCAACACTCGTTTTTTTTTTCGCAGGAATAATAAGTGGAAAAATTTCCTTTGTACTTAACACCCGGGAAACAAAATTCTAAAAATGTTTAAAAAAATTTCTAATGTGTAGTATCTTATTACAATATCTTTTGAAGATAATTTAACGAATTGCGGTGTAACGCGGTATGCAAATGCTTAGAACGAAACGGTTAACCCCTTTTAATTATGAATGCTAAAATCATTGTATCATTTAACCTGTTAATTATGAATGCTAAAATCATTGTATCATTTAACCTGTTAATTATGAATGCTAAAATCATTGTATCATTTAACCTGTTAATTATATGAACGCTAAAATCATTGTATCATTTAAACCCCTTAAAATTTGTCTAATTCTTCCGATTTTCCCACCTAATTACGCCTAATTATCATAAACGACAAATTGCCTTCAATTGATAACTTAATTGAACCTACAAAAGACAGTGAAAAGGGAAATTGCAAATACCGCCGTCATAAACTACAACTGATAAGGAAAAAGTACATTTGATAGCAACAAAAAAACCTTCAATTGTGTGATTTCCCCCTTTCTGAATGGGTTCGTATTGTTCTACTTGCCCATAAAGTGTCGTAGTTGCTTGAGTGTGGAGAATATTAAATTGTGCTTGCGAAATTTGCATGCTATTGCGTCGTAAATCATGAAAATGGGTGATAACTACATAACAACATTGGAATTATCGGGGAGAGTGGCGCCGGGAAGTCGAGTCTTATGCTTCGTCTCACAAACGAGGAATTGGATGGAGATGGGGAGTGTTTCGCTCGTTTTCGATTGAAGACGAGTTCCGAATTACGTTGGACGGTGAAGTGATTTGTTCTGATTGATTTTA
Source organism: Odontomyia ornata (assembly GCA_963969285.1). Lineage (NCBI taxonomy): Eukaryota > Metazoa > Arthropoda > Insecta > Diptera > Stratiomyidae > Odontomyia > Odontomyia ornata. The sequence continues at coordinate 290,691 of OZ017740.1, read as the reverse complement.
TTTTGCGTTGCATGCTTGAGTTTTTCATCCAAGCCATCGCCAATATCGTTCGGGATCTTGCATTTGTATTAGCAGTATTGTGTGACGAAAAACGAAATATGCACATAGACATAACGTCATCTCAGTTACGCTTACTCCGGCGTGTCATCGCTCCATCGCATGCTCCGGAGTTACATCTTGGTGTTGTTTTGTAATAATCCCTTTAAAGCGGTTTGAGTAGCGATCCCGCGATAGAAATGGCATTTCGAAAAGTGAAGTGGAATTACGGGGATTGTAGGGAGTCGGTTATGGATTTTCACGGCGGTCACGTCGGATGCGGAAAGAAGCTTATCATGTCGTAGGGTGTTGATATCGAAATTACCAAATACGCGTGAATGATTGCCTATTCGAATGCATATGTTAGGAAATCGGAAAGTTATCGTGGGTGAAAATAGTACAAGAGCGGTGGTGTTCATTACGGTTTCCAAGAAAAAGTGCTCGGGAATTTGGCATTTGGATGCAATAAGTGGAAGAAGATAAAATTGTTGTGGGGTTTGCGTTGGTTGAATGACGGAAAGACCGTAAATGTTTTTGGAACGGGAAAATTGATTTGAATGTGAATAAATGAGTGTCAAGTGAAAAAGAAAAATCCGCAATTGATTTATGCTTTGAAAATGGAGAGTTTTCTTTGCGGTTCTTCGTGCTGCTTCTGCGAGGTGTTGGCGATCGCGGAAAAGTTGGTGGTGCGTTGCTGCTGAAGCGTGTGCGCGACAAAGAAAAGCGTGTTTGCATCTTCCGTACAACAAAAACGAACGTTGTTGTTCAGCAGCGGAAAAAGAAAAACTTGGCGCTCGTTGTGCGCAAGTGACGTACGAAAGTAAAATTGGAGATTGCTAGTCGGCCTTGGGTTTTCCTGCTCGCGCGGAAAACTGCTCAAGTGCAAGATAGTGTTGTGTGCGCCGGGAAAGCAGGAAATTCGCGTGGATCATTTCTCGTGAATATCACGGACTGTCTTGTGGAAACACGTCATCGCGGGCGAAACTCTGGGAATAATTTTATTACCGGAAAAACTAACGAGGATTAGTTATTTCTATCCGTTTTAGTTATTTATTTCCACCCGACAAATAGTGCTCAGTGCAAGATTGCGGGACGTGAAATTTTAGTTTGTTTGATCTCAACTGTTACAAATTTTCGGTCGTCAGCAGACAACAAAGGGAAGTTATTCGTCAAGATAACGGGAAAGCCAAAACGAAAACAGTTTCAGTTTTGCCTGCTCGTGGAAGTAAATTTGTTGGGACTGTGCTGCAAGAGAGGGGGAAAATATTCTAGCAAAGAAACTCAAAGCCCGGATTTAAACATTTTTTTTATCGCGCGTCACTTGTACTGATTCATGCGCGCCAGAAAGTTTTAATGTGTTTCGTGCTGAATTTTTCACGAATTCAACCAAGAAGCCGAAAAGGAAATTCTAAAGAAAAACGTTTTAATTTGCATGAATCTCGTTATCACGTGTGCGTTTTAGCATTTACCAAAAGAAAAAAAAAAAAAGAAGAAGAAAAGTTGACAACGAAAATATTCCAGAAATATCGCGAGTGCTTTTAACTAATTTGCTATGCAGTATTATAACTTTACAGGACTTACTCACCTCGTCAACGAGCGCTCGTCGTCGGAAAAGGTTGGGTAAGTTCCCCTATTGTTTCATTTTTACATATATACCAATTGTTTCATTTTTACATATATACCAATTGTTTCATTTTTTATATATACCAATTGTTTCATTTTTTTTATATATACCAATTGTTTCTTTTTATTCAATTTATTCAATTAAGTGGGGTAATCTTTAATATATACTGCAAATACTAATTATATCAATATTAAAAAATGTTTTAATATATACACTGAATAATTTTTGTTGAACTATTTTGATTTCTTTGCTTTGTATTTACGAGAAATCAATGAAATTAAATAAAATGATGAATTAAACGGTAAAAATCGGTCTTTCCCTTCCGGTCTTTTCCAATCGGGTATAGGACCCGGTACGGTGGCAGGCTTCCACCCCAAAATATGAGCCAGCCACCGGGTACTTAAAAATTTTTCTGTTTCAGGAGACTAAATGGGTTGAGTGGCCCAAGCCAAGTGCCTTTTTATGGCATAGAGTTATGCAATTCAATTGTATAATTCTATGACATAAATTGGTCACCGGGGTACTCCCCTTCTGATGGGAAAGCTCATATAATTCAAGTTGTATGAGTTTTCCACTCAGAAGAGGAATACCTGGCCACTTCAACGATTTAACATTGGATTTATTCCGGTTGGGTGGGCATGAAGGGGCTCCACCACCACCCGGTTGCCCCTCTTTCATTTGTGGGCCCTGAATGTATTTGGGTAAGGACGAGGTCACCCCCAAATTAGTCTTTCTTGTCAGGTTGCACTTGTTCTCGCAACAAGTCGTAATTCCTTCGTGGAGGTTATCTACTGATTTGCGACTTCGGTCGTCCTCTCGAACTCTGCAAGCAATTCGTGAATGCGAAATGTTTTGTAGTGAGTCCTCGTGCCGGGGAAACGAACCCGCCCCACGACACCGCAATGCTAGCCTGCCAGCGCATTCACGCGTCTCCGGACGAGGGCATTCTCGGCAGGAATCAACACCTTCCTCTGCCGAGGCAGCAGAACATCGCTGCGGTCCTTCACGGACATATGAAAATCTCTTATTCACTACAAATGGCGCCCAACGTGGGGCCCGAAAAGCCCGGCTGTATCATCAGTCGTGAGCACGAGACAGTCCATCGTCTCTAGGTGTCCCCACAAGGTGTTAGAAATTTTGGCGGGTAGATAACTCCCGAGGGTTTTTGCACTAATCGTGCCCCAGCAGCCGAGTAACTTCCGAACGTGTGTTGTCTTCGGACATCAATATCGTTTGGTCCTTCTTTTGATTTATACCTTGGTGGTTTACCACCATTGTATAACTAGTAAGGCCAAATTATATTAGAGTCCCTTTTTGTGTTCGGAGGTTATTATCCCAACATCTATTTTGCGGAGGATTCTGATCCGCTCCCCCAAACCAGCGGTGCCTAAGTGTCTTAAATTACATGGATTTTGATTTCATGTGATTGGCTGATTAGCTAATCCATGACTATCCATGACAAGACACGCGCTGCTTGTGGATTAGAATCCCACCCTGGGCTGACAAGCTGTAACTTGAGAAGTTTGCTAATGAGGGATCACTTCGGAACCCTGATTTTCATGGTGCCACAAGAGAGTGTCCCTGAAACGTTTTAGAAGGATTGTGCCATGGTGTCCATACTTGGGAGGAAGGACGGAAAGGAAAGACCGATTATTTTTTTTTGATAACTTAAAACTTTTTTTTGAAACTTTATCATACATTCTTTTTGTGAGGTTCGACTATAGTTCGCCACTGACGGCCACTTACAAATTATAAATTTTGCATCATTTTTTTCACATTTTCATTATTTATATATATATATTTATTTAGGTTTTTAGTTAGCAATTTAAATTTCTTTTAGCATGCCCACCAAAAGAACTCCCGAAAGGAGAAAGTTGCGGTCGGATGCCGGACCAGCTCTATTGTGTTCCATCTGTCACGAGGACATGGACGAAACTACAAGCCAGAGGTTGCAGTGCGGACACAGGCTACATCAGCTGTGTTTGGCACAACTGCGGCAAACTTCATCCACGTGCCCGCTCTGTCGACAGCCTTTGGAAATCGCACAGCCAGCAACAGAACGACCTCAGTCCTCCAGTACAAGTGGAGCTGTCCCCAAAAGCGGACCCCTTCCATCCACTACAAGGAGTGCACGAGACGATGACTACAGGGCTGAAGCAGTTCCGCCTGCAGAAGAAGCGAGTCCACCGGTGGCTGTGGAAGCCACAGTTCTACGAGATCTAATGGCGCTCGTACAGGACATGTCCACCCGGCTCGCCTCTCTAGAGAGCCAGAGAGAGAACCCCGCACCATCCCGGCCAAGAACTCCTCCTATGTGGGATTCGGACCCAAATCCGTGGGACTTCCCAGTAGACTCGCGGCGTGATCCCGAACGGATCCGGCCAGGTACAGCCATGAATCCGTTGGCTCCAGTTTACCGGCCCCGATTGAGCCAAGCACCGCCACCAAATCAGGCTCCCGTGATTCCGCCGGACCAACGCTTCCATCCACACGACATGTATCGGCTGAAGCCGACACAGATCCCCAGCATCATCCAGGGATGGAATCTACATTTCAGTGGGGAACCCAATACGATAACGGTGGAGGTTTTCATAAGTCGGGTGGAGTCACTCATTGAGCAGATGCTAGCAGGAGACCGCACAGCGCTCGCAGGATACCTGCCAATGCTGCTTAGGGGAGCAGCCCTGGAGACATATTGGAGGATACATTCAGCTCCACCATCCATACGCTGGTCACGGCTGAAGGAGGTACTCCGCATGGAATACCCTACGGTCGACATGGACGAATTAGTCCTGGATAAGATGAATGCTAGATGGCAGCGTCCGGACGAGTCCTTCCATAAATATCGAGCCGATATCCTTCGGTTGAATGACCAGCTGTCAGAGCCATTGTCTTCTACCCAAATTCTTCGCCTGCTAAAGCGCAATCTAAGACCGGAGATTCGTCGGCATATCGTGAACTCCGATCCACAGAGTATGGAGGCCCTGCTGAGAAATGTGCGTCGTATAGAAGGGTTTGAGGAAGACCTACGGGACCGGCCATACTTACTAACCAGGACGGGTCCTCGACGAGGAATCGCGGAATTGGCCCCAGATTATACCACCCTAGATCTGGAGGATGATTTGGACCCAGACCAGCTTGCTGTAGCGGCGGTGGGAAGTCTTACGACCTGCTGGAATTGTCACCAAACCGGACACCGGTTCATTTCATGCCGCGCAGAACGTAAGGTTTTCTGCTACGGTTGCGGCAAGCCGGACACTTACTTCCCGGACTGTTCTGAATGTGCCGCACGAAAAAACGGCCAAAAGAGTACCCGACCACCTCAGCGGTACTCGAAACCCCAGCAGTAGCTCCTCAGTCAGCGGCTCACCCCAACCAACCTGACGTTAACCCACCAGCCATAACCATTACGACTGCGGATGTTCACTCTCTTCCGGAGACCTCACCAACGACAATATTAAAACGACCATCGCAGTCACTGCCAGAAGAACCGCGGCAGCCTCAAGTACGCACGCTAAAACCTTATCATGTTAGACTGCAGGAATATCGGGTGGCTCGAGAGCGAATATTTGCTTCCGAAGTCGTCACTTCCCGTTCGTGCACGACAAAATGGTCAACCCGTCGTTGGCGGAATTTCCGCAAGAGAGTGCGCACCTGCCGTCAAACCGTAAACTCTTGTAACATCTCGGAGGTTGCTGAGAATGAGATCAGACCTTATCATCCAATTAAAGTGTTGGGCGAGACCGTGTTTGCATTGATCGACACGGGTGCCAGTATCAGTTGTCTTGCCTCGAGCTTTGGCTCGAAAGTGCTCCAAGAATACCCGAACTTGATTAAATCCTGGCGCACTGAAATCAGTACAGCTGATGGCACCAAACACCCTATACGAGGTAAACTAACAACACCCGTGACGTTCAGGGGTCAGACGAAGGATATTACCTTCTACATTATCCCGTCTTTGACTCAGAACGTATACCTTGGTGTCGATTTCGTCCTTCGCTTTGGACTGGCCTCCGATTTATTCACCGATTTGTCTTTAAAAACCAGAAATGTCAACGAAATCACTTCTACTCCCGATAGGCATGACCTGACGTCTAACCAACGGCAACGCCTGGAAGCATCCATTGCTGCTTTCCCATCTTACGCTACCCAAGGCCTTGGCCGCACCACCCTAGTCTCACACGCCATCGACGTTGGCGATAGTAAACCGATTAAACAGAGACACTACGCCATCTCGCCAGCCATGGAGAAATTGGTGTATGCGGAATTAGATAGGATGCTCGAGTTGGGGGTCATAGAAGAGTCCCAAAGTGCCTGGTCCTCACCGGTAACCTTGGTTGTAAAGCCAGGTAAAGTCCGCCTCTGTCTTGATGCCCGTAAGGTAAATGCGGTTACCATCAAGGACGCGTACCCTCTTCCACTCATCGATGGAATACTAGGGAGACTGCCGAAAGCCAATTATATCACCAGTCTCGACCTAAAAGACGCCTTCTGGCAAATTCCACTCGATGAGGGCTCGAGGGACAAGACCGCCTTCACAGTGCCTGGACGACCATTATATCAGTTCGTCACAATGCCCTTTGGCCTGTGTAACGCGCCGCAAACGATGACTCGGTTGATGGACAAGGTCATCCCACCTCACCTAAAACACCAAGTGTTCGTGTACCTCGATGATCTTTTACTCATCACGGAAACGTTCGATCAACACCTCCTACTTCTACAAGAAGTAGCCCTGCACATCAGTAAGGCGGGACTCACCATCAACGTACAGAAAAGTAAGTTTGTCATGAAAGAAGTCCGATACTTAGGCCATGTCATAGGACATGGCACTATCAAAACGGATCCAGACAAAACTCGTGCGATTGATGAGTTCCCCTTACCAAAAACTGTGAAGCAGCTACGACGTTTCCTTGGTGTGTGCGGTTGGTACCGAAGGTTTGTTCGGAATTATGCAACAGTTTCAGCGCCCCTGTCAGACATGTTGCGGAAAGGGAAGTTCGTTTGGACCGAACTCAGCCGAAAGGCATTTGAAGAGCTTAAACAAGCCCTCACATCAGCTCCTGTCTTGCACAGCCCCGACTTCACGAAGCCCTTCTCCATTCATTGTGACGCAAGTCAACATGGAGTAGGAGCCGTGCTGGTGCAATTGACCGATGAAGGAGAGGAAGCTCCCATCGCCTTCATGTCCAATAAGCTGAATTCGGCCCAAAGGAACTATACTGTTTCCGAGCAAGAATGTTTGGCAGCGGTAATGGCTGTGAAGAAATTCCGAGCTTATATCGAGGGCCACCAATTCGAGATCATCACGGACCACGCGTCACTACAATGGTTGATGAACCAGGCAGATTTAAGTGGACGCCTAGCCAGATGGGCTCTTAAACTGCAAGGGTTCAAGTTCTCCATCAAACATCGGAAAGGAACCCAGAACATCGTACCCGACACTCTCTCACGGATGTTTTCCCCAGAGGGAGCCGAAATAACAATAAATGACGAGGACCCCATCGAAATAGATTTGGACAGCCCACATTTCGAATCAGATAGCTACAAAGAGTTGAGGCAAACCATAGCGACCCAACAGACACAGCTGCCTGACTTGAAGGTAATAGACGGCTATGTGTATAGACGAAACGAATACGCCACTGGTGATCCATGGCAGGAAGAAGAGTCTTGGAAACTCTGGGTACCGGAGGAAATGACACAACAGCTGATCCTCCGCGCACATGATCATCCGTTAAGTGCCCACGGAGGTTACGGTCGAACACTACGGCGACTAAAAAAATACTTCTTTTGGCCTAAAATGGCATCCCAGGTCAAAGACTACGTGAGCGCCTGTGAGACCTGTAAAGGCACCAAAGCGCCCAACCAGCCTCTTCGACCTCCTATGGGTCAACTCAACGTCCCAGAACGCGTGTTCCAGCGTCTATACATCGATCTACTCGGTCCATATCCTCGGTCTTCCATGGGACACATCGGAGCTATAGTCGTTCTAGATCAGCTCTCAAAATTCCCAATGGTGGAACCTATCCGTAAATTCACAACTCCATCGATCGTGAAATTCTTAGAGAACCGGGTATTCCATGTGTTCGGAGTTCCAGAGAGTGTGTACTCAGATAATGGAGTACAGTTCCGGTCTCGGCAGTTTAAGAGCCTACTTGAGCAGTATGGCATTGAACACCAACTGACGCCCATATACTCTCCTCAGTCCAACGCGTCAGAACGGTTGAACCGCACCCTATTGGCCGCGATCCGTTCCTACGTCCACCCATCTCAAAAGGATTGGGATCGGCGATTGTCTGCCATCACATGCGCCCTGCGATCCTCGTATCATTCCGTCACCGGTGTCGCCCCTTACTTTGCCGCCTTTGGACAGCACATGATTTGCCACGGTAAATCATACCGACTGTTACGGCAATTAAAGTGTTTGGGAGACCCGGTCGTTGCGCTGGAGCCCCACGAACGTTTAGGAGACCTCCGCCAACAGATCGGACGGAAGATTAAGGCCGCAGGTAGTGCAAATGAAGCGCAGTACAATCTCCGGTCACGATCTGCTAATTTCAAAGAAGGAGATGAAGTTTTCCGGCGAAATTTCCGCCAAAGTGACGCCGCGGGGCATTACAACGCCAAGCTGGATAGGCGATTCCTGAAAAGCCGCATAAAGAAGGTAATGGGACCTAACCGTTACTTGATAACGGATCCATCGGGAAAAGAAGTGGGGATATACCACGCGAAAGACCTGCGCCGATAGATAATTGGGCACGTCTGTTTGTCCGTCCGCATATATTTTCAAAAACGCGCAAAGATTGTATACTTCCAGGCAAACATAGACATAAGTCAGTCCGTCCGTCTGTTAATTGTGTTCTTTTATTGTTCGTCATCTCTAGTCCCGACGCCGAAGGCAACCCGTGAGACACAGAAAGATCCTTCAGCTCCTTTTTCGTAATCCGCATTGCCTTGGGATCACGAGAAAATTAGCTGCCCTGTAGTAATCTAAGAACTATGGCTCTAAAAGCAGCGCTGACACAGGCACACAGCACGAACGCAATTTAATAAGGATTCAGTCGATTCAGTCACCTTCCCCATCGCAACACTCGTTTTTTTTTCGCAGGAATAATAAGTGGAAAAATTTCCTTTGTACTTAACACCCGGGAAACAAAATTCTAAAAATGTTTAAAAAAATTTCTAATGTGTAGTATCTTATTACAATATCTTTTGAAGATAATTTAACGAATTGCGGTGTAACGCGGTATGCAAATGCTTAGAACGAAACGGTTAACCCCTTTTAATTATGAATGCTAAAATCATTGTATCATTTAACCTGTTAATTATGAATGCTAAAATCATTGTATCATTTAACCTGTTAATTATGAATGCTAAAATCATTGTATCATTTAACCTGTTAATTATATGAACGCTAAAATCATTGTATCATTTAAACCCCTTAAAATTTGTCTAATTCTTCCGATTTTCCCACCTAATTACGCCTAATTATCATAAACGACAAATTGCCTTCAATTGATAACTTAATTGAACCTACAAAAGACAGTGAAAAGGGAAATTGCAAATACCGCCGTCATAAACTACAACTGATAAGGAAAAAGTACATTTGATAGCAACAAAAAAACCTTCAATTGTGTGATTTCCCCCTTTCTGAATGGGTTCGTATTGTTCTACTTGCCCATAAAGTGTCGTAGTTGCTTGAGTGTGGAGAATATTAAATTGTGCTTGCGAAATTTGCATGCTATTGCGTCGTAAATCATGAAAATGGGTGATAACTACATAACAACATTGGAATTATCGGGGAGAGTGGCGCCGGGAAGTCGAGTCTTATGCTTCGTCTCACAAACGAGGAATTGGATGGAGATGGGGAGTGTTTCGCTCGTTTTCGATTGAAGACGAGTTCCGAATTACGTTGGACGGTGAAGTGATTTGTTCTGATTGATTTTATTTTGCGTTGCATGCTTGAGTTTTTCATCCAAGCCATCGCCAATATCGTTCGGGATCTTGCATTTGTATTAGCAGTATTGTGTGACGAAAAACGAAATATGCACATAGACATAACGTCATCTCAGTTACGCTTACTCCGGCGTGTCATCGCTCCATCGCATGCTCCGGAGTTACATCTTGGTGTTGTTTTGTAATAATCCCTTTAAAGCGGTTTGAGTAGCGATCCCGCGATAGAAATGGCATTTCGAAAAGTGAAGTGGAATTACGGGGATTGTAGGGAGTCGGTTATGGATTTTCACGGCGGTCACGTCGGATGCGGAAAGAAGCTTATCATGTCGTAGGGTGTTGGTATCGAAATTACCAAATACGCGTGAATGATTGCCTATTCGAATGCATATGTTAGGAAATCGGAAAGTTATCGTGGGTGAAAATAGTACAAGAGCGGTGGTGTTCATTACGGTTTCCAAGAAAAAGTGCTCGGGAATTTGGCATTTGGATGCAATAAGTGGAAGAAGATAAAATTGTTGTGGGGTTTGCGTTGGTTGAATGACGGAAAGACCGTAAATGTTTTTGGAACGGGAAAATTGATTTGAATGTGAATAAATGAGTGTCAAGTGAAAAAGAAAAATCCGCAATTGATTTATGCTTTGAAAATGGAGAGTTTTCTTTGCGGTTCTTCGTGCTGCTTCTGCGAGGTGTTGGCGATCGCGGAAAAGTTGGTGGTGCGTTGCTGCTGAAGCGTGTGCGCGACAAAGAAAAGCGTGTTTGCATCTTCCGTACAACAAAAACGAACGTTGTTGTTCAGCAGCGGAAAAAGAAAAACTTGGCGCTCGTTGTGCGCAAGTGACGTACGAAAGTAAAATTGGAGATTGCTAGTCGGCCTTGGGTTTTCCTGCTCGCGCGGAAAACTGCTCAAGTGCAAGATAGTGTTGTGTGCGCCGGGAAAGCAGGAAATTCGCGTGGATCATTTCTCGTGAATATCACGGACTGTCTTGTGGAAACACGTCATCGCGGACGAAACTCTGGGAATAATTTTATTACCGGAAAAACTAACGAGGATTAGTTATTTCTATCCGTTTTAGTTATTTATTTCCACCCGACAAATAGTGCTCAGTGCAAGATTGCGGGACGTGAAATTTTAGTTTGTTTGATCTCAACTGTTACAAATTTTCGGTCGTCAGCAGACAACAAAGGGAAGTTATTCGTCAAGATAACGGGAAAGCCAAAACGAAAACAGTTTCAGTTTTGCCTGCTCGTGGAAGTAAATTTGTTGGGACTGTGCTGCAAGAGAGGGGGAAAATATTCTAGCAAAGAAACTCAAAGCCCGGATTTAAACATTTTTTTTATCGCGCGTCACTTGTACTGATTCATGCGCGCCAGAAAGTTTTAATGTGTTTCGTGCTGAATTTTTCACGAATTCAACCAAGAAGCCGAAAAGGAAATTCTAAAGAAAAACGTTTTAATTTGCATGAATCTCGTTATCACGTGTGCGTTTTAGCATTTACCAAAAGAAAAAAAAAAAAAGAAGAAGAAAAGTTGACAACGAAAATATTCCAGAAATATCGCGAGTGCTTTTAACTAATTTGCTATGCAGTATTATAACTTTACAGGACTTACTCACCTCGTCAACGAGCGCTCGTCGTCGGAAAAGGTTGGGTAAGTTCCCCTATTGTTTCATTTTTACATATATACCAATTGTTTCATTTTTACATATATACCAATTGTTTCATTTTTTATATATACCAATTGTTTCATTTTTTTTATATATACCAATTGTTTCTTTTTATTCAATTTATTCAATTAAGTGGGGTAATCTTTAATATATACTGCAAATACTAATTATATCAATATTAAAAAATGTTTTAATATATACACTGAATAATTTTTGTTGAACTATTTTGATTTCTTTGCTTTGTATTTACGAGAAATCAATGAAATTAAATAAAATGATGAATTAAACGGTAAAAATCGGTCTTTCCCTTCCGGTCTTTTCCAATCGGGTATAGGACCCGGTACGGTGGCAGGCTTCCACCCCAAAATATGAGCCAGCCACCGGGTACTTAAAAATTTTTCTGTTTCAGGAGACTAAATGGGTTGAGTGGCCCAAGCCAAGTGCCTTTTTATGGCATAGAGTTATGCAATTCAATTGTATAATTCTATGACATAAATTGGTCACCGGGGTACTCCCCTTCTGATGGGAAAGCTCATATAATTCAAGTTGTATGAGTTTTCCACTCAGAAGAGGAATACCTGGCCACTTCAACGATTTAACATTGGATTTATTCCGGTTGGGTGGGCATGAAGGGGCTCCACCACCACCCGGTTGCCCCTCTTTCATTTGTGGGCCCTGAATGTATTTGGGTAAGGACGAGGTCACCCCCAAATTAGTCTTTCTTGTCAGGTTGCACTTGTTCTCGCAACAAGTCGTAATTCCTTCGTGGAGGTTATCTACTGATTTGCGACTTCGGTCGTCCTCTCGAACTCTGCAAGCAATTCGTGAATGCGAAATGTTTTGTAGTGAGTCCTCGTGCCGGGGAAACGAACCCGCCCCACGACACCGCAATGCTAGCCTGCCAGCGCATTCACGCGTCTCCGGACGAGGGCATTCTCGGCAGGAATCAACACCTTCCTCTGCCGAGGCAGCAGAACATCGCTGCGGTCCTTCACGGACATATGAAAATCTCTTATTCACTACATATGTTGTAACTTATTTCTAATAAAATACAATCAAAAACTTTAACTTATACTAAAAAAATCAATAACTATGTTCCTAACCTAAGTGTTTAATCTTATCTCTAACGGAATATAGTAAACATTACATATACCTAACCTATACCTAATTTTTAACAAAAATAAACAACAACACTAAATGTAGCAATAATGAGCTGAAACTCAAAAACTAGATAACGAAGAACACCAAAACTGAAAATATACACGAATAATTTAGACATTGTCATTCAGCCACCAATACCTAAAGTCAAAGTCAAAAGCGCTTTATTTAATACTCATCGTTATAAATTTTAAAAGAATATAAAGCAAATTCCAAACAATAACAATCAAAAAACTTAATGGCCCAAATGGCTCTCTAAATCTGTACGTTATCATTAACTCATTTCATCAAAAAAACTATAGAAAATTCAATTAATTACGATTATTACATATTTTTAAAATTTAATTGGAAAAAGGAGAAAAAACCAACCAACACTATCCTAAAATTATTTATAATTAAGACACAACAGTGAAACTTTGATCCTACACCTAATATGTTGTAACTTATTTCTAATAAAATACAATCAAAAAACTTTATCTTATACTAAAAAAATTCTGTAACAATGTTCCTAATTTAAGTGTTTAATCTTATCTCTAACGGAATATAGTAAACATTACATATACCTAACCTATACCTAATTTTTAAACAAAAAAAAAAAAAAATAACAACACTAAACGTAGCAATAATGAGCTGAAACTCAAAAACTAAATAACGAAAAAAACACCAAAGCTAGAAATAAACACGAATAATTTAGACATTGTCATTCAGCCACCAATACCTGGATTGCGCCGTCTCAACTCGATCAGCTTCAACGAATCTAGCAAATGAGTATCTCCATTGAAATCGTTGGTCTCGTGAACTCAAATTAGGAGGATATTTTATCTTCTTATCGGTGGCCCGTCGATATATGTGATATATGACTGGGACGCCGTCAGAATCAAAAACATATCCATTCATGTCCAAATACACGAATGCTTCTGGAGGAATGAAGCCAGTAGCGAGGCAAGTCGCTACATACCCGTCTGTAGGGTGGAACGGCTGTGAAATCCAAGGGTTTTCACTCACAGTCACAGATCTTGCGATATGATTCCGAAGAAGTTTCAATATGAAGATATCGACCCTCGTCACTTCAGCAGTTTGATAAATTCTTCTATTCGATATATAATGTTTCCAATCCGTCTCAGGCTTTCTGTACAAACCAGTACATGCACGAAGACATTTCCTTTCGAAAACTCTTAATTTTTCCATAGTACTAGCACTCTGGTTGTACCAGATCTGACATCCATATGTCAAAACTGGTCTAACCAGTGTCTTGTAACAGATAATTTTGACCTTTTGGTCAATGTATCTGGAATGAAAGAGCCTTCGAAGGGCCATGACTACTTTGAGTGCCTTACTGAGCATGATTTTCACATGTTCAGTATAGTACAGATACTGATCCAGATAAACACCGAGGTATCGAACACAGGATTTATGTGGAACCTGTTCATCAGCAAACGCTACTAAATGTAGCAATAATGAGCTGAAACTCAAAAACTGAATAACGAAAAACACCAAAACTGAAAATAAACACGAATCATTTAGACATTGTCATTCAGCCACCAATACCTAGATTGCGCCGTGTCAACTCGATCAGCTTCTACGAATCTAGCAAATGAGTATCTTCATTGGAATTGTTGGTCTCGTGAACTCAAATTCGGAGGATATTTTATCTTCTTATCGGTAGCCCGCCAAGTCAAAGTCAAAAGCGCTTTATTTAATACTAATCGTTATAAATTTTAAAAGAATATAAAGCAAATTCCAAACAATAATAAATTGAATAAAGCGCTTTTGACTGACGACTTTAGATTAAAATATGGCTATTAAAAAAAATATGCGCAGTCATACATAACGCAAGAAAATAAAATTTACGAATGAAATTGATAACCCACTCTTCTATGGAAGTCGATTGAAAAGCAGTAGAAATCTTTCTAAATAATTTATATATTTATATCACTCAATAATAATTATAACAAAAAATATAAGCTGCCGCTCGGAAAACGTTGAAATTTTCAATGGTTTTTTTTTTCTGTTTGAATTTTTTTTCTATAGAAACTATATGTAGAATATCGAGCAGCTACTTGACATGACATCCTTATGTGCTTATTATTGACTTTGACGCAACGACTAAAACTTATACATGTCAAACCAGCTTTAAAACATATAATTACTTTTGAATCCTGGCCAAAGCCAGTATTTAACCAACACACAGACATGTTTCATCTTATTTTCTGACGCCTAACCCCAACAGTATTTAAGTGCTTTCTCAAAAACTGGTGGCGTGCACAAATTGACATTGGATGGCGGTGGAGTCATTGGTAGTAGTAAGTATAAGGCCATATGACTATATTGCACAGTGGATTTCTGAAAACTCTTGAAGAAAGCCTTGGTGTGTTCAATAAAGGTATTCCTCGCTTCAGCCTCTAGCATATTCACTTTGTCCGTGAGCTCCTGAATAATACTTCGTTGCGATATGTCTTGTTGTTGGTATTCTTTAACTAGCGCCTCTTTTCTGAAATACGGTAGCCATTGAATAAAAAAATTAACGTGAACATATAGAAACCTACTCCTTGAGGTCTTTCAGCTTTTTCTCCAATTGATCCAACTGTGATTTGAGTGTAGCAACTTCAACCTTCTTTTCGTCGAGCGCTTTTTCTATCGCCAATTTTGCCACAATTCTTTCTTCCAACTGTGCAATCTAGAAGGATTCTTGTTTGAATAAGAGTGATGGAGAGAGTGGTAGGGAATAGACGTATTAAAATAGAAAAACAAAACATTAAAGAAAGTTCTCTCGTGGTCTCAAATGCTTCTTGCCCGAAAATTGAATGTCAATAAGTAATGTTATCTAGCAAGTATCATCTGTAAGATTGAATTCTACTTACCGTACTTAGCAACTCATTTTTTTCACACTCCAGCTCCATTAACTTTCGCTGTTCATTACTAAGACTTGTTTCTAATTCTCGTTCCCGGGCCATGGTCTTAAATAAATTCCCTTTTGATTCTCCAAGTAAATAGTTAAGACCATCTATTTCTTTCGTTTTTTCCTCCATTATACGATCAATCTCTAAATTCTTCCCTTGCAATGAAGTATACGCTTTATTCAAATCATTGTACAGGTCCTGCAGCTTTTTTTGATCCTCAAGGACCCTACGCAGTCTGCTGCTAAGATCATCGTTTGTCTTTTGCTCCACTTTAAACAAAGAACTGATGACATGTATTTGACTTTTTGCTTTCACAGACTAACAAATTTATGAAATGTAAATTACAACCACAATGTATTTCGGAAAATAAAATCGAATACGTACACATTTTTTCATCCGATTTATTTCATCATTCAACCGCCTTACTTCATCCCTTCTTCTGCGCCACGCATTAAGCATTATTGAAGCAAAGACTCTCATGCCTGCTAACTTCGGATCGGGATCAGTCTCTTCGGTATCGCTCATGAAGCAGTAGAAATCATTTCGACGTTGTAAGGAGGCTCGATCATAGCAGGAAGCATCTCCTCGTGAGGATGGAGAAACAACGTTTGAAACAGACTCGTGGACTCGATGAACCGATTTCTTGGGCGATCGGGGAGCATTGCGCAGTCGTTGAATCTCCATTAACGAAAGAGACTTGCGTTTACAAAAACTGTAATGGCGGTCAGCACAATTATTTTTTATTTTCTGACCGCCACAGTCGTGAGGGGATACAGACTTCTTGCAGGCAGATTGAAAGGTCGACCGCGGAATTTTTGTAACCGTTACTCTCTGCAGCAATGACACAGTTTGACTGTGTAAAAGTTTGTCCGTTTCCTCTTCTTCGTTATTCGTCCTCGGCTCTTGACTGCGAAAAATAATGGAAACAAAATAATACTCAAAATTTCAAAAATAAAACGTATTTTTAAAACAGTATAGTATTTCTATATAATTTTTGAGGACTATCTGCTATTGATTTCGTTAATTCTCAAGCAGAATAAATATCCGTAATTTTCAATAGAAAAAAAAAACAAATAATTCCGAATATCCTCTGACGATTTTGACAAAACTAACGCGGCGGCTCTGGAAATTTTTGTTTTTTTTGGAAAGCAAATCCCAATCATCGGTTACTTCGATTCTGTTGACAGCTTCGGCTTAAGAGTAAATCTTTGAATTCCTACCTGACTTGCACACATAGAGAAGGCTCTTGATCAACTTCGATTGAAACGTCAGCAAAACGAAATTTTAACTCCTCGCTTGGGGTCTTCATATCCAACGTATTTTCCACTTACGTGTGGTTTTATACTTAATTAAAATATGTCTATGAGCAACTAAGGTCCTTAAAAATCAATAATATCAAAATATCCTCCCAAATATGTATGTCTAAGTTTTAATATCTTGAATAGATCGTTAATAACTGAATTATGAACACAACGTAAATTATAAGCTACATTATTAAGAAAATTTAGCGACGACTGCTTTAAGCGATTATGATTTGCCTTTCATAAAGTGAATGAAGCAAGTTAGAAATTATAGTGTATCGAAATAATTTTGCATTTAAAAAATATTGAATTAGTTAGCAAAAGTCGCGTGCCTTTTCGATTAATCGGAGAAATGAAAAGTTATCGCCGCGCGACTCTTCCACGGTGTCTAGCCTTTTTAAGAATTTTCCTAATGGTATCAAGATAAAATTTGTTTATTGAACTTTTGCTGGATTTCCACTATTTTTCACCATTGTTGGAATATTGCACCTTTCTCTCGAGGACAACTTTGATGGACCTCCAGAACCATGGTATAAAGAATAACAAGGTATGCTCGCTCACGAAAGTTCGATCGCCATTTAAAGCTTTTGTGACGTCACATGGATCGAATCGGTTGGATCGGCAAATGATGATTTTTTTCCAATAAGAGGTGTCATTTTAGTATTAAAAGAAAAATGTCATTTTTCAATATAAATGATCGGATTTTTATTTCATTATAAAGAGGATGTATGCCATTAATAGTGAGAAATAACATCAGGCAAATGACCGCCACGACCACGCTTACAGGACCGCAGCCTTTTCATGAAATTTTCCATAACCAAATCCAATAAGAGGTGTTATTTTGATATAAAAAGAAAAATGCCATATTTTAACATAAACGATCAGATGTTTTATTCATTATAAAGAAGAAGGTATGCCGTTAATAGTAAAAAATAACATCAGGCAAATGACCACCACGGCCTCGCTGGCCGGACCATATCCTTTTCATGAAATTTTCCAAAACCAAATCCAATAAGAGGTGTTATTTTGATATTAAAAGAAAAATGCCATTTTTAACATAAATGATCGGATGTTTATTTCATTATAAAGAGGAAGATATGTCGTTAATATTAAAAAATAACATCAGGCAAATGACCACCACGACCACGCTAACAGGACCATATGCTTTTCATAAAATTTTCGATAACCAAATCGCAAATTGGCTGCCCTATGTCCTCGATAGCCTCACGAATTCCATCTTTGAGGTCTTGAATCGACGCTGGGCTGTTGGCGTAGACCTTCTCTTTCACGTGGCCCCAACGGAAGAAGGCGCAAGGTGTTAAATCACAAGATCTATTCAAAATAATACCTCTTATTTGAAAACCCTATATACAGAATTTAATAACTTAATCTACCGATATTGATCTTAATAGTAAACCCGACGGAGTGTTTCATAGATGCAAAATATATTTTCGACTTTAACTGAATTAACGCTTGCGCAAGATTAAATATAAAGGAAAATATAAAAAAGTGAGGAAAACATCTCCGTGATAGCAATGTGATATTTATAATATGTAGTAAAACCAAATTACCTGCATAAAATAAAATTGCCTGCAACTTATTCTTGCAATATTTGAATTCCTTAAAAATTCCATAGGATTTGTCAATGAGAACGTTACGTGTCTCGTTGATTGTCCTTGAATTTGAATTGGATAAAATTTTAAAATTAACGATCCCCTGAAAATCATTTATACTTGCTGAAAAACGTCACATTGACTGAAACGTTTGTCTCATAATTCAAAAATTGAAAAAAATTCATTTTTCTACATTTATACGAATCACTTGCTTTGTTGCTTATAAATAAATTGAAATCTATGGATAATTAAAGATAATATATTGATATTCCAGAGAAGAAAACTAGTTAATGTATTTAAAATATATGTTAAAAGTGTACCTTAGTCGGATCAGATAATAATATATTCAACATACTATTAGCTAAAAATGCACACCTATACCGAAGCAGAGCGATTGCTTTTATTATAATATGTATTCCTTGATCTTGAAGATTTTTTTAAATTGGTATGAGCATAAAATTAATTACAAAGCTAAAAATCAAGCCAGAAAATGAATTTTTATGAGAAATCTCTGATTTTATTTCAAACAAGTCCTGAAATCCATATAAAATTCATTAAAAAATGCATTCTATCTGAAAGCTCCGATCCATGTGACGTCACATAAAAAGCTTTTTTCATGAGCGAGCATACCTTGTTATTCTTTATACCATGCTCCAGAACGGCTTTTTGAAGAGAACCCACCAATTGATTTGAAGTTGTTAACAACCCGTTAGATAGATGAATGTTGTCTTCCGACGACATTCGCAATTTCTAAGTTGTTGCCTCCTTTCATAATTTAATAATTGTTTTTCTCTCGCTAATAAAAACACACTCCACAATATAAACCAATTAACAACAAATGCAAGACAATTTAGAAGCATTTGAGACACCATATTGCCGTGAACTCCCTAGTTCGATGAGTGAACGCAGACTTTTTCTGCTTTGATTTTGTATGTTTCCTGAAAAAAATGCAGTTATCTCAAGAAATACTCGAGCGAAATTAATGAAAATCAGTGTGCCGAGTGGCGAACAAATACTTAATCGATAAGCGAGACAAAACCTGGAAAATGTTTGATTCGTTTCGTTTTTTTTTTACATTGAAAACTAAATGACGTCAGGTGAACGCATAATATACTATGTCCTTCATTAACAAAGAATACAAATCACAGTACATATGTACATATGGTGATTGTCTCACACCATTTATTGTTAATCGTTTCCCATTCTGTTCACAGGAACATGGATAATGTTATTGTTGTCTTGATAGTGGAGGAGTTAACCTCATTCCATTTAAATACCGTAAAACTTGCTGATTTTACCGAGGAAATATCAAGAAGCTTTTTATTAGTCTGACAATTTTTGTGAAAATAATGTGGTAATCGAGCAGTCGCCTAAGCAAACTGCTTGAAAACCGGCATAACACTGGCCCGAAATTTTAATTGCAGATTTGGAAAAATTAATTATTCCAATTTATAGTTTTATAAATTATAAAATGTTTTTTTATTATAAGTCTAAATTTTATATTATCTTTTGCCTCTCTATATGAAATTTTTCCTTATAATTATATTCATTATGATATTTGTCTTTTCTTCTTATTTAAATTTTGTTACAATATTATCTTCTATTAATTTAAAATTCCAAATCTACAATTGAAATTTGGAAACGGCAACCTCTTTACAACTTAGCTTATTCACGAATTGCACTTCCGCAATGCAATTGAGAGCGGATGGAAGGCTCGTCAACTGCCGTTGCAAGTAGTTCCGCAAGATGACGACCGGTAACAAAGGGAGTCGGTTCTTGATCGCCACCGCGTTCACGTCACGAAGATTGTCTTGGCCCCAAACAAAATAGGAATAAAGATTGAAAGAGGAGAGAAGCGCGCCTGAGCTCGTCATTCGTTATCATTTTGTTGTGATTTATTCGTGAAAGATTTGAAAAATCCTGTGAAATAGATAAAAAAAGGATTGTTGAAAGTAGTCTGCAACGTATTACCCTTGAGTGTGTGACCCTGGCGTGCATTCGGCACCGTGAAATGTGTTTGAACATTGTGACTGTCGAATGTCGCTCCCGACAGCAATGGTGAAATTCTCATGTCAAAGCTTATTTCCGAGAAATAAAGGAAAATGGAATTTGTCGGGAAAAGGAGCACGAAAAATGCCGTAAATACGAACATCGTAAGATGGCAATGATGGAAATTGGTTGGAAAAGTGAATAAGCAGAAAGAAGTGGAAATTTGGATGAAATTGGTGGTAACGGCGCTAGTGGGACCGATTTTCATGATTTGTCTCTGTTTTCTGGGTGACAATATAAATCTTATGGATTCATCGAACATAATGGATTGTGCACGGCAAGTCGTTATTGACAATAAAATTAACAGACTTGATAACTGTTATCAAAGGAAAAGTCGAGGACGTGGAAATGCCAGATGGGATTGAGAAGTGGATATCATAATATCTGAACGAATGGGATACTATTTATTTTATGAATCAATGTTGGATACGGTGTGTCCACAAGAGATAAGTGGCTCAAAGGAAATGGGATGATGTTTCCAGATAGTGGAACTTTGTTCGTAACCGCAATTCAGGACCGGAACGGAATAATTTTTCAGACATCACCACATCACCAGTGGCCGCCCGGCGAGGATATAGGTGAGTACTCGTGTGTCTTTTTATATTCATTTATATTTATATTTGTTTATCTAATTATTATATTTTATATTATATGAACTCAAAATTTTGAAATATTTTGACGCGCCTCACATGGAAAGATCAAATTGTGTATCGTGAATTTCAAACTCTGTTTACCGTTTCATTTTCCTTTGATATCTACAAAGTCTAATCACAAATATTGTTGGTTCCCAAAGCACGTAAATAATTTAATATCCAAGTTGAAACAGAAACTCTATATAAAAAAAATCAACAGATTGAAGCTTACCTCTATTTTTTTTTCTAAAAGAAAAATAATAGTACCGTGTAACAGAAAAATGAAAATAAAAATATGTTAAAAATGAATTGTTAAAATTATAAACTCGGTCTTTCCTTTTGAACCTGACCGGGTATGGGACCCGCCACGTTGGCTGGCCCCTCCGCTTTAATGAGCTAGCCATCGGGTGACTCACCCCTTCTTATGCGTTTCAGGTGCTCTTGCAGGGTAAGGGGGCCTTCCGCTCGCGTGCTTATTTATAGCATAGGGTTACGTGATTCCCTCACATAATACTATGACATTACTTTGCCACGTTTATATTTTTCATTTAGAGGAAAAATTCATTCAAATTATGTTTGCATGAGTTTTTCACCTAAAAGGAAAATATGGCCACGCTTATGTTTGGATCTTGATCTGATTGGGAGGGCGTTAGGGGGCACCGCTTCTATCTGGATGCCCCACTCTTATTTGGGGGGCATAAGTTTCGTTGGTGACGACGAACTCCTTTTAAGTCCATCTGTTTTCTCCAGGCCCGGTTTGTCCTTTGAGTCAGCATTTTTTGACCCTTAGTAGGTAACTATCCGTTTGAAACTTTTCAATTCGTGAATGCAAAATTTTTTTGTAGTGGGTCCTTGTGCTGGGGCAAAGAAACTGCCCCCGACACCGCAATGCTAGCCTGCCAGGGCATTCACGCGTCCTCACACAAGGTCAATCTCGACGAATCTCACCATCCTCTTTCGCCGAGGCAGCAGACCATCGCTGCAGTCCTTTACGGACACTTCTATCTACCTCATTTCACTACAATAATACTGTTGAAAAATAAATCTTCTTAAGGCACAACCAATTAAAATTTTTATCAATTCGAAGAGACACATATTTACAGATACCCGAATATTATCAAATGGTAAGTTGTTAACGTCACAGCCAACTAGAACAGCGAAAATATTTCAAGAATATTTAGCAAGAAAAAGATAGTTTAAGAATCCCAGCGGGAAACTATGGGACTACATACATACAGTATATACACTTTGCATTTGTCCTATTTTGCCAACGTTTAAATATTTCATGTGTCCCCCGGGCTTTTTGTATTACTTACGAAACAAAATGTAAACAAAACTGCCCAAGCACGTGGTCTTCTGCGCAATGTTAAGTAAAGAAGCATTGTCAGATGCAAAATCCAGACATTTAAAATGTTTGTAGCGAAATTTAAAAATCATTACCGAGTAGACGGTAGTCTAAGAATATATTGAAAAAGTCGAGCCGAGTCGAGGATTGAGGTCCAACCAGAAGTGTTTTGTAACCATCCTAGGGTTTGAAACAAATTTTCTGTTGACATGAACCGATGACTTGAATTATTCATCGGATACTTGCACAAGAAACCATTCAAATATATCCAAAAGAAAGAGGAGTTCTTTTATAAAAACATAACAGCCGCCATTTCGTTCCAGCTTAAATAATTTTTCTGAATGATTGGTCATTTGGACATATTCAAATGAAACACTCTACCTTAAGTTTTCATGCAAATCCGAAGAAAATAGTTATATCATCATCCCATAAGCTGAAGGTTCCTGCTTCGACTATTGTTGGCGGCAACGAGATTTATTTCATGTGATTCTTCGGACGGACTATAAGCCCGTTCAGTTGTGATACGTGCTGATTTAAAAAATGAGAACGAACCGCAGCTGGGTGGACGGACACATGACCAAAGCGTGATACTGACCATATCACCTTGTTGAGTGCGACACATTCGATCCCGATCCCGATGAGATACTCTATCTATCTCTAAGCGAAGGTCCGAAAGGGGCTGTAGTGCTACAACAACAAAGAAAATTAATGGAACCCTTTCAGTTTTATGTGTAAAACGTAAAATTCACAAACCATGATATTATTGACAAAGTTAAGTGAATTTTAGTTTCTGAGGTATTTGTTGCCATTGTACATATAAAGACCCACCAAAGCTTTCCAATCGCGCGGGGCACGAAAATTTTGCATACATTTTTCCTCCCCCTGGAGCCCCTGATGCACAAAGTTAGAAAGTTCTAACCAGGATCCTTCATTTGATACTCCACTTGACTACTTTTGATGAGAAAAGTTGTTTAACAGTCACTTGGGTATAAAGGGGAACCGCTTAAAAAATCTAAGAAATTTTTGATATGACCTTAACTTTGGAGATACCACCATCCATGGCCTTTCCACCAAGATAGAGGTTTTGAAATAAAAATATACAGAGTGATAAAATAATTTTTATTACCTGCATTTTGGGGGGTGAACTCTTAGGCTACTTTTCTACAAAATCGCCATTTGAATTAAGGCATTTATCATAACGTGGTACACGCTTTTTAATATCCTTCCTGTAGAAATCTGCTACTAGCTCAATCACTGGTTTGCACCGGCATGCAGTTCAGCGTCAATGTCAAAGCGTTGCGCAGCGAGCCACGTCTTCACCGTTGGGATTAGGTGGTCGCTCGGCGCTAAGTCCAGGCTGTACGGTAATGATTGAAAACTTCCCATCCGGAACCAACCGAAAGTATGACTCGGTACGATTGGCCGTGTGTAAACGATTGTTGTTGTGGAGAAACAATACTTTCGCTGAGATTTCCCCGACGCTTGTTTTGTATCGTGTGTCTTAATT
This sequence comes from Odontomyia ornata, assembly GCA_963969285.1. NCBI lineage: Eukaryota > Metazoa > Arthropoda > Insecta > Diptera > Stratiomyidae > Odontomyia > Odontomyia ornata. The sequence continues at coordinate 266,910 of OZ017740.1, read as the reverse complement.
TTCTGAGTTTTTCGCCAACAAAAACCTTATCACAGCTCACACCTCACAACTGCCGCAAGCTACCACGCTGGTTGCGTACTATGTGTAGGAACAATCTGATGTCAAGATAGCGGCGCTCGCAACGCCCACTGTCGCACCAGCCCAAAACATCTATTAATTTCTGGACCTTCCACACAGCTTCTATAGTTTCTGAGAAAATTTGCTGTGACACACGGATAGACGCACGAAAAGACTGACAGGCGGACAGACAAACAGACAGGACGTGAAACTAGTACTTTTTTTTTAAATACCTCCATTCCCTACCGCTCTCTCCATCACTCTTTCTTCGCCGTACAACGCTCGTGCGATCTGCATTCACATTACGTCGCTTGGTTCTTTGTGCCACCCAGACAATGTTTAACACATCGGTATAAGGGGGCACACAATATAATGTGAACTAGTCCTTTTCGTGAACATCTAGTCCAAAAAACCATGATCAGCTCTCAGAGATAAAAAAAAATTCAATATAATACGACGTATTCAAAAAAAAAACTCTGAGTAACTGTCACTTCAGTATCTCGCCGAAAGGATCAAAAAGGACGCCCTAAGATACTGGGCTCATAAGAGCAGAATTACAGGTCCACGCTTCAATCAGTGCTCATTAAATGCTCCCTTAGTCTTTTCTTAAATACCAAAAGTGAGTTTGCTTCCTTAACAATCTCTGGTAGATTGTTATTCCTTGTAAAATTCGTTTTACAAAGGCCTAAAAATTAATACCTTTAAATGTGTCAGGAGTAATTAGTTTAAGGAACAAATTGAAACAATTAACAACGCACAATTAATTTTTAAATTGAGGCAACCGCATCAACATTGTATTATTAATTCTACCAAAAACTCTCCTCAAATCACATGCTTACATTTTCGTAGCACCATTTACCTACCTGCCAGCTGTTGAGAACATTGGGTCCGTTGTTCTGTTTTTGTTCAGAGCTTGGGTCGATTGCGGTTATTATATTTTTATATGTACTATGATCCAAATATTAGTATCTATGTCCACCCACTCAATTTAAAATGGCACTTATCCGGGCATCGCAGGTATGTCCGCCTATCTCTTTTGGTTAGAGATAGTAAAGGAAATTTTGTCTTTGCTAAAGTATTGAATTTACTTTCATTGGGTCCCATTTAAAGAACATCAAAATTTATAAAGTAAATACACATTTACGTTAAATGGAAAATATTTATCCAATAATGGACTCTACCTGCAGAATAACAGTTACGTATCTATTTAGCTTTAGTTCTAGCTACTTTTCATATGAAATATTAAACAATTTTGGATCCTTTATAGTTGCTTTCATAACGTTCATAGGAGATAAAGAGCATTAGTGTTCCTAAAATTTTAAGTATTTTATTTCATGGTAAAAACCAATACATTAATGGATTATATTAGCTTAGATCGTTTAACTGAAGGCAATATCTTCAAACGAAATCTCTTATATGCATTCCTTTTAAACCAACATACAATATGAGAAGACTATCTATGTATCTTTTTCTTACTTTTTTGCGTAAAGACGGTAGCAGAGTACAGTTCATGTCAAATTATTGAATTGAATTTTCATTAGAACCCTTTTGACTATATGATAATTGAATAACGGTAAAGTATGAGAGTTCCGAATAAGATCATTAGAATTAAGAAAGGAAAATACTAAGACGACCAATTGAGAAGCATTGATGTAAGTCTAGCGACCAATGACACAAGAGAAGCATAAAAAGTAGTGAAAAGCCTGAAACGAGGTTATCAGCCCAAGACCACGCTCTGCCGTGATGATATCGGCAACATCAGCGCTGATGATGTTTAAGGAAAGATTTGGATTATATTTCAAGTACTTCCTTAACCCTCCGGACAGTTCCAGAATATTGGAGCCTGTGCATATTCCCGGAGAAGTCCAATTGGTCCCACCAACTCTGGATGAAGATTTTTCCACCAACAAGGCCCAAAAGAATAACAAACCGCCGGATATCGCTAAGATATGAGTGGAGCTTATCAAATATGTTGGCAGCAGTGTTCAGAAAGCCATCCAGTACATTGGGGAATAGAAACATCAATCAACTAATCAATTCTACTCTCTGTTTACAAACACAAAACTATGGAGGCATAACACAACTTTGTACGGCGTACAAAATATTTTCAAAGATATTAGAAAATAAAATCAAATCATACGCCAACAGTATTTAGAGCTGGTAGATCGACGATAGATCAACTGTTTACAGTCAAGCAGAAATGTTGGGAGTTCAACATACTCGTACACCTCCACAAGATTTTCGTTAACTTTAAGCAACCATACGACAGTAGAGATCGTAACGTCTGTATCAAATAATGCTTTGCTTTGGCATCCCAGCCAAATTAGTCCGTCTTACCAAAGTTATAATGACGTCGACGACCTCCCAAGTCCGCATCAATAACCAACTCACCGATGCCTTTGACACAAATATCGGACTAAAGCAGGGCGATGGGCCGACCCTATTGCTATTCAATTTTGTTCTGGAAAGCGTCATAAGAAAGCTACCGGTCGATACAAAAGGTACGTTTGTATACTAGTCAAGCCAAGTGGTATCCTACACAGGCGATGTCAACGTTTTGTCACGGTCATTAACAACCAACAAATAACTTATCCTGAAACTCGACAAGGAAGCAAAACTAGGAGGCCTCAAAATCAATGAAAATAAAACAAACCTCATGTCACAGTGTAGGAAAATACCTCATATAAACAAAATATCACACTTGACGAATACAGTATGGAAAATGTGGGCCAAATTGTGTATTTAGGCGCCAAATTAACGAGAATTGGTAATGAAAGAGACAAAATACTGTGATAACCTCGATCTCGCGGATCGATATTCCGCCGAGATCTGTCACCCCTATATTTAAATGTCCCAACCAGCTGGTAAAGATGTGTGTCAGATCTCTACACCCTATGCCACTGACGTCAACGGGTGTTGAGCGAATTAAGAAGAAAATCTTGTGTTAATCAAGTGTCATGTCAAATGGTAGTGCTTGTGACAGCGAAAAAGAAGTGAAAAGTGGCATAGAAGTGAAATTCCCCTACCAGTTTGATGAAATTGAGGTACGTTGACTTTTGTTTGCAGAGCGGAAATACCAGGTTTGTGTTTTTAGGTTCAATGAGACTTCCATTCCATCGACACGATATCGCAGTTGTGTTATAAACTCCATTTTGATAGTGAAGAGTCCACTGCTATCCCGATTCAAGAAAAGTAATATTCAAGCAGAGATATGTACGAAACTGGAATTAGCTACGAAGATGATCGGCATAGTATGAGCAACAGCGGTAGTAGAGTGCCAACGAAGGCATTAAATAAAATCATTGACATGGTCCCCTACCATATCCTTCACCTCAATCGCAGCAGGCTCCACCACCACCTCAACCAACGTGAACCGCAGGTAGATGTCAAAAAGTTGCAATGCTGATTATAAATATCGGCGCAGTGTGAGCTCTGATTGGCACCGCAAGCAGTATTTAACACTCAAGGTCATTGTGTGTGGGAGGCCAGTTCTTAGAAAATACAATTGAAAAATTAAAGATATTCCTGTGAAAATTCGTGACGTTTTTAACGTTGCACATAAAACATTAAATTGTGATCAAATCTACTGGATTTAGGAGAAGAATATTGGGCCTTGAGAGTCGCTATTGTGCAAGCTGAATTGCTAATTACACGAATGTTAACGTTGGATTTAAAAGACTGTTTTGGCCCCGCAAAATGGCATTTTTTTACCGATTGCTAAGGCGGCTGCTGCATCTTTAAAAGACTTTTATGATAATCCTGCGATATTAAACTATCAACTAGCTCATTTTGCAAATCGGCGTCTATCTCTGGCTGTTCAAACTTATGGCATTCGGGTACCGCTAACACATGCAACTGTCACCGATTAAGTGAGTTTACTTCAATTGAAATTTATTTGTAGTCCTTGCTGCTTCCGTACATAATTTTGCCGTTTTGTCACATTTATGTTCAAACAAAAATTTAGTTACCCAATTTATTATGTAAACAAACTACGTACATATACGAGTATGTAGATAAAAGTAATCGCAAGAATGAAAGAATCCCAAAGTTATTACGCTCCAAAATACATGAATTTGATGTAATGATAAATGAAAACAAGTTGAAGTAGCAGGAGATGACTCCTGCCAGAAGGGTATTGTAAAACAATTAGTAAATCAAACAATTGCATGTCAAAACTTGACTAATATACAGATTCCATAAATTGAGTTGAAAAAATTATTATGGTTACTATGATTTTAAACTCGCCATCATTTTGTTTCAAGTGTTTTGACCCCGTCACTTGATTAGTAATGATAACACATCAAAATTACAAACCATTTCTAAAATTTTTATCAAAATTCTTACATATTTGTAATGTCTAGGTCCGTTGCAAACGTGTATCTCTCTAGTATCACGTGTTAATTTTGGTGTAATTGTTAAATATTCAATCGGCTGTAACTTAGCTGTTTATTATTCAATCATTTTGAAATTTTCGGTATACATACAATTGCTTTCAAAAAACTTAAATTGTAGGTTTTGAAAAATTTAAGGGCCCCATCTTGATTTTATAGGCAAAAATGTAAAATTTATAAAACGTACTATTCTTAGCAAAGTTGATGGAATTCCGACTTCTGAGGTATTTGTTACTCTTGTTCTGCTAAAGTTACACCTCTGTGATTATTTTCAGATTTTTCGGGTCAAAAAATACAAACACACAATTTTCGTACATTTCCCCTTCCCCTGCGCCCCTCAAAGCAAAACTTGTTGGCTTAAGACCTGTTTTGTAAAGTTCTCATTAAGACCTTTCATTTGATATCCATATTACCTACATGCGATGAAAATTTTTTTTTCGGGGGCTACTCCCCTATATGGGGAGACCCCCTTTAAGACCCTATAAATTTCTTTTCGTAGTGAAACTTTGAAGAGGGCGTCACTTTGCAGCTACTCACAAAATCTTGTGTTTCTAGCTTATGTAGTTTGGGAGAAAAAGTGGTGTGACACACGGACGGACGGAGAGGACGCGATTTTAATAGGGGATTGTAAAATGATTTTACAGTACCCTGAAAAAAAAGAGAAAAGAGTAGACTGTTGAGCCAAGACTCGAAATTAGCAAAATTACAATATGGAATATGAAAATAATTATTTGGACAGAATAGCATTGGCGACAAATAAAACTCATAAACTATAAGCCATCGAAGACAGTAATGAAAGTCTTGTCATGTTCGTAGGGACCAATTGTGGATTTTCTATTTTTCGTTAACTTTTAATGGCTATCAGCATCCGCTCGTTATGAGAGGAATGCAATTAATGAAATGTAAGTCGGCGGATGCTCTGCTTGCAAGGGTGCCAAAAATCAAAGTCAGTTTGAATAATTTAAAAATAATACCTGTCCCCCTTAAGCTATTTAAAGTTTTAAATTGTACGGTTTTCCTTGTCAAAAATTAAAGACAATTTATGTATTCAATCAGTCATGAAAATTATCTGTAGCAAGCATAATGCTTGAAACTTCAATATAATAAAAAAATATTTCGAAAAAGGGATTCGGGGGGCTAACCTTCAGTTTGGAACCATTGTACTCTTATTCAGATTTCCTAGTTTACCGGAAAAATTTTATATATTCGAATTCGTTTTCGATGTAAATGAGGTATGATTGAGCACTATATAGGGAACTCTGATAATCATTAAAAGACTTGGCTTTGCAAGAGTTTAATTAAAAAGCTTACGTGACCTCAGATTACTGTTTTCTGATTCAAGTACTATAGTCCAGGTTATGTTCTTTACTTTTAAAACGCATACACATGAAGCAATTCAGTAAGCTTTGGAATCCTAACATATTCCTTTTTTAAATGATTACCTACATAGCATACAATTTATATAGCACTTAAAGATATTCTTCGAAACTCAAAGTTTTTCACTTGTATTTTTTTATTTATGGTTAAGTTATGACAGAAATTCTTAAAAACATTAATTATACACAAAGTATTTTTAAGAATAAAAATCAGGATAAAAGCTGAGATGTAACAATATTTAATGCTACTATATTGGCTGAAAGTTTGTATTTGAAAATATATCAATTGCTGAATTTATACGCACGTCTTTCCTTTCCAGTAAACCCGTTCTCTTTCAGCAGGATAATGCGAGCGGGAGGTGAGTATGCCGCCGAAAGGGTAGGGTTCCAGCCAGTAATCCGCGAAGGGTCGGTTTCGCATTGCGGTCGATACGCGATCCATATTTTTTCTTTGCGTGTTTTTATTAGAGTAGATTTTTCGGTTTTGAATTTGTGTAGAGTATTTCGGGCACCGTGTCGGTAATATTCGGAAACGCATATTTTTATATATTTTTTTCTTCAGCGGTTGTTTTTGTTCCTTTTTGCCGGAATGAAGGTACGTAATTTAAAGTAGAGTCGATGGAAGTTATTACATGTGTTTTAAATTGGGCATTTGAATCGGTGGCTGAGTTTTTGTATTTCGGACTTAGTCTGCTCGCGTAAGACCCGTAACTGAAACTCCTCTCCAAACTAGCTAGCTGTCAGCAGCAACCTCGGAGTAGACTAAGAGTGTCCGAACTTGTCGACCTGATGGGTACAGTCCATTGTCGCGTTCCAAGACTTCACGTCTAGAACCGATGAGAGGTCGGTTTATATTTCCTTCGGGAAATCTCGAACGCACGAGATGTGTGAAAATCATTACAATACGCTGAAAAATGCAGCTCACAATAGTTGTTTATTCGGTTCTGATGATCTAGAAGACCAGCTGGATGCACACGAAAACAAAGCTTCAAGTATAAAATTTTTTTGCTAAGATATGCACTATGCTATGGGTGTGAAACATACACTCTGACCCAAGCATTCGCAAACATATTGAACACCTTCAAGAAACAGGTTGAAACAGGTGAAGCTAGACGGAGACCAATGGCAAATCCAATACAACCATGAGCTATATAATATGTTTGATGAGCTGGAGTACTCAAAGATTGTAAGACTGCGGAAGCTACAATGGGCTGGCCATGAGAATTATATGGACGAGGAACAAATACCCAAAAAGGTATTCGCTGGGAGAAATGAAGGGCAGAGATGCTGGTCAGACAGTTCATCCCTGCTCGGTTCTTGAAATTGGAGGACGCAGTCAATGGCCCGAGACAGTTGGAGGCGCTATTTGTAGGAAGGGAAATCCCTAGAAGGGCTGTAGCGCTACAAAAAAGAAGGTGAGTATAAGTATGAGTTTAATATATTTTATTGTTCAGTCAAATATAATTTATTGCTCAGCGATGTTGCTCTATTTATACAATAAACTACTTATTTTGACAAAGGAATATTAATTATTTCAAAGTGGATGGTCTACAATTGACCAAATACTCTCTGTTAAGGTGGTGTTCGAAAGGTGCTGGGAATATAACATTGATGTGCACCAACTCTTTGTAGACTTCAACCAAGTATATGACAGTAACGACAGAAATGTCCTGTACAAAATAATGCTTGACTTCCAACAAAACTAGTCCCATGGTCAAAGTCATGATGCTAAATAGAGTCCAAGGTCAAGGTTAAACGGTGAACTAACGGACAGATTTATAATGGAATCAGGCTTAACACAAAGGGATGAGCCAATACTCTGTATTGTATTGTTTTAAACCTGTGATCAGAAAGATATCAGCAGAAAACTCTGGTATACTTGTTCAAGCCCACACAATTTGTAGCATATGCTGAGGATGTAAATATTATGCCACGGTCAATCTCAGATGCTAAATGAATACTTCTAAGCCTAGAATCTGAAGCAAACCGGATTAACCTACGATTTGATGGGGCTAAAACTTAATTCATGACTCAAACGAGAACACTCCACTTCGACAAAACCTGACCATAGGAGGCTATAACTTAGAAAGTATGGGTAACTTCATTTATCTTGGAGTCAACCTGAACAGCAGTGAAGTCGTAAAGGACGAGATTGAATGTGGCATAAACACTGCGAATAAAGCCTATTATTCTGTGCTTCCCATTCTAAGGTCCAGTGTGGTGCATAGGCCAAATAAACTTCGTATTTACAAATTACTAGGCTAACCTGCTATGTGGAAGTGAAACATGGACCCTGGTGAACGAACTTGAAAGAACTGTGGACATATTTGAAGGCGAAATACTCTGAAAAGTCTACAACCCAGTGGAAACTATGTTACAACGATGAGTTGTATGAACTATTTGTCGAAATACCTATATCTGCTTGCGTAAAGTTACACAAATTGCAGTGGGTAGGCCATGTAAAAAGAATGAGAAAAAACAAATTACCCAAAAGAACATTAGAGGGTGGAGAACAAGGTAGACATATAGCGAGAAGACCGACCACTCGATGGGAAGACAGGATATAAGTTGTCAGCAGATACTTTCTGGGATGATTCACTGGAGCAATGTCGCAGAACCGTGAAGATTGGCTAAGGCTTAGCTTGGGCAGTCGTGCCCTAGATCATAATGATGATTTTTCGTCACTATTAAAAGCAAGTTGCCTTTTAGATATATGGAAGTCCCAGAAAATTCTTTCAAGGTATGGATCTTCCGTAGCACGTAATGAGAGCGTAGAGTGAATGAAACATTTGAGAATGGTTTCTTCAAATAAATCTTACGTACAGTTTTTCTCTTCAAGGATGATCGGTTTCTTTTTTGTACTCATTTTAGTCACTATAATGCTTTTCCTTACTGTCAGATGTCTTTCCTTTATGTGTTTTTTACACTCATCGATGCAAGCTTGTCTGTGTTTTCGCTTGAAGTGGAAAACTTGATGTACAGTTATTATATCCTTTAAAATAAAAAAAAAACAAAATTTTTTACCTTTTGGACACATCATAACTTTATATCCAGTGAATTCTTCTCCAAGTGCTTAAAAAATTTTCTTGGTATATTGTATCCAAGAACACAAATTGTAATGCGAGCGAATAGCATGCCTTTCTAATGCACGACGAAATGAACGAGATATTGAAGTAAACCGATTACGAGGGTCGGGCAGAAAAATGACCGAACAGGAACTCACGTGCACTATCGTCGAAATTTGGCAACTTGTAAAAGAACGAAGATAAATTAGTATATTCTTGGATGAAGTTATAGTACCGCACTGAAAGCTTGATGCATCGACGAGCTATATGCTGTATGTACAATTGTCTGTGTCAATTTGGAGCTTATTAAGTGATAAATTTCGCTTCATAATTGATAAAAAAATTGATAAGACATAGAAAGAAGGACAATCTGTCTATAGAGACACTATTTAATTATTTGTTTTAATTGATTTTTAGAACAATTAAAAAATTTAATTGCGATTGGTTTGGTTGAAAATCACAATTAATATACATTAATCCAATTAAATGAGTTACAAATTGCAATTAACATTTTAATTGCAACAATTTTAACAAAACCGAATTAATCACAATCATTTTTGCAATCAATTAATTATATGTATAATGTCCAACACTGTTACAAAGCCTTTCTATTAGGAGCAATCATCTCCTCATTGTTGCCATTAAAATACTGAATTTTCATAAAATGAGAACACGATAGGTTTCCCTTTTTTTCTGCAAATTACAAGACCTAAGTAAACTTGTATCACCACATAAAGAATTAGCAACACTCGAGTAGTTATACGCCTTACACGCATTTATAAATTTCATTGCTTCCAATTGTAATTGATTTTGTTTTCTCATTCGATAAAGCCCACTCTGCAAAACATTTGCTGATAGCTAGTTGACTTTCCGTTTCTTACATTCAGTGAATGAAATGGAATCGATTTTCATTTCTCAGAACATTGCTCTATTCACTTGAAAAATGTTATACGGTCAGGTCAAGGAAAATCCTTGAACTTCAAAGGAATTTATTGCCCATGCTTGAAAGCTCTTACGTAGCATTCATTTACAGTTTATCGGAACAAGCTCCACACTTTCCCAACTAATGTATTCTAGCTCAAACAATTGTTTCTAGCCCTTCCTCATACGACAAGTCTCCATAAAGCATAAATTACTCTTTATTTTCCAGGAAACGCAAATTACATGTTAATCGTACTGTACTTATTCAATCCATATATTTTTGAGAACTAATGATGTTGTTGCAGGATTTTCTGGTAATGTGACTCAACATTTATAAGGATATTCTTCAGAAAGAAGTGCCTGCAATGTAGTGAATCAATACTGGCCGCATTCCATGCAATAAAGTTACCTACATAAATATATATATATATATATATATATATATATATATATATATATATATATATATATATATATATATATATATATATATATATATATATATATATATATATATATATATATACATATATACGCCCGATTGGTTGGTAAGGAAAGAATTGATTAGTTTTGTGGAATGTTCGCGTCGGTACTACAGAAGAACCAAAGAAGTAGATTGTTTTGTTTTTTTTTTCTAGGGATACATCTGATCATCAGCTTAAGCAAGCTCCCTAATTCCGAAGTTAATGTAATAAATGGAAAAGGAGGTATAATCATATGCTTTCCTATAAATACTTCAATGGACAACCCATGAAATAATAATGTTTCTATTATGTCCTATCTTTGGAGCGCCCGCCGATATTAGGCATTTTAGTAAAATTTATCTTTATTGACGACATATGTTCATTTAATACTCATGTCTTAAAACTAATATTTGGGAGAGTAATTGTATTCAATTTTTTCCTAATACCTTCTTTTCTCCACATTCCCTGCCACTCTTTATGCTTAACCATATTTTGAAAGAGCAATAGAAGTACAAAATTTTGCGTATTCTTTTTTAGAGCCATATGTTCATCAATATAAAGTGATTCGTTAAAAATTTCATATATGTATGCATTTTCTGTTGAATGTGTGCAAATGTATTAAAATTATTTTTTGTAGTCCATATTTTGAGAATATTTTGTTTGAAATTAGAAAAGACGATACCTTCAAAATAATATGTACGTGTTAGATATAAAATACGGATGAATCCTTACAAAAAGATAAGTATAGGTTAAGAAACAGTGCAACGGGTACATTTATTTAGATTTATAATACAGTTCTATTATTCTTCTCGTGCAAACTGCCACTTCAAAAATATTTAGCCTGATTCTCAATGACTCATCCATTCGAACTCCTCGTTTCATAAGTTTTCTCATTCATGATAAAATTTCATTCCAGGAACAATCCATCAAGCACAGCTATGACTAAGCGTTTTTCTTCCTCCCTAATCGAAAGATATACAAACAAGTTACAAAAATGAACAAATTTAGTTAGCAAAAAGAGTCTCCTGTCAGAAAGGCTTTCTAATCAAACTAGAATTTAAAAGAATTGCTCATATCGCGTCTTCATACAACTGCAATTATACGAGTACTTTCATTACGCGAAATAAATAATTTGAAGTGGAAACAAGCAGAACTAATGTTACACGATCGACGTTTTGTTTGATTTACATATATACAATACATTAGAATTAAAATTTGTTTCCAGGTTTTTGTGAATATCGGAAGAACACCGGAGCATCCAAATACAGTCTCAACACCGTCCTTTGTCTTTAGTCATGAAAAAAAGTTTATGATCTTGTTTCCTCTCCTGCCCGTCCTGATACAGATTACGAGCTTAATGTAGCTAATTCCAAAAGTTCTTGTCTAGCCCATTCATTTAATATTCCGCTCCGTAACCTTTATTGAATGTAAAGTTCTAATGTCATCTCCATAATTGAGGAGTCTCGACAAACTTGATTTTCGCGCTTAATTTTTCAGACACTACTACTTCCCACAGAGTTTAGTATGTTTAGCTTAAGTTTCTGAAAAAAACAAGCTTTGACGCATAGATAACAAATGGATGGGCCGACAGACACTCAGATCGCGATGTAAGAGACCTTTGAAAGTTCAGTTCACATAGTCCCAAACAAAATGCTTTCGGCTAAGTGTTCCTGATACTTTTAAAAAGAAATTTTTGGAAAGTCATAAGAACTTACAACTAAAATTGAAAATGTTTAGAGTATATAGGCATACGTTAACATTGTTAAGTCAAATTCAAAGAATTTATTTTTCCATTTTATATTACTCATAGTGAACGTTTAATACCACCTCAACCAGAACCATTCAAATATCAAATCGTAACGTTATACAGCCTCCTACACTCAGTATCCTTGGAATCTGACACTTATTTTCAATGCAACTTTTTCTTCATTCAATATGGCTTTTCGTCGAAATTCAGTGACTCAGAGCTTTACTCAGTTAGCTTTGAAATAGAAAGCGGAAGGAGAAGAATAAATGCCATCCTTATCATGTGATTCGCCGACGAATAAAATTGATTCTCTTGTAGATGTTTGACGTCATAAGAGAAAGTGTAATACTTTAAGAGGAAATATGTGTATGTATACTCGTAGATTCAAACAAACCATGCACACCCTTTATCAGCCATGTATCTCTGGTGGATGAGATATTTCCCGGCCTTGATTACGTGGAGTGAGTCATGGTTTATTGATTTTCGTGCTTGGTTGAAAGAAAACGCTATTGTGAACTCACATTGAAGAAATCGCATATTGGAAAACGATGGAATGATACCCTATTAAAAAGAATAAGCCACTACAAATGTAAAGTTGCGTTGTAACTTGAACTCTGGAACATTCAATTTGCTTAAAAATCCTAATTTCTAATTCTGATAGGATGCCAAAATGCCCTAAAAAGAGTCCTAATTTACAACGAAATGAGCGTATACGATTATATTTGTATTTGGAGTAAAAGTGGATATTTTTTCCGTTTGTAATAGCAAGTCAAAATGAAAATCTTACATTAACAAATGTCAAACACGGCAAGAGCACAATTTTTAAGTTTTCTCGCAAAAATGCAATCGCTCCAAAGAATACATAGTACGAACTGATTAGAACTGCTACCGGATAGAAACAAAGTTCAATGATTATTTTCATCTGATGTTTTTAGGCTATATTTGGATTTTTTAAGCTTGTTAAAAGCGAATGTCCTTTTTTATGGCCCTGTTCAGATCCCATCTATTTTTTTTTTTTTGAGTTATGTTTGTTCCTCTTATTGTTAATCAGTTAAGATCTGGACAGCCACGAATACACATTAGGCCTTATTTGTCAACTGATTGTTTTTAAACGGAAAGGCTATACAAAAAACGAATATTGCCCAAAGCTACACGATCATCTTATAGATGAATTCACTAGGCTTTCTGAACTTTTGACCTTATTTGCTAGTTGTAGGGTGGAAAAATTTCCAGAGAGTACTAAGCAGTCTCCCCGTGTGGGGATGTGACCCCTCAAACAACTTTTTTCACCATTGTTAGTCAAGTAGGGTGTCATTGGAAATGTCGTAATGAGATGTTTTCAAAACAAGTCTTAAAATTACCTTAATGTACCCATGAGTACAACAACAAAAAAGTGAGAAGACGAAATTCGCTCATCCTTGTTAGTAATAATATGATTTATCAATTTTACATTTTCTTGAATAAAACCGTAATCGAAGATTGAATAAATTTGAGTTATTTTTTCCCTGCTTCCACATTTAAGGTGCATGGCATTAACGCTTATTTGAATTTGTTAATGAATGGCTGAATATGAGAAGTGACGCAAGTCGAGTAAGTAGGAGAGTGCTCCTACCAGAAAGGCTTTGTAACCATCCTAGGGTTCAAAACAATTTTTCTGATGCCATGAATCGATAATTTGAATTATTCATCCAATACTTGCATAAGAAATCATTCAAATTTATTGAAAAGATGCTTTCATAAGTACATAACAGGTGCCATTTTGTTTTTCTTTATGCTCATCCAATTAAACATTTTAAGAAGTTTAAGGGCACCGTTTCGATTTTTGGGAGAAAATGTAAAATTTACAAATCATACTATTATTAACAGAGTTGAGTGAATTCTGATTTCTGAGGTATTTGTTACTCTTGTACTCATGAAGACATACCGTCGTGATTTTATCAGATTTTCGGCTAAAATGTGTCCAATCGCGAAGGGAGGGGACACAAATATTGCTGGCACATTTTCCCTTCCCCTGGACTCCTAACGCAAAAATGATTTTTTTTTCAAATTCTGAATGTGCTGAACTTTCATTTGATACCCTACTCAACAACATTTGATAAAAAAACATTTTTTGAGGGCTACTTCGTTATGAGGAGGGACCCCTTCAAACATTTTTGAAATATTTGATAAGATCTAAACGTTTGAAAGAGCGCCACTTCTGACCTTTTCACAACGCTTTGTAGCTTCTATAGTTTCTGAAGGAATTTCCTGTGACGCACGGATAAAGGGACAGACGGACGGGCGGACGGAAAGATAGACAGACGGGCGGACGGAAAGATAGACAGACGGGTGGACGGACGGACATATAAGACGTGAAACTAGTAGGTTTTTGTAAAATTTCATTCACGAAGCCCTAAAAATCATGGAGGTTATAGGTTGAAATTCGTTAAACTTTGCTAATAATAGTAGGACTTAGCATTTTCGTCAGTAAAATCATATTAATATCATCAAATTGAATAGAATCCGCCATTTAAGGCGTTCTTTAAAAGATCCTTTTATTCTATGTTTCAATAAAATTTACACAAGTTGTAGCCATTTGAGTTTCCTCCGATTACAACAACCATATACGATTTTCCTACTACATGGGCTTTTCATCTAACCAGATATTGCACTTTTGATTGGATTTTCTCCAAATTTTCAGATAAGATGAATAACAAAAGTATATTCAAAATTCAGGTCAGTTAATGGTTTTAGCAATGTTGGATCAAAATGTTAGCTGGTTAAAATGGAGTTATTTTAAAGCAAGAGTATATTTGTTGTGCATGTCAGAAAAATTAATCATGAATTACATCATTCTACATATTTGCATATTGTAGGTTAGGTACAAAACCCTTCTGACATGAGTGTAGTTCTCTACCCCACTTGTTTTAATTGAAAATCATCACCATTAAATTATTCAAGCAACTATCGAATACCTGAAGCTTTACTTCTGAAGAAGTTTCGAGAAGCGGAAGGGAGACACTCAAGACCTACCCCCGTTTGATGAATTTTATCTCGAATCTCGCTGCAAAAGCAACAAGATAGAGGAGCCCGATGGCTTCAGCCATCAAATAGACCGATCGGGTCCATCGCTAACCATGGCGGGCGAGAAAAATTTAAAACGGAGATTCGAAAGAGAGCAATGAAGAAAAAAACAAATTGAAAATTTTATCAGTTGACGAAATCGAACAACTAGTCAAAGCTAATGACAAAGTGGAGTAGTATGAGAGAGAAAATGAGGAACTCAGACTCAGGATTTATTCGCTAGAGGTGCTAGTTGGCAAATTGCCTTTCAACAAAGAAAAACAGACGACCAAGAAAAAAAGAAATAAAATCAAAAGCAACGGGTGACAAAAACCAAAGAAATCACAATAGGAACCTAATTAGGAAGATGTCCTCAGCGCAGGCGGGTAGCTGATCTAGACGATTCAATGAATATCGAAGAGGACAAAGTTAACAAAAATTCTGAAAATTGCTTTACAAAACCTGTCAAAACATTCAACACACACTTAAAAATTAAAAATAGGGAGAAACAATTTGAGTAAGTAGGAAAGTGCTTCTACCAGAAGGTCTTTGTAAACATCTTAGGGTTAGAAACAAGTTTTCTAATAGCGTGAATCGATAGCTTGAATTATTCTTCCAATACTTGGATATAAAATCGTTCAAATTTATGCAAAAGATTTCTTTCATAAGCACAGTGCAGCCGCCATTTTGATCTAGCTTAAATGATTTTTCTGAATGCTCGGCCGATTGAACATATTCAAGTTAAATACTATTCCTTAAATTTTCATGAAAATTGAAAGAAAATAAAAGTTCCTAGGCCAATTTGAAATATGTATGAACCATAAACACGTGTTATTGTTGTTTTAATTCCATACAATTGAAATCACTATAGCTGACTTGATTATGATTCGATCTCAATTAAATTTTGTGAACGTAAATATCTACTATCAGTCTATATAATCGCAAAATTTCAAGAAGTTAAAATGTACCGTTTTGATTATACGGGCGAAATGTAAAATCTACAAATCATACTATTTTTAACAAAGTTTAGTGAATTTCGATTTCTGAGGTATTTGTTGCCTTTGTACTCATAAAGGCCCACATTCGTGATAATTTTCAGATTTTTCTGCTCAAAGGTGTCCAATCGCGAGGGGGACACACCAATTTTTGGTACATTTTGCCTTCTCCTGGACCCCCTTTTTCATGAAATGATTTTTTTATTTCAGATTCTATAAGTTCTAATCAAGACCTTTCATTTGATATCCCGCTCGACTACCTTTGATTAAAAAACTTTTTAAGGGCTAATTCATTATTGGGGGGAACTTCCCTTAAATTCTGAGGAAACTAGCTGTGACGAACGGATAGATGGACAGACAGGTCGCGAAACTAGTAGGTCTTTGTAAAAAGTTTTTTTTACAAAGAACTAAAAACCAAAAAATTTGTCTGCTGGTCCTTCTGTCAATATTAATAAAAAGAAGGAGTAAAAAGCAGGAATAAAAAGGGGGAAACAATCCGATCAATCAATGTCTTTCAGCAAACTGGCAAAAATATGGTTCGGCTTTTGGCGGCGGAAAATAAATTAAATGATTTTAAAATCACAGGCGTGAATGCCGACAAACTGACGATTAAAACTAAGTCACGGGTTGACTTTCAGTCAGCAAAAAGTGCGTTGAATTCTGGCGAGGTTCCGCACTTTACGTACACCCACAAGAGCAGGGAAAACCAGACCTTTTTATTGAAGGGTCTGGACTGCATAGAGGACACAGTCAATCTCCTTCAGGTGCTCAAAGAAGGTAGAATTTATTGCAGTTAAAGACTTCGCAACAAGGAGATCGATTGTCGAACCTACAAATTTGCCTTCTTACCTTGTCCAAATATCGAGCAAAAACAGTCCAAGTGCCCTTCAAAAAATAAGGTACTTGAACTTCCGAGTGGTAAGGTGGGAACGCCTCCAGAAGAGTGAGGTCAACCAGTGCTATAGGCGCTAAAGATTTGGTCATTCGGCTGCCAATTGTGGCATGAAATACAGATGTGTAAAGTGTAAAGATGTTCATACTCCCGGCGAGTGCAAATTGGCCCAGACGGAGCCAAAAGGTAAACTATATTGTGTGAACTGGGGTGTCTTTGTTCATCCAGTATCAAGATGCAAAAGGATAATTTATTCCAAAGCAAACACAAGTACACCGCAGTGTCTTACTTCCTAATTTTGCCAATTCCGGGGTGTCATTTACACTTGCTGCTAGAGGACTAACAGACAACAATATAAATAAAATAAACAATGTAAATGGCAATAATGAGCTGCATCTTAAAATTTACCAGTAACTTAATTCTTTATCCGAGAAAATCTAAAAATAAAAGGTTAAAAATTAACTTTTTTTTCCAGGAATGAAGACTCTCAAATGCCTCAAAATAACTTGTCATCTAGTCACATTCCCATGGATAGGCTTCGTCTCATCTCAATCGACGTTAACTCCATTGTGAGTCTACATCGATGTAACTGTCTCTTGGAATTCCTTGTTAAGCAAAAGCCTGAAATCATTCATCACTGAAACCCACCTCAATTCATGGCAGTCCATGACATTCAAGGATTTAGAATTCGTAAGAAACGAAAGAGTAAACGGTGATGGGGGAGGTGACACCGGGATATTGGCTAAAAGACCCTATTGTTTCCAAATTCGATAAAGCCGAATTCAAAAACCTTGAATCTCTTGCAGTGTCAGTTATCAAAATTTCACTGCCAGGTGGGGATAACCTCTTCGTTATCTCTGCCTATGCAACTGGCCGAAACGTTCTCAAGTTCAAGCAGAAATTCAATTCCTTGTTTGAAATACTTGAATTGAACAGGCTGCATAGTTTTCATATTCTTGCTGGTGACCTGAATGCCAAGCATACATCATGGCTAAACGTCACCAATAATTCAAGAGGTGTATTCCTGAAATCGTAGATAACTGAGAACCAAATTGAATACAAGTGCAATCTACTTGTATATGGGTCGGAGTTTCCAACATACCCTACAACAAATCCATATTTAGACCTCTACATTGCTGACGTAAGACTTGAATTCAGTTTTAATAGTCTCAATGGAAACTGCAAGTGCTTCCTTACGATAGCGACCATAACGCAATGGTGATAGAAATCAATCATCAAAGGGATGATGTCTTCCTCATTCCAGTTCAACATGAAAATCATCGGTTGAATTTCAAAAAAACAGATTGGGGAAAGTTTTAAATGAAGTTTAATCGGGAGGACCAGAAGCAATGTCTTCTTTCGATGATGGCACCTCTTGCTTAATGGTTCCTTATGACAGGAATCTAACAAATGATGAAATAAATCTCCATTTGTCGAAGTTAGAAGAGCTGACGTTGGAAACGATTGAGAAAGTAGTTCCCAAGACTAAACATCGAAACAATATGGAAGAATATGAAACACCAACCATCTCAAGGCTAAAAAGATTAAAAAGATTTTTGGACTACAACCATCCCTCGTTAGCTTCATTGAAATTGCACCTGGAGAATGTCCGGAATGTCAGGAGTGAGGCCAGCAATCAATGGGCGGAAAAACTGAGAGGTATTAGCCCACAGGACCCAGATGGCGTTTTCATCGAAAGGAATAGCTTATTCCGCAAGAAGTCTTGAGTGAAGGTATCGAATCTTGAAGTGGCTAGTGATGAGCTAAGTATTTCGATAGGTCTGGCATCGACTCCGGATTAAAAATGAAAACAGGATTATATGTGAGGTATTGCATAAACTTGCGGTGATTGGAACACATTTTGAAATGGTTCATCTACCAAACCCTGAGAGAGGGAATTAAATATTTTCAGTGGTTGTTGAAACAAAAGTTTCCGACTTCAAATCAAGCCTGATCGTCGCATCAATTCTTCATTTCAATGAAACATTGGTATCTGACCTCATACCGAACTTGAATCTTATTGATTATTTTGTCAGCTATGAATACTTGTATTTCATCCTTGGCAAGATAAAAAACAAGAAATCATATGATACTGACGGTATTCCAAATGTAGCTCTCCGACATTCGCCTGAGGTTGCTATTAGGAATTATTGCATATTGTTCAACAACATGTTGAACAATTCATATTTCCCAAATGAGTTTAAAAAGGCCAAGGTATTTCCGATCTTGAAAAAAGGAAGCAAGGTGTTTAAAGTGATACTCAACAAAGCATTAAACGCCCACATCGAGAAATATGTGTTGAAGCCGAATTGACAAGTTGGTTTTCGTGCCAGGCGTTTGACTATATATGCGATAATGAACGTAACTTAGACATGTATTGGTAACTACACAACAGAGAAAGTGTTGGAGCGTGTCTCGTTGATATGGAGAAAGCCTTGGATACGGTATAGTTAGATGGACTTTCCCCAGTCAACTTGTTGCCATAATGCGCAATATGTAACACGAGAAATCATTTGCTGTTACTGTTGGAAATCTGACAACAATGTGCGACTTCAAGGTCGTGAATGGTCTTACTGCGCCTCTGCTCTCCTCAATATTTATTCGCAAGCCATTGAGGCGCTTTGATTTTAACATTGTACCAACGAGATCATTGGAAGCGTTTGCTGATGATCTGATCACTTATATGGCACAGCGAAAAGCTACAATAATTCAAAGTAATCTTCAAAAAAATGTTCAGATACATGCAGCTGTACACTGACAATTGGGGAATGAACATCAATACAATGTTTCGGACAACGCTCCAGCGGGCCAGTCAAGGACTAAAACGTAATTGGAAGGATTCCCACATTATCGCTGGTGAGGGTAGTTCAGAACTAGTTCGACATAAATCCTGTGTTCGATGCTTCGGTGTTCATCTCGATCAGTATTGTACTTTACTGAACATTTCAAAATCATGCTCAGTAAAGCACAAAACGTAGCCATGGCTCTTCGATGACTCTCTCGTTCCAGATAAATCGATCAAAAGGTCAAAGTTGTGTACAAGACCCTGGTTATACCAGTATTGACATATGAATGTCAGATTTGGTACAACCAGAGTGCTAGTACTATGGAAAGATTAAGAGGTTTCGACAGGAAATGTCTTCGTGCATGTACTGGTTTGTACAGAAAGCCTGAGATGGAACGGAAGCACTTTATATCGAAGAAGAATTTATCAAACTGCTAAGGTGACGAGAGTCGATATCTCCATACTAAAAATTCTTCGGGATCATATCGCAAGATCTACAACTGTAAGCAAAAACGCCTGAATTTCACAGCCGTTCCACCCTACAGACGGGTATATTGAGACTTGTCTCGCTACTGGCTTCGTTCCTCCTGAAGGGTTCGTGTATTTGGACATGAATTAATATGTTTTTGATTCTCACAGTGGCCCAATCATATATTAAATATAGTAATATTATAAATGGGAGCTATCAATATGAAGTCGTAATTTTAACACGGATTTTTCATCTCGATAAAAATTGTGCATTCCAATCAGCTTTACCGTTTAAGTTTATCACGCGATTTATCCAGCATACAACATCTAATAATAAAAGGTATTATAGAATGAACTTCAATAACTCTTATTGAAATTGGTAACTGTTTGCTATCCATTTTCTATATCTTCTTGCCCAAACAATAGTGTTCTATTTTTTGGTGTTTGCAAAAAGTAGTAGTTAGAGTGCTAGCCGCTTAAGCGAAAAGTCACTGGTAAAATCTCGATGGCGGCATTGGCATCTGTTCAATCAATGATTATGATTCGATCTCAATTAAATTTTGTGAACGTAAATATCTACTATCAGTCTATATAATCGCAAAATTTCAAGAAGTTAAAATGTACCGTTTTGATTATACGGGCGAAATGTAAAATCTACAAATCATACTATTTTTAACAAAGTTTAGTGAATTTCGATTTCTGAGGTATTTGTTGCCTTTGTACTCATAAAGGCCCACATTCGTGATAATTTTCAGATTTTTCTGCTCAAAGGTGTCCAATCGCGAGGGGGACACACCAATTTTTGGTACATTTTGCCTTCTCCTGGACCCCCTTTTTCATGAAATGATTTTTTTATTTCAGATTCTATAAGTTCTAATCAAGACCTTTCATTTGATATCCCGCTCGACTACCTTTGATTAAAAAACTTTTTAAGGGCTAATTCATTATTGGGGGGAACTTCCCTTAAATTCTGAGGAAACTAGCTGTGACGAACGGATAGATGGACAGACAGGTCGCGAAACTAGTAGGTCTTTGTAAAAAGTTTTTTTTACAAAGAACTAAAAACCAAAAAATTTGTCTGCTGGTCCTTCTGTCAATATTAATAAAAAGAAGGAGTAAAAAGCAGGAATAAAAAGGGGGAAACAATCCGATCAATCAATGTCTTTCAGCAAACTGGCAAAAATATGGTTCGGCTTTTGGCGGCGGAAAATAAATTAAATGATTTTAAAATCACAGGCGTGAATGCCGACAAACTGACGATTAAAACTAAGTCACGGGTTGACTTTCAGTCAGCAAAAAGTGCGTTGAATTCTGGCGAGGTTCCGCACTTTACGTACACCCACAAGAGCAGGGAAAACCAGACCTTTTTATTGAAGGGTCTGGACTGCATAGAGGACACAGTCAATCTCCTTCAGGTGCTCAAAGAAGGTAGAATTTATTGCAGTTAAAGACTTCGCAACAAGGAGATCGATTGTCGAACCTACAAATTTGCCTTCTTACCTTGTCCAAATATCGAGCAAAAACAGTCCAAGTGCCCTTCAAAAAATAAGGTACTTGAACTTCCGAGTGGTAAGGTGGGAACGCCTCCAGAAGAGTGAGGTCAACCAGTGCTATAGGCGCTAAAGATTTGGTCATTCGGCTGCCAATTGTGGCATGAAATACAGATGTGTAAAGTGTAAAGATGTTCATACTCCCGGCGAGTGCAAATTGGCCCAGACGGAGCCAAAAGGTAAACTATATTGTGTGAACTGGGGTGTCTTTGTTCATCCAGTATCAAGATGCAAAAGGATAATTTATTCCAAAGCAAACACAAGTACACCGCAGTGTCTTACTTCCTAATTTTGCCAATTCCGGGGTGTCATTTACACTTGCTGCTAGAGGACTAACAGACAACAATATAAATAAAATAAACAATGTAAATGGCAATAATGAGCTGCATCTTAAAATTTACCAGTAACTTAATTCTTTATCCGAGAAAATCTAAAAATAAAAGGTTAAAAATTAACTTTTTTTTCCAGGAATGAAGACTCTCAAATGCCTCAAAATAACTTGTCATCTAGTCACATTCCCATGGATAGGCTTCGTCTCATCTCAATCGACGTTAACTCCATTGTGAGTCTACATCGATGTAACTGTCTCTTGGAATTCCTTGTTAAGCAAAAGCCTGAAATCATTCATCACTGAAACCCACCTCAATTCATGGCAGTCCATGACATTCAAGGATTTAGAATTCGTAAGAAACGAAAGAGTAAACGGTGATGGGGGAGGTGACACCGGGATATTGGCTAAAAGACCCTATTGTTTCCAAATTCGATAAAGCCGAATTCAAAAACCTTGAATCTCTTGCAGTGTCAGTTATCAAAATTTCACTGCCAGGTGGGGATAACCTCTTCGTTATCTCTGCCTATGCAACTGGCCGAAACGTTCTCAAGTTCAAGCAGAAATTCAATTCCTTGTTTGAAATACTTGAATTGAACAGGCTGCATAGTTTTCATATTCTTGCTGGTGACCTGAATGCCAAGCATACATCATGGCTAAACGTCACCAATAATTCAAGAGGTGTATTCCTGAAATCGTAGATAACTGAGAACCAAATTGAATACAAGTGCAATCTACTTGTATATGGGTCGGAGTTTCCAACATACCCTACAACAAATCCATATTTAGACCTCTACATTGCTGACGTAAGACTTGAATTCAGTTTTAATAGTCTCAATGGAAACTGCAAGTGCTTCCTTACGATAGCGACCATAACGCAATGGTGATAGAAATCAATCATCAAAGGGATGATGTCTTCCTCATTCCAGTTCAACATGAAAATCATCGGTTGAATTTCAAAAAAACAGATTGGGGAAAGTTTTAAATGAAGTTTAATCGGGAGGACCAGAAGCAATGTCTTCTTTCGATGATGGCACCTCTTGCTTAATGGTTCCTTATGACAGGAATCTAACAAATGATGAAATAAATCTCCATTTGTCGAAGTTAGAAGAGCTGACGTTGGAAACGATTGAGAAAGTAGTTCCCAAGACTAAACATCGAAACAATATGGAAGAATATGAAACACCAACCATCTCAAGGCTAAAAAGATTAAAAAGATTTTTGGACTACAACCATCCCTCGTTAGCTTCATTGAAATTGCACCTGGAGAATGTCCGGAATGTCAGGAGTGAGGCCAGCAATCAATGGGCGGAAAAACTGAGAGGTATTAGCCCACAGGACCCAGATGGCGTTTTCATCGAAAGGAATAGCTTATTCCGCAAGAAGTCTTGAGTGAAGGTATCGAATCTTGAAGTGGCTAGTGATGAGCTAAGTATTTCGATAGGTCTGGCATCGACTCCGGATTAAAAATGAAAACAGGATTATATGTGAGGTATTGCATAAACTTGCGGTGATTGGAACACATTTTGAAATGGTTCATCTACCAAACCCTGAGAGAGGGAATTAAATATTTTCAGTGGTTGTTGAAACAAAAGTTTCCGACTTCAAATCAAGCCTGATCGTCGCATCAATTCTTCATTTCAATGAAACATTGGTATCTGACCTCATACCGAACTTGAATCTTATTGATTATTTTGTCAG
This sequence comes from Odontomyia ornata, assembly GCA_963969285.1. Lineage (NCBI taxonomy): Eukaryota > Metazoa > Arthropoda > Insecta > Diptera > Stratiomyidae > Odontomyia > Odontomyia ornata. Next base: position 243,128 of record OZ017740.1, on the reverse strand, counting down.
CTATGAATACTTGTATTTCATCCTTGGCAAGATAAAAAACAAGAAATCATATGATACTGACGGTATTCCAAATGTAGCTCTCCGACATTCGCCTGAGGTTGCTATTAGGAATTATTGCATATTGTTCAACAACATGTTGAACAATTCATATTTCCCAAATGAGTTTAAAAAGGCCAAGGTATTTCCGATCTTGAAAAAAGGAAGCAAGGTGTTTAAAGTGATACTCAACAAAGCATTAAACGCCCACATCGAGAAATATGTGTTGAAGCCGAATTGACAAGTTGGTTTTCGTGCCAGGCGTTTGACTATATATGCGATAATGAACGTAACTTAGACATGTATTGGTAACTACACAACAGAGAAAGTGTTGGAGCGTGTCTCGTTGATATGGAGAAAGCCTTGGATACGGTATAGTTAGATGGACTTTCCCCAGTCAACTTGTTGCCATAATGCGCAATATGTAACACGAGAAATCATTTGCTGTTACTGTTGGAAATCTGACAACAATGTGCGACTTCAAGGTCGTGAATGGTCTTACTGCGCCTCTGCTCTCCTCAATATTTATTCGCAAGCCATTGAGGCGCTTTGATTTTAACATTGTACCAACGAGATCATTGGAAGCGTTTGCTGATGATCTGATCACTTATATGGCACAGCGAAAAGCTACAATAATTCAAAGTAATCTTCAAAAAAATGTTCAGATACATGCAGCTGTACACTGACAATTGGGGAATGAACATCAATACAATGTTTCGGACAACGCTCCAGCGGGCCAGTCAAGGACTATAACGTAATTGGAAGGATTCCCACATTATCGCTGGTGAGGGTAGTTCAGAACTAGTTCGACATAAATCCTGTGTTCGATGCTTCGGTGTTCATCTCGATCAGTATTGTACTTTACTGAACATTTCAAAATCATGCTCAGTAAAGCACAAAACGTAGCCATGGCTCTTCGATGACTCTCTCGTTCCAGATAAATCGATCAAAAGGTCAAAGTTGTGTACAAGACCCTGGTTATACCAGTATTGACATATGAATGTCAGATTTGGTACAACCAGAGTGCTAGTACTATGGAAAGATTAAGAGGTTTCGACAGGAAATGTCTTCGTGCATGTACTGGTTTGTACAGAAAGCCTGAGATGGAACGGAAGCACTTTATATCGAAGAAGAATTTATCAAACTGCTAAGGTGACGAGAGTCGATATCTCCATACTAAAAATTCTTCGGGATCATATCGCAAGATCTACAACTGTAAGCAAAAACGCCTGAATTTCACAGCCGTTCCACCCTACAGACGGGTATATTGAGACTTGTCTCGCTACTGGCTTCGTTCCTCCTGAAGGGTTCGTGTATTTGGACATGAATTAATATGTTTTTGATTCTCACAGTGGCCCAATCATATATTAAATATAGTAATATTATAAATGGGAGCTATCAATATGAAGTCGTAATTTTAACACGGATTTTTCATCTCGATAAAAATTGTGCATTCCAATCAGCTTTACCGTTTAAGTTTATCACGCGATTTATCCAGCATACAACATCTAATAATAAAAGGTATTATAGAATGAACTTCAATAACTCTTATTGAAATTGGTAACTGTTTGCTATCCATTTTCTATATCTTCTTGCCCAAACAATAGTGTTCTATTTTTTGGTGTTTGCAAAAAGTAGTAGTTAGAGTGCTAGCCGCTTAAGCGAAAAGTCACTGGTAAAATCTCGATGGCGGCATTGGCATCTGTTCAATCAGCTGTGACAGGTACTGATTTGAAAATATGTTAATGATCCCAAAATCAAGCAGGCTACTGATCAAGTTACATTCTTAAGTACGGGAATAAAATACTCTACCATATCTCAACTTAAAAGCTGGTAATGAACTATTGAATTATAAACCAAAATTAGGAATTTTTTATCCATTCCTGAAGTTAGGCATCTATAATACTGCTTCTGTTTAGCTATTGTGAGTGAGTTTTGCCCTAATAGAAACGTAGTCTGAATACCACCCATATTTTTGCATTTTTAACCGACTTCCAAAGGAAAGAAGGTTATCAATTCATCACGTATATTTTTAGGTCTTTGTAAAAAAAAATTTTACAAAGACCTACTAGTTTCGCGACGCTTTCCGTCTGTCCGTGCATCACAGCAAATTTCCTCAGAAACTATAGAAGCTAGAATGCTCAAACGTTGTGGAAAGGCCAGAAGTGATGACCTCTCAAAAGTTAAGTTCTTGCTAAAATTTAAAAAATGTTTAAGGGGGGTCCCAATCCTTGTGTATTTTGAAGTCGGTTTTCTTTTTTTTTCTAAATATTTTTTTGTTTTATTTTGGCACTGCAGCCCTTTCGTGCCGTCACTTAGTTATAGTTAGAGTATGTCATTATCTTGATCAATGTATCAGCACTCAAGAAGGTGATATGGTCTGTACCATATTTTGGCCCTGTGTCTGTCCACCCAGCTACGATACGTTTTCTGATTTTAAACAAGTGCATATCATAACTAAACGGACTTATACTATAGTCCGCCCGAAGAACCAAGCGAAACAAATCCCGATTAAACCTGAGACCTTCGGCTAACGGGGTGAGGACTCTGACCACTACGCCAAGTGGGCTACTGATGTCGTATATTAATCTCATTATAAATAAAACGATGAAATTTTTCTTATATATGTAAAATGCTATAAATATAAGAAGTAGAGAGACGTTGTTATAAATACTTTAACTTGCGAGCAAGCAAGGAAGCAATGATTAATTATTATCACATTGAACACATAAATAATTTATTTCTTCAACATAATTACGACCTTTTCAAAAAGATAATTTTCTCTGACTGTATACTCACATAATCAAGATCCTCGATTAATGCAGTAGATAAGGTAATTTCATCAATGGCTTTATTAATAATCGGTTATTTGAACGATAGTCTTTCGGCAATTGTTTATAATATGACGCGTGTTAAGAGCAGTTGAGCACGTATCAGACATGGAGTAGTTTAGATAGCAAACAATGAATAAACATATCGTTTACACACAATATTAAAGAACAATCAGCACCTATGGTTATGACCACGACAGTGCCTCGAAATTTTCTGTAAATTCCAAAACTTCCCGTGGCCCGATATAATCACTTGGTCTTGCGGTTGATGTGAATGAAAGATGCATATGTCATTTGTCTTTATTTATTTCATTTAAATTTTCTCGGTCTTTCATTCTGGCGTTAAACTGCTGATAATAGGAAAAACATGTATGATTTGATAAGAGGCATTAAATTATTATTTTGCTTTGAATAAACCTGGGCTGGGAAATTTGAAGCATTTGCTGAATTGTAGAGAATTACAAATAATCAAAAATTAAACGCCTGTGATTTTTGACGTATATAGAGCGCGTGTTGTATGTTAGCTTGAATGCTTGGTAATCGATCTGGCGAATCGAAAACATGTGTTTTTTCATGATTTTCCCGCTCATATGAAACATATTAAAATGACGTGGTAGTCCAAAGGTTTTCAACAGACACATGAAAAAACTGTAATATAACCAGACTTTCACTTCTCTCAGGATGGTTATAAGTTTTCCAAGATAATATTTTGAAATTAAACAATTTGAAAAAATGGATGAACATTCTGTATAGCAGCTAGAGGACTGTTTATCGATACAGTGAGCTATCTCGCCTTTCAAAACGTTTATCGCTTTTTTTAAGTTTTGCGGGACATAGTTCCTTCATCACCATCGTGGTACGCATGCTATGGTGTTATAAATGGACCCCACCCCAAGCATCCACAAGTATATTGAGCATCTTCGTGAGACGGGTCCTTAAGCGAATTATTGAAGCGGGGCTAGACGGGGATTAATGGTGAATTCGACACAAGCATGAGCTGTATGAGATTTTTGACGAGCCGGATGTCTTAACGATTGTAAGACTGCGGAAGTTGCAATGGGCTGGCCACATGAATCGTATAGACGAATAACGGATACCCAAATAGTATTCGTTGGGAGAACTGAGAGGTGGAGACAAGTAGGGAAACTGAGGACACGCTGGTCTGATTTGATCAACGAATACAGTTCATCGCTGCTCGGATCTCGAAATCGGAGGATGCAGTGAATGGACCGAGCAGTTGGAGTCGCTTGTTGCAGGAAGCGAAGGACCGAGAGACGCTGTGGGGTGACGACGAAGAAGAGGAGGTTCTTTCATTGCTTACATGCAAATATACTAAGAAAGTGCTTGCTGCTCATAGACTTTTACGCATGGAGAATCTCTTCGAATCTAATCTAATCACTCTTACAAAACTATTCGCTGTAGGGTTATCGATGTACACAGTTCGATTTTTTTCCAAGAAGAATATACTGGGAGTTGAAGGATCAAAACAGACGTGCAATAAAGTAACATCACTGGCTACTTCAGCAGAAGGTGGAGGCTCACTATTCTGTAATAGGTTTTTAGGGCGTACCATAGTTGACACCACACCTGTGTCAGGGCATTACCACAGAGCTCCCAGGGCTACCAGTAACTAGAACATAAGATATTGATAGGACTCTAAACGTCGATTCATATAAACATAAAAAATATAATGAATTAAAGTAAATTATCAGGGGATGATTACTAATGCACTTGTTCACCAATCCGCAAAAATAAAAGCTGATTATTTCTGGTTTCTTTCATATAACTACGAAATTATACACTCACCCTAAACATTTTTTGTACGACTACCATTTAGTTCTTTCATTAATAAAGAAAAATCCGTGATATGCTGATATATATTCCAGGTCTTTCGGGCGTACTCGAAACAAGGACAGCCCACTGGTCTTATATGTATGTCAATAACACTTGAGTTGTTCGCTGGGAAGAAGTATGAGGAGTGCCTACTTCAATAATTTACCTCAAGGTGTATTCCACTGGATGAGGCAATTTCTTTAAGTGAATGTTACACATTGACTTATCATTGGAGCTTCACTATACGAGCAAAAGCGGGCTCACTTATTTTTGTAAACTATGTCACAAAAGTAGCACAAACACTAACGTAAAAAGTTTGATTCGAAATTTCGTCTATTAAAAAGATTTCAATATTGTGGGAAAACGCGAACATTAACCGAAAATGCAGATTTATAAGGTACTCTTTTCTTTCACTTGAAGATTTGATGGTTCTCAGGCAATGGCAATTAATTAATCAAAATAATATATCACTCATGCACACATTAATCGACAACGTCTCAATTCTAACTATCATTATTACTTATCATCAAAGCGCCTTTTTAAATCTTTCAAAACTCCGAAAGTGCCAAAAGGCAGTCCCCTATTTTGGTACCTGCTGGAAATTACCAACCGAAATGTTGTAATGAACAAATTCAATTAAACTTGATTCAACCTTTGAGCAGAACGACAAAAAAACCTCAAGAATGTTCTACGTACAATTGAAATTGGATTCAGACGGTGATTCCCCGGTAAAATACTTAGCAACACCACTTGAAAAATTATCCACCCGTCAATCGTCATCCAAGAGTACAAAGCTACCGCGGCAAAAAAACTCCATACATACCATTAACAGGTACAACCTCCAAAGGCGTTAGCTTAGGTTTCTTAAGTTTGGAGCTTTTTTCGAACTGGTCATGTTTGTAGTATCTTGATATATGCATAAAAAGACGGAGTATACGATACTTTTGAAAAAGCTAGTAAAAGACAAATAAGAAGTGTATGGTCTCTGGTATGGAACCTAGAGAAATACTACCATTGTAATGTTGGTAACGGAACGATAACGTGACGTCATGTGATCACGTGATCGTGACAAGCTCTATTCAGTGGCGAAAAATCTGAAAGAACCCGAACATTTTTTATCTTAAACGGTAATTAGCGTTTATGATAGTTACAACAAAAATCTTTGTAGTTCTGGCTTGAGATTTTAATTCAGCTTTGCGCCATGAATGAATTCTAGTAGGCAAAAGAGTAATTTCCTAGAATTCATTTCGAAAGTGTGTTAATCAGAATGACTAAGAAATTGGTGTAAAGCGCTGCAAGGATTTCTCGAGTGTCATCAACGTAGTGCAGGCCAAGTGAATTTTCGCGATAAACAAATCAAGTGAGTTGTTTTGTTGCCGATGTCCCCCTTTGGAAGCATTTCAGCAGCTATAATATAATATTCATATAAAAACCGAAAGCAGATGTTAGTTGATTCAGGTATCTAATTGATTTAAGTGAAACAGTAGGACACATGTCATTGTTGTGTTAAGAAAATAATGTCGAACAATATTTTCATGCGTTTTTTGAAAATATTTTTAAACTTTCACTCAGAGCTCAACATGAAAGTAATAAAATGGGACACTCAAATGCATTAGAACACGTGAAGGTGAATTGGTACGATTTTAGTTTTCAAGATCTTCAATTGGGCTTGATTTTAATAGCCGCTAATCGATCAATAATATTCTATATTCATTGAAATATTGATAATTTAAGTGCGCATTGAAACGTCCTTTTGATATTGATGGATATAACAATATAATTTTCTGTCCATATAGAGAGACCACTTTGAACGTCTAGCGGCTTTATCGGTAATAATTTCCTGAATATAAGTTTCCTCTGAAGTCGCGGAGTGAGAAAGTGGCAGTGAAAATAAGGAATAATGGGAATATTGAGCGTCAATATTGAACTAATATTGACAATATTTACTGACCTCTTACGGCCGTACTGCAAAAATTAATAAAAAAGAATCGAAAGCCGAAAAAATCTGACTATCAACTTTAAAAAACTCCAAAAACACCTAGAAAATAAAAGTATAATTTCCTGTTAAAAGCTCGGATTTGTGAATAATTAAATAATCAGGTAAAAAAGAATATATAGGTAAGAAAACCAGGGCAAAGAGAAAACATTATGAAAACCTCAGAAGAGTAGCAAATAAGATAATTAGAATTAAGAAAAGTAAGTACTATGACGATGTAAGTCTAGTGAGCAACAACACAAGACAAGCATACAAAGTAGTGAAAAACCTGAAACGAGGTTATCAGCCCAAGACCACGCTCTGCCGTAATGACGTCGGCAATGTCATTACTGATGAAAACAGGATTAAGGAAAAATGAGCATCATATTTCAGGAATTTACTTAATCCTCTACGCAGCTCCAGAACATCGGAGCCTAAAGATATTCCCGGAAAACTTCCATTGGCCCCACCAACTCTCGATAAAGTTTGTTCCACAATCAAAGACCAAAAGAATAATAAAGTGCCGACCATCCGTAGAGTTCATCAAATATGGTGGCAGTGATGTTCAGCGAGCCATTCTTAAAGTCAATCAGCACATTTGACAACAAGAACATATGCCGAACGAGTGGAGCTGATCAATTATATTCCCTATCTACAAAACTAGTGACAAGTAACAGTGCGAAAAATATAGAGGCATATCACTACTTTGTACGGCATATAAACAATTTTCAAAGATCTTAGAAAACAAAATCAAATCATATTATTGGGAAGCATCAAGGTGGCTTTACAGCAAGTAGATCATTCAAGCAGGTACTTGAGAAATGTTCGGAGTTCAACATACACCAGATTTTCGTTGACTTTAAGCATGCATGCAACAGAATTGATTGTAACATCCTGTACCAAATAATCCTTTGCTATGGTATCCCAGCCAACTTGGTCTGTCTTACCATAATGACAATGATTTCGACAACCTCTCAAGTTCGTATTAATACCCAACTCACCGATGCCTTTGACACGAATTTCGGACTAAAGCTGGGAGATAGGCTGGCCCCATTGCTACTTAATTTGGTTCTGGAATGCGTCATAAGAAAGCAACCCGATGATACAAGAGGTACACCGTTATGCAAGTCGAGCCAAATGGTGTTGCAAGCCTCGGTGGTTACTGCAGTCGCAGACTTAGATTCTGGCAGAGACCTATGCTTTCCCCCAGGTGGCATTCTGAGCTGGCTAGAGCTCAACCGTATCAGAGTTCTTTAGGGGTAGATCCCTGTCCGTGCTGGCCACCTTACACAGAAAGCAATGACACAGTGGGAAGGGTAAGGAAAGGAAGTCTCATCCTGAGAAATGAAAAAAATTGCTATTTACCAACATATAGCCGTTTTATTATATAATTGAAGTCACAATGAAATTTGAACGCAAATATATGAAATAATAACTGCGATTTCTAAATAAGCGAACAAAAAAATTAATAAACGCCCTAGTCAAGGGTATTATGTTACAGAAGTACAAAAGAAAATTACTGAAATTTACATGATGAACAAAATAAAACATTTAAAAACAATGGATCAAAGAAAAGTTATTTAATTAATTATCCCAGTTTCCCACACCATGAGTGCTCGTCTGCTAAAAAAGGGGAGGCGGGGGTTGAAAATTTAATATTTTAGTATTCTTGATACGGCAAATGCACGCAAACAGGGTAAAACGGCTACTGAGTCTCCAGCTGATCGACAGCATTTATATCTAAACCGCACTCCAGCAATTTCCTTTACTTTATTTCAAATTGTCGACTCGTCGTGCTGTGAATTTCAACAGCAGTGATAAATTAATGTTTCATCAGCAGTAATAAATTAATGTCTCCTAAAACTTTGAAAAAAACTTAAGGGAGCAAACTCAAATACCATTCAATTAACATCCGACCCAGTCTAACAAACAATGCTATTTAAGACGTCGAAGCGCAATCACCCGACTTCACAATCTACATCTTGCACACTTTCAAGTAAATTTAATCAAGTTGGAATATAGTAAATTCAATGTCTTGCACAATTTCAATTAAATTCAATACAATGTTATATCGCAGCAGCACTCAGAAGCTTAACACACTTTAGACATTGTACTTCAGTTTCCTTCGAAGTCTTCATATCACAAACTGTCTTCCACTTTTCTAAAATCACTTCATCATTAAAAAAAATCTTTACTTCAATCTAGTTAAAACCAACTAACCTTCTTCATCCACCCTACGTTATCGCGATCTCAAACTTCTTTTCTTTTCGTTTTGCAATTCAAAAATTAACTGACCTCCCATCAACCATTCGCCTCCCACACCTCCTCAATCCCTCTCAATCCACCCGTTAGACCATCTATTTCTCCGGTGGTTAACCTTATTGCTGATCCTCATCGCCTTCAGATTCCCACACTTAGCTCAGCAACGGAAAACCTCCACAAGTGCATCTTTCCCGCGATCACATCACTGTTAAAGTGCACTATATTCCATGAGAGATAGTGACCCCAATAGCTGTAACCACGGATGTTGGTTTAAACCTGATCTACCCCACGATACTGGTGCGCGTACCAACTGATCCAACACGACCATATCTCGCCGCATCTTATTTAGCGACAACACATACAGTTGCCTAGATCAGCCGGTATGAATATTAGTGTGATCATGCCGCCTAGCCACTGCAATGGCCAACTTAGCATCTCGGCAAGATTATATCAGCTAGAGCTTCTTTGGTAATTGCGATTAAAGTAATGAAGGAAAAAAACGAATAATCAAGCAGACACCTTTGTAATAAGGTGAAATTTAAAGGTCGCGATGAATTTGATTTTAAACTAAATTAAAACAAGCTAAAGCAGAAATTGACAAATGAATTTGAAATATGCGAAAACAATTGTTGAATCAGAAGGCATATTCAGTTAAGGAAAAAATGAAAAAAACGTTGCATAAAGTTATGTATATTAAATTATAACAAAAATTCTTGAAAATTATAATGAAATTATGGAAAGAAAATGCATATCTTAGAAATGAGAGAAAAAGAGCAATTACAACACACTCGATTCGACAAAACCTTGCAAGGATGTGGAAAGATCTCACAACATGCTGCAACAGTGGTAGCCTATTTGGACGACATCAACATTTTGTCACAGTCATTAACAACCGCCAAAGAACTTGGCCTGAAACCCGACAGCAAAGCAAAACTAGTCGGGCTACAAATCAATGAAAATAAAATAAAGCGCATAATGAAGTCGATGGAAAATACCTCAAATACCCAAAACTACACATTTGGTGAATTCAGTGTCAAAAATGTGGGCGAAATCGCGTATTTAAACTAAAATATTGAGAACTGGTAATGAAAGAGACGAAATATGTCAAAAAATACAGCTCGCAAATAAAATTTTTTATTCGGTTTTGACGGGCTTGGAGACCAGCTGCATACATAGGAAAACAAAGCTTCAAGTATACAAACCTGTGATAAGACGTCTGCTATGCTATGGGTGTGAAACATGGACCCTAACCCAAACATTCGCAAACAGTGAAGCGAAACGGGGACCAATGGCGAATTCGATACAACCATTCAATTCAATTCAAGGTGCTTTATTAAGTGAATCCATAACATGTTTTATAAAAACATAAAGCAAAGTTTCAAAAACATTATACAATTAGAAAAACTTAATGGCCCACTTGGCACTCTAAATTTAAACAATATCGATACTAAAATTGATTTATAAAAACATTATGTGAAATTAATCAAATGAATATTATTAAATATGATTAATCAATTGGAAAAAGCCGAAAAAAACCAACCAACGCTATTTAAAAACTAAATATAATACAAAGAACACAAAACAGGAATCTTTTGACTTATATCTAATATGTTGTTACTTACGTCTAATAAAATTTACTCAAAAAACTCTAACTTATCTTACTATAATACTTTTACAATACTCCTAATCTACAAAGTAAACCTTATCTCTTAGCCTAATATAACGAACATCACAATATACCCATTCTAAATCCTATAAGCTGATTTTAAATAACACAATCAAATAACAATTAAATGTAGCAATAATGAGCTGAAAATAAAAAGAAAACAAATACAAACGAGACACGCGAACACGAATAATTTAGTCATTGTCATTCAGCCACCAATACCGTGCCAGCTCCCTCCCAGCTCGATCAACCTCAACAAATCTCGCAAATGAGTATCGCCATTGTAGGTCGTGGTCTCGCGAGCTCAAATTCGGAGGGTATTCTATCTTCTTATCGGTGGCCCGTCTATATATATGATATATAATCGGGACTCCGTCAGAATCAAAAACATACCAATTCATGTCCAAATACACGAATGCTTCTGGAGGAATGAAGCCAGTATCGAGACAAGTCTCAATGTACCCGTCTGTAGGGTGGAACGGCTGTGAAATCCAGGGTTTTTCACTCACAGTTACAGATCTTGCGATATGATTTCGAATTAGTTTCAAAATGAAGATATCGACTCTTGTCGCTTTAGCAGTACGATAAATTCTTCTGTCAGATATATAATGTTTCCAATCTGCTCAGGTTTTCTGTACATACCAGTACATGCACGAAGACATTTCCTTTCGAAAACTCTTAACTTTTTTCGAAAACTCTTAACTTTTTCGATACAACCATGAGCTGTATGAAATTGTTGACGAGCCGTAGGCTCCAACGATTGTAAGAATGTGGAAGTTGCAATGGGCTGGGCACATGAATCGTATGATCGAATAACGGATACCCTAAGAGGTGTTGGTTGGGAGAACTGAAAGGCGGAGACCAGTGGGGAAACCGAAAGTCAAAGTCAAAGTCAAAAGCGCTTTATTTAATACTAATCGTTATAAATTTTAAAAGAATATAAAGCAAAATTCAAACAATAACAATAAAAAACTTAATGGCCCAAATGGCTCTCTAAATTTGTACGTTATCATTACACACATTTAAAAAAAAACTATAGCAAATTCAAATCAGTGAAGATTATTACATATTTTTAAAATTCAATTGGAAAAAGGAGAAAAAACCAACCAACACTATTCTAAAATTATTTATCATCTTAACACTACAGTGAACTTTGATCCTACACCTAATATGTTTTAACTTAATTCTAATAAATGCAATCAAAAACTTTATCTTATACTATAAAAATCTATAACAATGTTCTTAACCTAAACGTCAAACCTTATCTCTAACCTAATATAATAAACATAATATAAACCTAACCTCTACATAATTTTTAACAAAAATAAACAACACTAAATGTAGCAATAATGGGCTGAAACTCAAAAACTAAATAACGATAAACACCAAAACTGAAAATAAACACGAATAATTTAGACATTGTCATTCTGCCACCAATACCTAGATTGCCCCGTCTCAACTCGATCAGCCTCAACAAATCTAGCAAATGAGTATCTCCACTGTTGGTCTCGTGAAATCAAATTCGGAGGATATTTTATCTTCTTATCGGTGGCCCGTCGATATATGTGATATATGACTGGGACGTCGTCAGAATCAAAAACATATCGATTCATGTCCAAATACACGAATGCTTCTGGAGGAATGAAGCCAGTAGCGAGGCAAGTCGCTATATACCCGTCTGTAAGGTGGAACGGTTGTGAAATCCAAGGGTTTTCACTCACAGTCACAGATCTTGCGATATGATTCCGAAGAAGTTTCAATATAAAAATATCGACTCTAGTCACTTCAGCAGGTTGATAAATTCTTCTATTCGATATATAATGTTTCCAATCCGTCTCAGGCTTTCTGTACAAACCAGTACATGCACGAAGACATTTCCTTTCGAAAACTCTTAGTTTTTCCATAGTACTAGCACTCTGTTGTACCAGATCTGACATCTATATGTCAGAACTGGTCTAACCAGGGTCTTGTAACTACGCTATTAGCGAAGGCCCGAAAGGGGCTGTAGCGCTACGAAGAAGTAGAAGAATTTCTGGTCAATTAATTTAAATTTATTGAGCGCCCTCACAATATATTTCAGGAAAAAACTTCTCAAGTCAAAGCAAAATTTATTTTCTATATTTTTAGATCTATTTAAACTAAATCCAGTTGATTCTTACTGAGTGGACATTTCAACCATCTCTGTATGTTTTCAATATGAGGATCATTCCAAAGTATGACGATGTATGTTCATGCAACTATAAATTGCTCCGATCCAAGATGTCAAGACTATTTCCTGGAAATTAAAAGTCGATAAAGGATTTTACAAGGATAAAAATTATAGCAAGTAAGGTATGCGATAGATTGTTCCTACCTGATATGTTTTGTGAATAGCAGGTTAAACGACTTCCATCGCACATAATTTAAATCCGTCAAGCAAATCGAAAAGATGAATAAGTTTTTTCTAAAACCGTCATTTTAGTTTACTACTGATTATTTGCTGCATTCTAGATCGATTTAACTCATTTACATTACACACTATTCTTGAAATTCAGAAAGTCTAAGTGTAGGTGATATTGAATTCTAGGTAGTTCAAAATATAGTACGATCACTACAAGCTTTTTTTGCTCCTCTGCATCTTCTCATGCACAAACAGGCTTTTTAGTTTCAGACTCTTAAGTTCTTATCTTAATTTCTTCAACTTTAATAAGAAAATTCTTTGTGCAACTTTAGTATATAGACCATTAGATAGGTTCTGAACAAACTTACTGTATCGCATAGAAGGATAGATAAACAACATAGATAGAGAATAATTCTAACTGAAATTCTTTTTCACAAAGCCTAAAATGTACTTAAATTTTTTACCGAATTAATTCGTATATATTATTCTGTAGCGAATTCCAGCACTATATTAAATACGCTGCAAATAAAATAAAGCAGTTAAATATATATGTTATGTTGATGAAATGATATATCCTCAACTGACTGAAAGTAATGAGAAAGTATTTCGCCTTTGCATACATTGGTCGAGTCTCATCTTCAATTTCCCGAATTTCATGCAGCGATCGTGTTTATATTGGCTTTAAGCCTAGACAAAAAATTTCAAATCCTTTTACAATGCTAAGCAAAAATCTGACAAGTACGGTGTTCATAAAATAAGAGATACCTTATAAATTACAGGGAGATCCTTCCAAATTAAATTCAATGAAAACATAAAATTATATATCCAGAAAAAAACTAATTCAAACGTCACAAACCATTTCCTGGATACGCCCATTGATTCCCTTCCATTGATAATTTAGAAATCCTTAATTATCTCCCTAAATCCAATAAACTAAATGTATTAATGTAATTAGAGGTACAAAACACATGGAGGGGGCTAACATTGTTATTCTTAACTAACATACAGACATTCATAAAACTTCTTTGTTTGATGCTCTAGACTAAGTAATTAAACTTCATTCATTATTTTTATGCCTAAATATTAAAGGACTACATGACACGTCTTGTAAACTTAACCACTCTTCAGAATGCTGTCTTCTTCTTCTTAGCACTACAGCCCCTCTCGGGCCTTCGCTTCCTGCAAATAGCGCCTCCAACTGTCTCGGTCCATTGACCGCTTCCTCCAATTCCGAAATCCGGGTAGCGATGAATTATATGTTACACATGTTACAAAATTAGCCAAACGTCTAAAATATTGAAACCAGGAAAGAACATTGTGACAAGCAATTATTTTGGCAAATGATAAATTAACATCGACGAAATAGCGGTGATTCAATATTGCCCAACCAACATTTGTAGTGTTGTCATTGTTTTAGATAGATGTACGAGTACTTTCGTAAGCATCTAGCCTTCGATTATCATTTATTTACATATTTCAGCTAATGTGCGTTGTCGATGCGCAATGTGCTGCTATCATACATTTTTTTTCGTTGCTTTCAATATAATTACAAAGGTCTACTAATCGTTTACATATAAACATAATGTTTGGCGTTTCCATGGTAACTACGGCAACACTCACCACACGTAATCGCGTAAATGCCGGACCTTTCTAAGCTTTGAACTTTATTCCTTTTGCTAGCGAATTTGTCTTTTATTTTGTTCTGATAAGAATGAATTAGTTGCATGTGCATCCCATGTTAACTCAAGAAAGGTAAAAGTTCACGCTTCCGTGTTTCCGGGTAACCCATGGTTCAAAAGTATAAAATGCCTAGTCATCCAACAACCAGAAGCGCTTGTTTCCAAATTTGCATTGTTTTGACACGTGTCTACGCTATAACTTGGCTGTGGCTCATTTTCAAGCGACCCTTATACACTTCTTTGCGTTCGAGTCCCAACAGGTCTATTAGATTAGTATTTCAAGTCAAAAAAATGTTCGCACCTTTTGTTTCCTGTTGCTAAAACTTCAGTAATAGATTTTGTTGATCGGCCTCGATGCTTGATAAAAGTAATTATGTGGCATTGAATGCACTAATTTTTGGCAGAATTGGGGGTCATATCCTCTTCCACTCTCTTGGTATCAACTTTTTAAAGTTCCTTTTGTTCGAATTTGTGAACGAAGAACCTTTACTGTGGCGATCGTTGAGTCAAATAATAAAAACGAACAATCTAGAAATTGTCATTCAGCCACCAATACCTAGATTGCTCCCTCTCAGCTCGACCAGCTTCAACGAATCTAGCAAATAAGTATTTCCAGTGGAATTGTTGGTCTCGTGAACTCTAATTCAGAGGATATTTTATCTTCTTATCGGTGGCCCGTCTACAAGTATATATGCGATATATGATTGGGACGCCGTCAGAATCAAAAACATATACATTCATGGCCAAATACACGAATGCTTCTGAAGGAACGAAGCCATAGCGAGACAAAACGCAATATACCCGTCTGTAGGGTGGAACGGCAGTGAAATACATACATATTGTCGCGTGTTATTGGTTCGCGGCCTATAATTTTAATGTTCCGGGAAAGTGAAAACGCAATGTCTTTTAATTTTAGTTAAAAGAGTTTATTTAATTAAATAAAATGCACAATAATCAGTTAACACTTTCACTAATTTTAATTTTCACTATTAAAATTAAAATCTAACACTTGTTCATAAATTTCTTATCGCAATTGTCTTCTAAATCACTTCACTATTACGAAACACACTTCCACACACTTTCGCAGTTCTTATCGCGGTCGAATGAATGATTCCCCCATTCATTCAGCTCGCCTTTATATAGGGTCTCTACCTATTCACCCATTTCTCGCACATGGGCGAATGTTCGACCGAGAGGTACCTGGTAGGTTCGAGCAAATTCATGAATGGAGTGACGTCACTCGCAGATGTTGATCATGCTTGTTGGATTCTCGGGGTTTCGAGTGAATTCGTGTTCTTCATTGTTGTGAAAACAATTGCGACAGTAGCTCGCAGAATTATTTGTACATGTAACACTGCCCCCACCTCAGTTCTTTTCGCCCCGAAAAGATGTGTCGCCAGTTGTAGTCAATTCTCCCTGGATGTAATATGGGGCAAGACGGTCTAGATGCATGATTTTCATTTTGTCTCTTGGTTTACGGTGTTCCTGTATGCGATATACGACGTCGTTGATTCGCTTTGTGACTCGGTATGGTCCCTCCCAGTTATGTTGCAACTTTGGAGACCTACCTTTTCGCCGTTGCGGGTTATATAGCCACACCAAGTCATCCTGCTGGAAGCCAGTAGAATTAGCCTTTAGATCATACCTGGTCTTCATGCGGTCAGTAGCCGATTCGAGGTATTTTCGCACTGTCCGATGTATCTGGTTCAACCGTTGTCTTAGATCACTTGCGTACTCCGAGATCGTTTGGGGTTTCTCGGGGGGTGTTCCAAACTTTATATCAGCTGGCAGACGAATAGTCTTTCCAAAAATGACTTTGGCTGGGGCTTGGCCCGTTGATGCATGTTCGGCAGCTCTGTACGCCATCAAAAATAGTGGGATATGTCGGTCCCAGTCCCTTTGGTTCTCGTCAACCATCTTGGCAAGGTGTTTATTGAGCGTGCCGTTGAAACGTTCGACCATTCCATAGGATTGGGGATGCAGCGGTGTTGTCCTCGTTTTCCGTATTCCGAGCAGCTCGCACATTTCGCCAAAAACTAGTGACTCAAAGTTTCGGCCTTGATCCGAATGTAATTCGCAGGGTACGCCGTACCTACTGACCCAATTTAACACTAGCTGCTCAGCTACGGTAGTTGCTTCCTGGTTGGGAATGGGGTAGACCTCGGGCCACTTGCTGAAATAATCGGCTACAACCAGCGTATATCGATTTCCCCAATCGGATTCAGGAAAGGGTCCTGCGATGTCAACAGCAATCCTTTCGAATGGCACGCCTACGTTATAGGTTTGCATTTGTCCTCTCAGTCGTCGCTTTGGGCCTTTGACGGAAGCGCAAATTGTGCATCTGCGACACCAGTCCTCTACGTCTTCTCGAGCGTGGAGCCAGTAGAATCTTTCCCGCAATTTCGCTAAGGTTTTGTTAACACCAAGATGGCCTCCCGAGGATCCTTCATGCATTTCCTTAACCACATCGTGGATTCGGCTTTTGGGTAGTATAGTTTGCATCCTATAGGAGCTGCCATCCGCCGTTTCCCATTTCCGCTTGAGTACGCCACCCTCCACCTGTAGGGAGTTCCATTGTGCCCAATAGCTTTTCAGGGTTGCGCCATGCATCGAAACGTCCTTCCACTCCGGTCGCCCAGTCGTCTCCTTCCATACGAGCAATGGTCCGATATCTTCATCGGCTAACTGGGCATTTCGAATCTCCTCCGATGACCAACCTTCATCGAATTCGGCCGTTATCAGGCGCAGATCAACGGGCGGCTCCTTTTCCTCAATCCGTCGGCAATGCTTGCAGTTAGCTGGACATGGATGACGAGATAGGGCGTCAGCAATTCCATGAACTCTGCCCTTGTGGAGCAGTTGGGGCCTCACTAGGTCTGGTCGGATCGTCGATCGGGTTGCACCAGTGTCGTTTGTTAGGGTGCATTGTTCTTCATCAACTTGACCAGGAAGGCATCTGTCTGCTTCTCCACGATGTTGCCTTGGCACGGTGCTGGGGATGTCGATACTCGTGGCCAACGTTCGCCCCACGAAGTTGGCCCTTGCAGTTTGATGGGCCTCCATTCTAGGCTCCTGACACGGTCTGGATCTCCACCACCCTGGACAATAGCTCGGTCTTCTCCCCTTCTTGCAGTCTCTTTGCTGGTGCCCTTTTTCCCCGCAATTCCAGCATCTAGGCGCACCATTCACCTGCAGCTCTCGCTCATTTCCCACGCGCTCACACCTGGATTTATCTGTCACTACCTCGCGAACCCGGACAGTGGTGTGGGTCACATTTTTGGCTGCCTCAAAATTTAAACTATAAGCCAATGCTTCCTTGACTGTTTGCTTTTGAGCTAACCGCACGGCTTGTTGCAATTCCTTGTCCTTTAAGGCGCTGATGAATGCTTCTGCTGCTACGTCATCTCGATGTTCTGGGTCGTACGCTGGGTAAGCCAAAAGCGCCAATCGCTCAATGTCTTGTGCT